>CM076573.1:643371402-643723397 GCA_034641835.2 Pinus albicaulis | reverse complement strand
CGGAAGAAATTGAAGCCTACACAAAACTCTTCAAAGAATTTCGTGATGTTTTCGCCTGGTCCTACTCAGAAATGCCAGGACTCGATCTGGCCATTGTCGAACACCACATCGACACATGGCCTGATGCCATTCCAATCCGTCAAAAGTTAAGACCCATTCATCCATCTAGACGTCAAGCCATCAAAGCTGAAATCGATAAGCTCCGGCAGGCTGGTTTTGAAGAAGGCAATATGGCTAACATCTCCCCTACCATCAAAATAGACATTTCTGTCTAACCAGGTATCGAAGAACACATCACCATGGGTGCCCACTACACTCTGAAAGAAATTGAAGCCTACACTAAACTCTTCAAACAATTCCATGATGTTTTCGCCTGGTCCTACTTAGAAATGCTAGGACTCGATCCAGCCATTGTCGAACACCACATCGACACATGGCCTGATGCCACTCCGGTCTGTCAAAAGTTAAGACCCATTCATCCATCTAGACGTGAAGCCATCAAAGCTAAAATCGATAAGCTCAAGTAGGCTAGTTTTATTTACCCCATTGAGTACACCACTTGGGTGTCCAACCTAGTTCCTGTTCTCAAAAAACAAGGCACCATTCGTGTTTGCACTGACTTTCACGATCTGAACAAAGCTTGTCCCAAAGACAACTTCCCCACACCATTTATTGACCAAATAATTGATGAGTGTGCGGGGCACGAGGTCTTATCCTTTATGGATGGCTTCTCAGGATACAACCAAATCATTATCCATTATGCTGATCAACTTAAAACCACGTTCATTAGTCTGTGGGGCACTTTTGCATACCGAGTCATGCCATTTGATCTTAAAAACGCTGGTGCCACTTTTCAACGAGCCGTTTCTTATTGTTTCCATGACTTATCTCATATTATCCTCACCTATTTAGACGACCTTACTGCGCGTTCTAAACATTGGGCACAACACCTCCATGATCTGCGTACCATTTTCCTCCACTGTCGCAAGTATAACATCCGTCTTAACCCTTTGAAATGTGTCTTCTGTGTTCCCACCGGTCGTCTCCTTAGCTTCATCATATCTAAATACGGGATAACTCTTGAGCCTTTGAAAGTTCAAGCCATTCTTGAAATTCCTATCCCTCGAACCTTACGACAACTCCAAAGCCTCCAAGGCAAAGCTAATTTTCTTCACAGATTCGTTCCAGACTATGCGACCACTGCGCATGGTTTCCTTCGACTTCTTCGCTCCCACACTTCTTTCGTCTAGGATAACTACGCTCAAAAATCTTTTGATGCCCTCAAACATGCTCTCACCTCTTCCCCCTTTATCCGTCATCGTGAATTTGACCGAGATTTCATCCTTTACATCTCCGCTTCCACCCATTCGGTTGTTGGTATCCTTATTCAAGAAGATGATAACGGCCTCGAGCATGTGATCTATTATGTCAGTAAAAACCTTGCTGGCCCACCTGTGTCCTACTCACATGAAGAAAAGTTAGCACTAGCTGTTGTGTTCTCGGTCCAAAAACTGTGTCATTATATCCTCCTGCGTTCGACCAAGGTTGTGACTGATTCCAACCCCATGGCTTTCCTGTTGAGTCGACGCATCCTCAGTGGGAAGTACACTCGTTGGGTCGTTATTCTCCAAGAATTTGATCTTGAATTTTTCACCCCAAAAAGTAAGAAAGGTTTAGCCCTTGCTGAACTCATTTCTGATTTGCCTACCAGGACGCAAGACACTCCTATTAATGATTCTCTTCCTGATGAACATTTATTTGCCATCACCACTGATGATCGTTGGTACGGTGATATCCTTAATTACCTACGAACCCAAAAGTTCACCCTTCATCTTGATCACGCTGCCCGACGACGCATTCGACACCAAGCCTCTCGCTATCTTCTAATCAGCGATGACCTTTATTGTCGTGGAGTAGATATTGTCCTTCATCGTTGCCTCATGCACACTGAAGCTGAACAAGTCCTCAACGCCTGCCATAGTGGCGGTTGTGGGGGCCACCTTTCTGGCCTTGCCACCACCCAAAAAATCATGCGCGCCGAATATTTTTGGCCTTCTCTCTTCAGTGATTGCATTAAATCAGTCAAACACTGTTCCAATTGCCAACATTTCGCCCCCAAGGTGCGAGCTTCTCCCGCTCCCCTCCATCCTGTCAACACAGCTGGCCATTTTTGCAAATGGGCCATTGACTTTATGGAATGTCGACCTCCCTCTGCCGGTAACCACAAATCCATCATCGTGGTAGTTGACTATTTCACCAAATGGGCTGAAGCTATGTCGACATTCAACAATACGGCAGCCACCGCAACCCTCTTTTTCTTTACCCATGTCATCACTCGATTCAGAGTTCCAAAATAGTTAGTCTCTGACCATGGCTGACATTTCGAAGATGAGATTTGGCATGAGCTATCCTCACTCTTGGGTTTTGAGCACCAATATTCATCTTCCTATTACCCCCAAGGTGATGGCCAAGTTGAAGCGGTCAACAAAATTCTTAAGACCATGCTTCAAAGAACGGTGAATAAGCACAAAAACAATTGGCACCTTATGCTCTTCCCTGCTTTGTGGGCTTATCGGACTTCAGTTAAAACCGCCACTGGTTTCACTCCTTTCCACCTTGTTTTCGGTGACGAGGCAGTCCTACCAATCAAGTGTGAAATCCCTTCCCTTCACCTGGCCGTCGAACTCCTCCCTGATACCTAACCTCTAGAACAATGACTTATCCTACTCGAGCGCGCCTCTGAAGACCGTCGTGTTGCATTGCAAACTCTTGAAGCAGCCAAAAAGCACACCAAAGCTCAGTATGATAGAAAAGTACGCCCTTGCCAATTCCATGAAGGTGACCTTGTTCTAGTCTATGACCAGGCCCATGATACCCTTGGTCATGGGAAGTTCGACTCACTATGGCTCGGTCCTTACATTATCAGCAAAGACCTTGGGAAGGGGGCCTATCTTTTAGAGGACTTTGAAGGCCACCCCCTTCCTAATCCTCGCAATGCACTCTATCTCAAGAAATATTACCCCTAGCATTTCCCGCTCGAAATGCACGTTTTATTTTCTTGTAGATAGCCAACATATATTTGTTTTCACATTTCGCTACTTCACCAGGACACCTGCTGTCCACGAAGTCTTCCCTCACATCCCCTTAAAATCGGATTTTCTCACTTACACCACAGTTCAGTGGGGGGAACCACTTTGCCCACACACTCATATCCATTCGTGATAATTTCCGTCATGAGTTACCAGTTTGTACTCATGATTTTTATGGTCCCCATTGGCACCATCCCTCATTTCATCATCATCCTTAGTTACGTCTATGTGTTGCTCCACTATTTTCTCCCGTGCCTTAATTGAGATTCCCTTACTACCTCACCTATGGTGGACCTGCTTCTGTCGACATCAGCCCATTTACTCCAGAAGTTAGGTCTAGGGGGGCAGTGTACCTTGGTTCAAGCTCTTTTCAACCCGATCGCGATCTACACACTTGATGGTTCAATGATGCAGCAACAGCTATTAGTGATACCCAGGTGTGTGTGAGATGTCTCAGCCCTCATGAGGGGGTGGCCCTACAGGTAGCCCCCACATACCCGGATGACTTCTTCCTTCTCGCCCTTGATGCAGCTCCTCTCCTTTGATGATATCAGCCTCAGTCGCTTGCAGCACCTCTTCTATTTGCACGTGTTGGTCCGATTTCGCGAGCCCTTCTCCGTGTGTAGGGGGAATTTGGGTGTATTTATATCTCATGTACTACAAAACTATTGTATAAGTCCTGACGATTATTCCAGGCATAGCATGTATGTGGGATTCATCCTTCTTTTTTTTTGGCTCATGTTTAGGCCAGCACTGGCTTTACTATTGCATTCTGTGGTTTTCCAAGCACCTTATCCTTTGTACTATTGTCTCGGCGGGCATAGGTATGCCTTCCCCGCTGCCTTTCACATTGGTACCACATCATACACTTGAGACTTGTTGCACCTATAAGTCTCGTCTCCTCTGGGTCTAGTCCTCCACCACTTTAGATTACCTTACATTCCTCTCTTTCATTTCTATCCTACTTTCTAATGCTTAAGTTCTTACAACATACTTCGGTCATACGATTTTCTCCTAACACTCGTCCGTTGGGGGGCAATCTGTTACACCATTTTTTGGTCATCTAACCCATTATCATTAGATGAACCCAAGTACACCATGTAAGACCAATTTTACCCCAAGTAAAATTGCTTTCACCACATTTGTTTATGTTTCTTGGTCATATTTAACCCAAAACAAGGTAATCAATTAAATAAATCATTATTTATTTAATTATTTCCTAAGAATAAGTTATTTAAATCATTATTTCAATAATATTCTTAGTTAAATTTGACTAAATCACATATAAATAATTAAATAAACCATTATTTATTTAATTATATTCCCATCATTTCCCTAAAATAATAAATAAATCATTTATTTATTTTTTATTTATAAATAAAGGAATTGACCCAAGTCAAAAATCCTTTTCCCTCCAACAAATATAATAAAATATTCCTAAAGGGTGATTCTAGAACTTGCTTAATAATATTTTATTCATACACCAAGTTCTAGAACACCCCAATATTTTTTTATAAATAGAAGGTTTCTCCCCATTCATCAATCACCTCCATTGCATTAGATTACACTAGATCTACTCTTGGTCACCATTTTCCATTTGTTTGCATTTTGAACTCCCATTGAGTTCCATGTTTGTTAGGGTTTTCCACATTAACCAAAGAGAGGAATTTTAGATCTGAAACACTGAGGACTTCCAAGAACCCATCCCACTGAGGAGAACTGGAAAACACCTTTCTTTTTTTCCTCTTAGGTGCCCCATTCTTTAATATAATATAAGATTCTTTTTATACATTGTTCTTGTCTTGTTCATTGGATACATGGAGCCATTTTACATTTTATCTGCTTAATGTCTTTTATGCTTAGATCTAATTTTATGTAGCAAACTTAAAGATATTTTGTAGCCATACTTGATGTTAGGGCTACTTCATATGCATAGCTAAAGTGATCTTTTACGACGAAAGAATCATACTAATAGTGATACTGAGCACTAGTGCGTTGTGGTGATACTGCGCACTAGTGTCTTTCTACGACCTAAGGGCACCACACAAATTCCAACACCAATTGGAACTCTCGATGCGTTTGTGTGATACTGAGCACTAGTGTGTTTGTGTGATATTGTGCACCAGTGTATTTCTATGACCTATGGGCACCACACAAATACCAATACCAATTAGAACACTCGATGCATTTGCATGATACTATGCACTGGTGCATTTGTGTGATACTATGCACCGGTCTGTTTCTACGACCTATGGGCACCACACAAATACCAATACCAATTAAAACGCTTGGTGCACTTTATCAATGAATACCACCTGGGCGGTCCGATAGGCATTACATGCACCGGTGCGGTGTTCCTTTAACATGCATCGACTCGTTTCTAAACACCCTGGGGTGTCCAAAATTTGTTTTCTATCCCAGCGCTTGGTAGGTTTATAGTACTGATGTGTTCACGATACAACGGACTGGTGCGTTTACACTTGATTAGCGCACCGATGAGAAAAACATCCGTAAGAACCTTCGGTCACCCATTTTTTTTAGTTGTATTAAAATTCCGTTAGAAGCTCCACCAAAACCTCCACTACCGAAAACATATGTTGTAGGAAATGTTGTTTTGAAAATTTTGGGCAATTTTATAACACTAAAAACCTCTGTTATAACATCCGCTAGAGGGTCTTTTCCTTTTAGTGAAAAACTCTAATCATGGAGGAGCTATGGGACTCTATCTTTCCTTTCAAGTCATCAATAGAAATATGCGAAATTTCTACTCATAGGACCATACTTCTTTATATCATTCCTAGGGAAACATCAAGTCCTAGCCTTTTCATTTCAATCCCTTATGGTTGCATGAGGACTATCACATTCTTATTCATACTTTGTGGACCTATTTTACTTCTCAAGATGACTCTTCATTTATGGCACAATGGATGGAGAACATCCATACCCTCAAGAGGTTTTCTAACACCTAGCATAAAAAGGATGAAGATTAATTTGTTTAAGGAATTGGTGGATACCAAAGAGAAACTCTAAAATACTCATTATAAATTGGAATTTGGTGTGATCTCTTTGGCCTCTCTTATGGAGTTGTGCTCCCTTGAATAAAAAAGGTATACACTTTTCCTCTTGGAAGAAGAGTGTTGAAATTTTAAAATTCAAGCAACCTATATTTAACTAAGAGATAATAATAATAAAAAAATCATCATTTTTCTAACTACAGAAAGAAAAGGAACACAACATGTGATATTAAATTTGAGGATGATGCCTCTCTGCACTCCTTTGATGAGAAATAATAAGTGGGAGCACACTACTTCCATTCACTCTTTCTGTTGTCCCTAGGTTGTCATATCCAAGACATTATTCAAGTGGTTTATCTCTTCCCCTCCTCCATCCCAGAGGAAATTAATGCCTCTCTGATAAATCATGTCTTATAATTTGATCTCCTTGCCACTCTGTGAGTATTGGGAAAATAAAAAATCCCTAGACCAGAACGTTTTCTGATGGAGTTCTAATTTGGATTATATGACCTATTAATGGATGATTTACTCAAGTTTGTTAAAAAATATGTGAAAATACAAATTCCTGGGTTCAATCAATGCAACTATGTATTATCCCTAAGCTACAAGAAGGCACATCATTTGCTGACTACCACCTTATAGTTTGTTGTAATTTTCTACACAAGCTCATATTCAAGATATTTTCCAGAGGGCTTAGGCATATCCTGATCTTTCTTATCTCAAAATAACACTTCAATTTCCTCCATAACTAGAATAGTCTCATTGTTGTCACAATCGCACAAGAGGAATGCATTAGAAAAAAAAAATACAAATCCACTACTTTTTTCCTCAAATTGGACGTTTAAAAATATTTTGACATCATGGATTGGACATTTATCAAGCTCCTACTCATTCAAATGGGTGAGTCTCCTATTATTTTCAATTGGGTAATGGGTTGTATTCAATATGTTTCCTTTGTATCCCTCTTCAGTGGTGCCCCTTCAAGATTCTTCACAACTTCTAGACGTCTTCACTGAGGAGGCATCCTCTCTCCATTACTCTTTTTGTTAGCCATTTAAACTCTCAGCAAACTCATGGAGATCCATAAATCCATGAGTGATATAAACTCTAAAGTTGTTCAAGTCCCTCACCTTCCTTTTATATATGTTGTTCTCATCTATCCAGGAGGTACTTGAATGAAAATTTCGACAATGAAAGTAATTTGGTATATGTTATGTAAGTCTACCAAGATGTTAATTAAGGCTTATAAATCTAGTTTGACTACCATGAAACCTTGATCATGTCTTTCTCGCTAGGTATTGATACTTTCCAATTTCCTATCAAGTGAATGGAAGAGGCCCTTAAATATATTAGGTTCTATTCCAAAGAAAATAAGTACAAAAAGAAATATTCCGTTTGGCTCACTAAGAAATTTTCAAATCAGATTTCAGTTTGGACACATCGTCTTATTTTGCATGGTGGCCACCTCATATTCTTAAAATTTGTGTTAAAATTCATCCAATAACATGTGTTCATAAGGCCAACATTAATCGCATTAGGAAAATTAGTTACAATTTCCTTTGGACACGAACTACAAAAACTCCAGGCATGGATCTTGTAAATTGGTATAGGGTTGCTGCAACAAAATAACATAGATCTTGGAGTCTCCATAACCCTTTTCTCTTTTCCAAGGCCTCGACTAGAAAGAACTTGTGGAGGATTTTCACATCCAATCCTCTCTAAACAATATAACAATAAGAATATTTTAATGGGCTTACTATCATTGAATGGATTCACCTTCCTAAATATTTAAAAGGATCAGATGTGTGTAAATTTTTGGTGAAGTAATTTCCACAGATTGGGAAACTACTAGCTTGGAGGATTGGTGACGGATTGCAACTTTGGATTTACAGGGATCCATGGTTTGGTGTCATCAATTACTATGTTCTATCCCCTTTACTACGAAGGCTAGAGGTGGTCAATATATTTCACTTATCAGGCACCTCAATGCAGAATCCATAAGTCTGAGGCTCAACGGGTTGGAAATTGGCCTAGTTATTATGTCTTGAAGCTAAACAGGTAGTGGAATGGGACCAATACATCCAACTACGATCCCAAAATATTATCACTCTCAAGCATGAAATCTTACGACATACAACTTCACATCAAAGGTATGATAGAAGGTGTTGTTTGAGGATATCATTGAGGGTACCAAACAATGGCGATGGAAGGCCATCCAGAAAGTCAACGCTCCTCTTAAATACAAATTATCCACCTAGATCACTATCATCAATAAATTTCTCATCTGTGAATTCCTCTCCTCTCAAGGATGGTAAAGCTCCAATAGATTCCCATTATGAAAATCCCAATTGGAGACAACACTTCACCTCTTTTTCAAAATGTTCCTTCATCTCTCATGTATATACTTTCAACGAATTTGATTTATCTCATAAAGATCGTTGGATTTCCCCTCTATTTCTAATAATTTCATCCAATTTGAGTTCTCTCCTAAAGCTCGTTGTATCTCCCCCTATCTTTCTAACATCATCAGATAGTGGCTTTTGGAAAAATATATGTGCTCTTTCTCCAAATTTCCTTGCATTTTAATTGAAAATATATGGCAAGCTTGTAATACAATACTATTCCAAAACAAATAAATAACTCTTGATCTATGTCCCTATAAAATCATTTCAATGGTAATGATTTCAAGTATGAATAGAAAACTAATCCTCAATGCACCCCACAAACTCCACAAATTCGAGAGCTTGACTATGATATCGATGGCACGATCCAAGGACACCCTCCTTGTTGTGTAGGCATGGTAATTTATTATAATCAAACACATTTCTTTTATAACAGGTAATCACCTAGCAGAGGCTCCGACAATAAAATTGAATTCATTCTACTTTGTCTCCATGAAATAAAACATACGTAAAACTTCTCTAGGCTTCAAAACTTTGGTTACCCCAAATTGGTCATTAGTTCAATGGAGGAGCTACAATTCAAAATATTGGCTTCAATCACTTTCTACAAGATATGCAGTTAGCTTCAACTTTTAGACAGACATCTTTAAATCATATTTTTCAATAATTAAATGAGAAGAAAATCCTCTCTCTAAATAATCTCTAGAGCTTCCTCTGTGTTCTCTAAATTGAAGCCATGGAATTTGAATTGTAATCCTCTTTTCTTTTTGTTTTATAGATATTGTTTTTTAACACTTCGCCATTTTTTACAAAGACTATAATGGATGTTGAAATGACGATTAAAAATAAAAATAAAGTAGAATAATTTTTTTGGGGGAAAAGGAACATAGGTGGAAAGATGAATCATCTCTCCAAGTTCCCTCAAAAAGGTGAACAACATGGATGACAATGTATATATTCTCCATCATAAATATATATATATATAGATAAGTGTTTATTTCTTTAAAAAAAATGAGATTAAAATTACAAATATTTTTTTAAGAAAGAAAACCCACTTTAAAACAAAATAAATGAAAAACACACCTTTTTGTTTTAAAAAAAGTGATTAAATAAAAAGAAATTTTTTTCCAAAAAAACCTCCCAAACAAAACAATATAACAAAGGATTATATATATATATATATATATATACATATATATAATTAAATTTTAACAAATATACTTATTAATATTTTTTTCTTAAATATTTAAAAATTAATTTAAAATATACAAATATTAAATAAATAAATAACATTAATTTAAATAATTAGAAACATGAAAAATTAAATAAAAATATCCAAATATTTAAAGAACATAAACGCAAAAAAAAACAAAATTTAAAAATAAAATACCCTCGTCTCCATTGAATAGTGTGTCGTGTGGCAAATACACTACACAAATCATAAAAATTGGTTGCAAAAGATGGGATGTCATTTGTTCCCACTATTTACATGTCAATTTTATATTACTTTTCATTTTGTTCTATTTTAATTTAATTTTATTTTTTAAGTGTTGTTGATTTTAATTGTTTGTTAACCCAGAGAGTTGGTTTTTGTTTATATATATATATGGATTTATTTTAATATTTTTAAATTTTGTTTTTAAACTTTTAACTTTTTTTAATTTAAAATTTTGGTTTTTTAAATTGTGAGAGAGGTGTTTTTATGATTGTGTGTATGTGGGCCATGCTCTAGCCAGGAGCACAAATAACATAAAACAAAATGAAAATAAAAATAAAATTTGACATACATACACTAACACAACTACAAAAACATAGATAGCGGTGACAACGCATACAATTGTTATACGGACAATGCTACACTAACAATGGTGGCAACAAAAACAACTGTGACTCCAACAATGGCATGACCAACAATGGCGCCACTGACAATGATGTCACCGATGGTGTCGTCACCGAAAATAGTGTCATTAACAACAGCATCACTGACAATGTTTTCACCAACTATGACTACATAAACAGTTGTGCACTAACAACAATAGAAACACAGACACTATGCCACTATCATAGATAAAACTAGACGCTGTAATACAAACAACTCCAAATGAGCAAGGATTTTTGTTGCTAATGGACACATTGAACTGGAAATAATTACATAATGTTGTTGTACTTAAAACATGAAAATTGCTACCAATAAAACATATAAAACCTTTCTTCTCAACCTCAACGAAAAATCTTTATGCACAACAAAATAATTGACACACAATTGAAAAAATTGAATATACAATAATTATGAACAAAAAATATAAAACCAAAACATTACATTTTACAAATTGTTGCACATGAAAACAAGTTTTTGCAACACAAAACTATAAAACAAATTAATCCACAAGTTGCTGCAATGCACATAAAACTAATATGAATAAGAACATATCACTAGAATCTGGATTCTTCTTCATTAACCTGAACAAACATTTACAATAAAATATATAGCCCTCTCTGCCATGGTGGCAAGGATTTTGTACTACCTCTCCAAAAAACCTCCTCACACGCAACCCACAAGACCTTATCTCCAATGCTAGCAAGAGACCAAGGGAGAGATATTTACATTTGACTCCTCTTTTTAAAAAATCCTAACCCTAAATCTAGAAGGAAATGTTTTAATATTTTCCTAAAAATATCTAGTAATGACCTTTTCCCTCCATTCACATTACATGAAAAATGAATTTTACTTTCCTTTCATTATTGTTTCATGTACATTTCACTATCATTTTCATTTTCCATTCACATATACATTTACATGTTACATTTAATTTTCTAATTAAACCGAGTTCATACTTCAGCTCCAACAAGACCCCGACACAAATCATGGCTCATCCTGATCCAACTGCAAGTGGATGTCCGTGCTTTTTTGTGCTATCTTTGCATGATCCCCAATCTCCTCTCTAATTCTCTAATATACTCTACTTACTTCAGTTTGCAATTAGCTCTTTGTTGCTTTCCCTTCTTCCATTTTCCTTTTCTGTTGCATCTTCTTGGATTCTTTGCATGATGTCACTTATCGGTATTGTTTGATTCCTCTAATTATTTTGGGTTAGTCTTTAGCTACAACATTTGGCCTTTCTTTCTACACCTTCTACTAATATGGAACAATTGAATTGAAGTGATTGAAGTGGTTTTATTAGGACCCGTTGGTTTTATTGGTCGGGGTCTTAATGAAGGCTATCCACATGCTCCGCCCCAAATCTCATTTCAGTGTCGCATACTCTAGACTAGACTGTAGCTCCCCTGCACAACTCATTACACAATTTTCAGCCAAAGAAGTACTAAATTTTGCGCTCCTTCTAAATTTATAGGTTTATGAGGCCCATAGCCTCCCTCAAATCACAAGTTCATCCAACGAGGATTCTTTCCACTACTACTTCCACTTGGATAAAAAGGGGAACGAGGATTTTGTAGTCGGTGCATCTATTGGCCACGCTCTAGCTAGGACCACCAACAATACGAAAAAAAATGAAAAGAAAATTAAAATTTCACATGGATACACTAACACAGCTAAAGGAACAAATGCACTTCTACACAGATATCAGAGGCAACACAGATAGTCATTGCATCGATAGTGCTACACTGATAGAAGAAACAACACCGACAACTACAACATCGACTGCGACGTCACTCACCATGGCTACATAGAAAATTGCACACCCGTAGTGAAGTAAATAAGTTGTGCATCAATAGTGGAGGAAACACAAACATTATTCCTTCGTCCTAGATAAAACCAAACGCTTCAAAAAAATAGCGGTTACATAGTACAACACAAATAACTACAAATGGCCAAGGATTTTTGTTGCTAATGAAAACACTAAATTAGAAATAATTACATAATGTTGTTGTACTTAAAACATGAAAATTGCTCCCAATAAAACACAAAACTATTCTTGACAACCTCAATGAAAGCTCTCTATGCACATCAAAATAATTAACACATATTTTTTGAAATTGAACACACAACAACTATGAACAAAAAAATAAAGCCAAAAATTTAAATTTCACAAATTGTTGTACATGAAAAAATGTTGTTGTAACACAAAAAAATAAAACAAATTAATCCACAAGCTGCTACAATGCCTAGAAAACTACTACAAATAATAAAATGGCACTAGAATATGGATTCTTCTCATTAATGTGAACATAAATTTACATCAGAATATGCAACCCTCTCTACCATGGCAGCAGCCAGGCTACATAGCCTCTCCAAGAAACTCCTCACATGCCATGGGGGCTTCACTCAATGAACATCTGAAATATCACGTGCATTCATGGCATATTAAACAATACTCTTAATTTGAATACATATTGGAAAGTACCTCTAAAATTCACATTATTTAACCCCTACCAATAGGAACCCAATACACCTTCCCAATTAAAAAAACCCCTATAATCACAATCTCTATCCCCCAATATGAATGCAAGTGGTATAATATCACCCCCCAGTGAAGTGCCCTTGTCACACACAAACCTCAAAACCTTATCTCCAATTCCAACGAGAGACCAAGAGAGAGATATTTACATTCATGTCCTCTTTTTAAAAACTCCTAACCTTAAACCTAGGAGTAAATATTTTAATATTTTCCTAAATATATCTAGTAACTGTCTTTTCCCTACAATCACATTTCCTGACAAATGAATTTTATTTGAATTTCATTTTTGTTTCATGTAAATTTCACTGTCATGTTTCATTTTACTTTTACATTTCATTTTCTAATTAAACCAAGTTCATACTTGGGCTCCAACATGCCCCCAACACAAATTCTAGCTTGTCTCGAGCCAATTGCAGGTGGATATCCATGGTTATTTTTGTTGCCTTTGCACAATCCCAAACCATTTTTGAATGATAAACTATGGGCTGCTCCCTATCCTCTACTTTAATTTGTACTCCCTCTCGATGCACCTCTTCCTCGTTCTTTGGGTGTCACCACCTCTTGCTCATAAGATCCCATCTCTTTTGTTCTTCTACACTCTACTTTCTTTACTATAGTCTGTAATTAGCTCTCTGCTTATCTCCCTTATTCCACTATCCTTTTCCACTTCATCTACTTAGATTCTCTATATTTTGTCACTTGTTGGTGTTCTTGGATTCCTCTATTTTTGTTGGTTAGGGTCTTCAGCTACAAAAGTCTTCCTTTGTCTCTACACCTTCTACTACTCTTGAACATTTGAATTGTAGTGAGTGAACTAGTTTGATGAGGACCAGTTGGTTGTACTAGTGGGGGTCTTAATGAATATTGACCATATTCTTTTCCCTAGATGTTATTCCGGTGTTTCATACTCTAAACTGGACTATATTTCCCCTGACATAATTTGTTTCACAATTTTCACCCAAGAAATTTCTAATTGTGTGCTCTTCCTGAAGCTACAAGTTCCCTCAGACCACAATTTTAGAAACCTACACTTCTCTCCACCATTTCTGCCACTCAGCTGAAGGGGGGAACCAAGATTTTGTGGTTGGTGCATTTTTTGGCTATGCTCTGGCCAAGAGTGCTAATAATGGAAAAAAAAGGAAAAGCAAAATGATACACAAACATTGACACAACTACAAAAACACAGACACCACTACAGAGATAATGGCAACAAGATATACAGTTGTTGCACAAACACTGCTACACTGACACTGGAAACAACACATACAGTTGTGACACTAATAGTGGTGTCATCAACAACGATGTCACTAATAGTGACATCACTTTGAGCGGTGTCACCAACAGAGGCATCACTAATAGTGGCGTCACCAACATTCGAATCACTGACAGTATCGGCATAGACAACGTCATCACCGACATCGACTACATAGACAATTGCACACCGAGAGTAGAAGAAGCACATACACTATGCCACCGTTCTAGATAAAACCAAACACTAAAAAAACTTAGCTTCTACAAAGTAGAACACAAAAAACTGCAAATGACCAGGGATTTCTACTTCTAATGAACACATTAAACTATATATAATTACATAATGTTGACGTACTTAAAACATGAAAATCATTGCCAATAAAGCACATAAAACCTTTCTTCTCAACCTCAATGAAAATACTTTATGCATAGAAAAATAATTGACACAAAGTTTCATAAATTGAACATACAACATCTATGAACAGCAAGTGAAAACCAACACATTATATTTCACAAATGTTTTTACACAAAATCATGTTGTTGCAACACAAAATTGTACAACAGATTAACCACAAGCTGTTGCAATGCACATAAAACTACTATAAATAAGAACATGGCACTAGAATCTGAATTCCTCTCATTAACATGAGCAAAAATTTACATCATAATATGCAACCCTCCCTTCCATGGTGGCAGGGAGGTTGCACAACCTCTCCAGAAAACTTCCCACACGCAGCCCACAAGACCTTATCTCCAATGCCAATGAGAGACCAAGAGAGAGAGATTCACATTCGAAACCTCTTTTTAAAAACTCCTAACCCTAAATATAGGAGGAAGTATTTTAATATTTTCCTAAAAATATCTAGTAACTACATTTTCCCTCCATTCACATTTCATGACAAATGAATTTTATTTTCCTTTCGTTCTTGTTTCATATACATTTCATTGTCATATTTCATTTTCCTTTCACATTTATATTTACATGTTACATTTCATTTTCTAATTAATCCAAGTTTTTACTTGGATTCAACAATATATATGATGAAATTCTAGATTTTTAAAAAAGGTTGCAATTTTAGTGGTCCAGTAAAAATGGGGTGTTATACCTTTCAATTTGAAGGTTGAGTTTTAAGTTTGGGTCACAAATACTCTAAGATTTCAAATGAGCTATAATTTTCATCTTAAAAAGAAAAAAAATTCTTTAGTAGAACCACCTTTTAATTTAGGTGTTGATTTTTATTTTTTTTTGGTACTCATGATATTTGATTTAATTGCATGGTTGAAAAGTGTTGGAATTTGAACTCTAAAAATAAGAGGAAAACACTTAGTAACACCAATTTTCGAATTTTGAGTTTTTTTACTCTTGATATTTGGTTTCTAATGCCATAAAAGTTGAAATTTTAACTCTTTACATTTGGGGTATTTTTTCATGTTCTTTTTGCAAAAAAAATGGAATTTTACGATTAGAGTTTTGTTTGGGGGTCACAACTCTTCTTAAGTTGTTCATTTGTGTAACTATAAAATAAATTCAAATAAAACCATCATTGTATTTTTAATGCTATAAATAAATGAAGAACAATACCTATGCCTCACTATGAAATAAGGAAAAGGCATGTTTACCTTCTTTGTGACTTTCATAATTACAACATCCAACCTCAATGGTAGATAATTCCTCTATGCTGAAATCATACTTTTATGCATTGAATTTTTGATGTGGCTCATTGTTCTATATTTAGGAGTGAGTGACTAAGGCTTGAATTCTAAGTCTAACAATTATATATTTGTTGTTTTTTAGCTAAAATTTGGTGAGAACTCTTGATGATATTGCTACTTTTAGTTGCTTAAAATGCATAAACAAATTCAAAACCCTAAAAAAGTTAGAAAAACTATATATATATTAAACAACTCAAATTTATTGTTCCAACAAATTTTCACTAAATTTTAATCTCATATACATACCAAAAAATAAAAAATAAAATGTAAAACATTCAAATTCTACTTGTTTTTATTTCATAACAATTTCTATATTAAATACTTATCAACAAATAATTGCAAAATATAAATTTCCCTTCCCACTTTAACCCATATAATTTGGATATGTTAATTATTCCTTTTCTCTATTGTGAATAAAAAGGATTAGTATGCCATTTTATGGCTACTCTTGGAATGTAATATCCCAAAATAGGAATTTTCTACAACAAATGGAATATCTTAGGATATTCCAAAGTTGGAGCTTCAGAAAATCATGAGCATGGAAATGTAGATCAGATCTTTGGATGTAAAATGAAATCTCACAAGTAGATGTAAAAACCTCAGCAAGAATATGGCCTATATCCTCCTTCCCAAGTGGGGAAATGCAACAATATAGGGCATAAAACAATTGTCTTCAGAAAATAACACTATAACTGTGAGGAATGGGACTTGCATACCCTAGAATACATCATATACAACTCACATGCAGAATTATAGGTGAAAAAAATAAATATAGCTGCACTAAAAAGATCTCCCCAACTCAAGATAGCTCAAAAACACCCCAATCCCATGACTTCTAAACAAAAGAATTTATGAAGACTGTGAGAGCATAATTATAATGAGGGTTTCTATATAAAATGATGAAATAAGACTAATATAGAGATTATATTAATCAAGTAGCAGAGAAATGGAGGTTTAACCTCTTTTACACAAGGAATAAGACAGCCCGGCAAGGGTTTCTGGCATAACACATGTATAAAAGGCAGTACTGCAGAAAAGGATGCATTATACTACAACTATGTATTTGAAATTGCTGAATCTAACATAAAATAGCTGATCAATATAGAAAATGGCCAAAGGCCCTCCTTATTAGAACTACTAGAGGGAAACAAACACCTCCTCCTCAAACACTGGCACAAAATCCAGGGGTGCAACCCTTCTACTGCTACACCTACATAAAAGACACAATTTCTGAATATGAATGTACTGTAGATGTTGATGGATGAGTGGCCCTAAGCCAAATGATGGAATTTAAGCTCATAACCTCCCCTTTAGATCCCTTAAGCAAGCTGATCCAAAGAATAGGATGGAATTCCCGCATGATAATTCTTTGCACTAAGCAGTGCCACAACCACAACTAAACAGTTGAAGCATGCAAGTAGTCAAAAGAAAAAAGATATCTGAATGCAGAATGCTCTCCTTGCTTCTACACCCCCCCTTTTATCCTTGGTGAGCCTCCTCACCCTGGACCCCACATAATGATGAGGTGACTTCCTAGTAAAGATTCATCCTTCAAAACTGCGTTGTCCTTGTTGGCTTCCCTCTTCTTGTAGCAGTGTTGTTGACTTGGTCAACTGGAACTAGTTCACCTGCATTTCCTCCTTTCACACTAAGGGATCTTCAATCCGTATCTCATATGTGTGTCTAGGCTGATCCTAGTTCTCATTGAGCTATTTTACTTGGGTGATCTCTTCCTCCTCAAGAATGCATGTTGACTTAGTCAAACTTGACTTTTTCCACGTCTATTTTCCCTTGTTCACACCTGAGAGTGTAAAATCTAGCTCCTAAGGTGATCCCCTTCCTTATTAAGGTGGAATTTATTCATATTTTTATTGTTCATGGGCCTCCTTACCCATTTATTCCTCTCCTAGGTGAAAGCAGCAAAATCTAATATTCCAAATTGCTGTGTGCCAATTTTGGAATATTACAGTCCTCCCCTCTCAAATGTTGCTTGTCCTCAAGAAAATACAAAGGTAGGAAGAAAGAACCTCCTCTTCTCCCCCTGTAGCATCCTCATCTAATAAGGTTCCCCCCAAAGATCAAGGTGTTATCCCATCAACACATCTCCAAGCTACCCCTCCCAAGTGTGTACGTTGTCCTTTGGTGAACATTTGAAATAGCTGACATCATGTGACAATGAAACATCCATGGAGGCAACAATGGGTTGTTTCAAGGTCCTCTTGAGGCATGAGGGTGGATATAAATTGGGATTCATCATCCCTATTTGAATCTCCCATCCCCAAGTTATCAACCAATCAAAATGATTCACCCTCTAGGATGGCAACTCATGAAGGATCTCTTCCACCTTGGGCTCATGTAGAATAGGTGGGCTGAAAATCTGAACATGGTAGACAAGATAGCCTACCCCCTGTTGTCTTCTCCTCCACTCATGATAAGTGTAGAGGGCATGCTAATTATGGGCTGCAAACAAGTTGTCCACAAGTGGCAAGGAAAAGATTGGATCTCCAAGGATCCCTCCTCCAATGTCATGAGCCATGCTCACCCAAACCATCACATACAAGATGATTGGAAAATCATCACCATATGGCATCCAAATCAGAAAATGGTTGAAGGTTACGTGAAAGCTTGGATGATGGTTTCTCTGGTGGATACAGCGCAATCTTTTCAACTGCTGATTCATAGCATCAAATGGCAAGTTGTCTTCCAAGGAATTCCTAGCTCATCTACTATGAAGTAGTAAGAATAAATGTATATCAGCTATATACAATCAAAACAATAAAATAATTGTCCAAGGTCATGTAGAGATGGGTTATCATCATCAAAAAATTTGGCCCTAAAGTGACCATGAAACCCATAAATAATCTTGCTCTCTTATGGAGCAATGCACTATTTACATATGGTGAGAAAATACAAATACTCAATAGAGTAATCAAAAAGCACATAAATGTGTTTTTTACCACGCATCATGTGTGAGCTAAAGGTGAGATCCCTGAGTGAGTACTCCCATGAGAATCTTCCCATAAAAATCTACAAGAGGAGAGGGTGTATACTCCCTTTGGAACACTACATCGATAGAAACATGCCCTCAAGTGACAGCACCGTAGGCCTTAGTAACAAGGCTCTTTTCACTCCATGACTTCTCCCTTTGAAATTCCACATGCCAAAGCCATCCACTATCATGATGCTATGTGAGAAGATCTTCTTCCTACATGGAAGCCTCTCATAATCCTCCAATGCTGAAGGGTAGCCTCCTTGCAACTTGAATGTGCCTTCTTTCTCTCTGGTAATATCATGAAAAGTATGAGGAAATTTCCGCTCATACCCTCCCAAGTGTAAGCACAGCAACAAAAACTCTTGTTGCTTCCTCATCTCCCCCTCATACAAGCCATAGAGTAGATCATGATGGTTGTTTTGTACGATGCCCCATACCAATACGTTTCCTGCTATCCTATCATATGTGTGCCATGCCATGCCTCCATCCACCACCTACCTCTTAGCAAAGGGTGTGATCCAAGATGGTCAAAATTTCTCAAGAGTAGCCAACATAGCTTTGCTTCTTGCTACCTTGTGTCATAAATCTGCAAGTGGCTCACCCACCTCTTGCTCTCCATCCACCTCCATTCATCCAAATGTCGATGCCCCCAATCATTCTCTCCTTTGGTATCTTCCCAATGAAGACTAATAATCTCCCAAAATAGATTTCTCCCCTTACACCTCATGGGAAGTTGAGATGTAACCCCGTGAAGATCTTCTAGAAAAGACCTCTCATCAATGATCCTCTTGAACCCAATAGGATCCAAGTGTGCTGAAAGCAAAACGTCATTAGAAAGTGGCACAATACTCATGAAGCCCTCCAAAATTTCACACCCTAACTCCTTATGTTGCATGCGACTTAATGAGGGTGCAATGGAATGAAGGTTCATCCCTTCCTTGCTTAAACCAAGGTCACACAACACAGTGCAAGCTTGTTGCTCCACCCCGGTAGTGTGTTTTGATCCTTGACCAAGAGAGGACATCTTCCCAAGGTGTTCCACAAGATTTTTTGAAATTATTGGGAATGGAAATACATGCATAGCTTGGTGATTCTTGGGAACCTCTTGTAGGGCTGAAAGATTCCCTCCCTTCAATGTGTTGGCTGATCCAACTGCTGATATGGATGGCTTCTCCCTCATGAAAGTGACAGTGCAGGTAAAAGGTATCCTCAAATGGAGAAGAGGACTCCCCCTTCCATGATATTCTACTCTAAAATATTCTGATTACCTGATGAGTGAAATCAGAAAAAGTAAATACTCTTGCATGACTTACATGGCTGAACCACCAAGAGGTTGCCTTGCCCTCCAAGTGTAGCGATGAAATCTCCACATCCTCTTTTTCCTCTACTTGATGTAGCAAGAAAAATGCTTCTAACTTCATCACCCAAGATTCTGTTGTACACAAGGGTGATCCATCGAAGGTAGACAATAGGAATCTATTGCCCCTCATCATTCTTTTACTGCATGGCCTTCTTCCCTCTCTCAGTTGGATAAACTGAGGAAAACCTAGGATCTCTTTGACAGATCTGGGTTGGCACTTGTACTTTGCCACATATCCACTCAGTATCTCATGTTCTGAGTGGTCTCCTTTCTCTCCACTTCCTCAATGAGAGCAGGAAGTGCATGCATCTTATTCTTCCCCTTGAAACCTTCTAGAGGGCTCACTGCAGCTTTCTCCTCCTTGAAACCCTCTTGGATTTTCAATGCATTTCTCTTCTTTATTCTTAGATCTAAAAATTGATGAGATTAATCTCATCCTCCCCATAATTTTTTTCTCCTCTTATTAGTATCTTCTGATTGGATATGAAATCCATAGGCTAAGCCAAGAATGCACCTTTGATACCACTGTAATATCCCAAAATAGGGATTGTCTACAAAAAATGGAATATCTTAAGATATTCGAAAGTTGGAGCTTCAGAAAATCATGAGCTTGGAAATTTATATCAGATATTTAGATGTAAAATAACATCTCACCAACAGATGTAATAACCTCAGCAATAATATGGCCTATATCCTCCTTCCCAAGTGGGGAAATGCAACAATATAGGGCATAAAACAACTGTCTTTAGAGAATAATGCTATACCTGTGAGGAATGGGACTTGGATCCATTAGAATAAATTATATACAACTCACATGTATAATTATACGTGGAAAAAATAAATGTAGCTACACTAAACAGATCTCCCCAGCTCAAGATAGCTAAAAAACACCCCAATCCCATGACTTCTCAACAACAGAATTTCTAAAGACTGTGAGAGCATAATTCCCATGAGGGTTTCTACAGAAAATGATGAAATAAGACTGATATAGAGATTATATTAATCAAGTAGTAGAGAAATGGAGGTTTAACCTCTTTTACACAAGGAATAAGACAACCCGGCAAGGGTTTCCGGCATAACATATGTATAAAAGGAAGTATTGCAGAAAAGGACACAATATACTGCAAATTTTTATTTGACATGGCCGAATCTAACATAAAATAACTTATCAATACACAAAATTTCCAAAGGTCCTCCTTATTAGACCTACCGGAGGGAAACAAACACCTGCTCCTCAAACACGAGCACAAAATCCAGGGGTGCAACCCTGCTACTGCTACACCTGCATAAAAGACATAGTTTCTGAAGATGAATACACTGTAGATGTTGAAAGTTGAGTGGCCCTAAGCCAGATGATGGAATTGAAGCTCATAACCTCCCCTTTAGATCCCTTAAGCAAGTTGATCCAAAGAATAGGATGGAATTCCCGCATGAGAATTCTTTGCACTAAGCAGTGCTGCAACCATAGCTAAACAGCTAAACCATGCAAGTAGTTAAAATACCAAAGATAGCTAAATACTGAATGCTCTCCTTGCTTCTATACCCTCCCTTTTATCCTTGGTGAGCCTCCTCACCTCGGACCCCACATAATGATAAGGTGACTTCCTAGTAAATATTCCTCCTTCAAAACTGCGCTGTCCTTGTTGGCTTCCCTCTTCTTTTAGCAGCACTGTTGACTTGGTCAAATAGAACTAGTTCACCTACATTTTCTCCTTTCACACTAAGGGTCTTCAATCCAGCTCTCATATGTGTGTCTAGGCTAACCCTAGTTCTCATTGAGCTAGTTTACTTGGGTGATCTCTTCCTCCTCAAGAATGCATGTTAACTTAGTCAAACTTGACTCTGTCCACATCTATTTTGCCCTTGTTCACAACTGAGAGTGTAAAATCCAGCTCCTAAGGTGATCCCCTTCCTTATTAAGGTGGAAATTATTCATATTTTTATTGTTCATGGGCCTCCTTACCCATTTATTCCTCTTCTAGGTGAAAGTAGAAAAATCTAATATTCTAAATTGCTGTGTGCCAATTTTGGAATATTACATAGAATATATATGTGACAAAGAAATACAAAATAATTCAAATTATTTTCCTTAATTATTATTTTAACATTCTTTTAACATTATGGTAAAATCCGCCCCAAGGTATATCTTAGTTCATCGTGTTCCTATTGCTAAGTACTTTGCCAGTTGGGAGGTCACAGGGTCAAATCTCCTTGACACCCTTGGGGTTACACCCTACTTGTTATGTCGATGGATAGATCCCTTAAGGTTAATTTTTTTGTATTTTCTCATAAATTTAACGACCACCGAGTATCCATGAAGCACCCTTAATACATACATACATACATACATACATATACATACAAATATATATACACACACACACACACACACACACACACATATATATATATATATATATATATATATATAGAGAGAGAGAGAGAGAGAGAGAGATCTATGTGTGTGTGTGTGTGTATACACACACACACACACACACACACACACACACATATATATGGAAAAAACTATTACAATTTGATTATTTAAGTGTCAATTTTTAACTTGATTACAAACTAGATTCATGTCACGGATATTCCCTTTTTAAATCAATTATCATTGAATTTGTCGTGGATTAATGATGATAAAAAAATTTCCATTAATTACCATGTCTAGGTGTTGTGTAGAGTGACCATGAATTTTGAAAATTTCTACTTTTTAGATTCCTAATACGAATTTCAATAGTCGATATTCCCGAGTATCTTACCATGTGGAATATCAAATAAATGTACTTGATTTTTAATAAGCATAATTACCACTAACTCTATTTCTATATCTATGCTCAATTCAGGATGGAATTTGACGGTAAAAATACTTTTCGTAGAGCATTTTACTCATAATTGAAATTTTATTTTTTTTATGTCCATTTTTCTTGATCTACTTGGCAATGTTGAAAACTATTTTTCACTATTAACAATTTTTTGAAAAAATCATTAATGCTTATTTTTTCCCTCAAAACATCATTAATGATTATTTATTTACACTTTATTTCCTAGTACACGATGAAGCTCTAGGGCCAAGCGTTGTTGGCAAATTCACATAAATCCTCAAGTTCCAGTGGTGTAAGGACATTTGGCAGCTATAAGGGATGTTGTGATACTAAGTACTTGGCATGTTTTTAAACGACTTGATAAACATTAGTGAGACTGAAAAATAGTCTTGACTGGTGGCAGTGGCAATGACCCTAGTGATCTAGTTGTACCAGTAATTTGGTTTCCTATATTAGTCTTTCATGTGTCTCTCTGCATATTCATGCATCTTCTGACATACTTCAAGAATGGTAAACCACCTACAACAAGATATGACAACATACTTAATTTTCATAGGGACATGTGTATTAGCAAGAGCCCAATAGGATACTTGTTTAATTTATATATTAGACAAAAGAAAGGAAAAATATATGTATCAATATTGTATTCATAAATAGCGGAAGGATGTGCAAAAGGTATTGATCAAAATTAAACATTTCATGATACATCACACTGGAAAGAAAAGCAGACGAACATGCATACATAGATTTTGGAAGGAATGGATGAATCTGCTTGACAATAATCCCTATATTCAAATAAAAAACAACATTTCACAAGAAAAACAAAATTTTTGAAGGCATTTGAGCCATCCATGATGACGATGGACTCTTAGTAAACTTAGAAAATAATGGAGAAAATGTAATTTTTAAGATTATGTTTGTAATTAGGTAGTAGTTCCTATTTTCTACTAGGTTGTTAGATCTCACTAACTAAATTCCACTATATAAGTTTGTATTGATTGATTTCTGAATTCAATGAATGTATTCACAGCTTTGGGCAACCTCAAGGACTCCTCTCCTGAACTTTGCCATTTTCATTCATATTTTTTCTTCCTTTATTTCTTGTTGGTATCAAAGTGTCGAGGAAAATGTGACATAGTCCTATGGCTGAGGTTGGGTGCTCGATTCGGTTGAGTGAGGCCTTTTCTTATTATGGAGCATTGTTGTGAATGGTTGAGTGCACTCTTTTGGTGAAGGTAGAGAATATCCACCATGTGGAATTTTCATGTACCCTTTTGAGGAGGCCAAGATTCATTTTCGTAGGAGGAGGAAGAGCCTTTACTGGAGCTGAGCATTGTTGCTATCATTTTTTAGGTGCATTTAACTTGTAAAATCTAGTCTGGTTTTTGTTGACACCAGAGAATATTTTTAAGTGTGGTTCAGTGTGGATCTACAAAGCAGATGTGTGGATTTTCAAAAGCGTGGATTTTACGTCTGAGAAGGAAACCTCTTATGCAGAGTGTAAGTGTGGAACGAGATATATGCAACATAAGCGTGGATCTGTAAGTGTGGATTTTCAGAAACATGGTTTTTGTCTAGGAGAAGGTAACCTGTTGTGCAGAGTGTAAGCATAAAATGGTCAACAGTAACGGTGGTGTGGATAAGTCCTCGCAAGTAGATTTGTGTTGGTAGAGAATTTCACCCAAAAGCGGTGTTCTGGTGAGCTGGATTGTGGAGAAGCTGTGGTGACTAGTGGAACCTATGGAAAGATGTGTGTTTGGTGTGTTACATAGAGTTTGGAGAGGTCGAAGCTATAAAATTATTAGAGCACAAATAAGGATCTAGCTGAAGAATAATTGCACAAACATGCGAAAGTTGAAAATGAAAAACAGTTAGAATTGAGAATGAACTTGATTCATCAATATTAGTTTGAGAATCAATATATAAAGAAACTAAGTTAAGCTTAGTTGTACATGCAATAACTCTGGATAATTAAAGTTAAATGAAGCTAAGTCTTCTTTATCTTATGTTAATGTGCACATGCACCACATGCAAGCACTCGAGTTAACTAACTAAATCCAAGTGCACACTACATGTAAACACTCGAGTTAACTAGCTAAAAACAAGTGCACATTGCATGCAATAACTAGATTTTAACTAAAGCTAATGAAGGCTAAAGATGTGCATGTACACCAACACCCCCCCTTAAGCATAACTTAGGTGAGTGTGATGCAAAATGAATGAGTCACAACAACACAGTCATTTCAAGTACCCATATACAATGCATGAAAAGATGAAAGAGGGAAAACCCAGTGGGAAGAAAAACCCCCCCTCAAAATATAATGAAAAATTACATAAAAGACAACTACTAGGCAGTCCTGTCCTTCACCCCGAGATGATCTCGCAGGAATCGAAACTTCTGCTCAGTGAAAGTCTTGGTGAAGATATCAACAGTCTGCTCAGAACTAGGACACTACTAAAGATCAATGATCCCATCATGGATCTGGAGGAATAAGCTTCATTTTTTGAAGTAAAGGTATAAACTCCCATGTTTGTATCAAGGACTACAGTTCCTTATACATTGTTTCATTCCAATATGGATTTCGTGCAACTTCGTCATCCATTTAACGATCAGATTCATGTACCCTATATGCATGCATGGGAATGGTTGTCTCTAGGGATGCATGCATGTGCATGTGTGGCTTTAGAGATGCCTTTGTGGATGCATACATGTGCATACATGGTGTTATAAATGCCTCCTTAGATGCATGCATGGGCATGCATGGCTCTGTGACTGAGAGTGCATGTGGGACATCATTAAATTGAGACCTCGTCAGATATGCATCATCAACATCATCAATAGTATAGGAATCAAATTCCTTTTTTATGTTTTTGAAAGCAGTGTCTTAATCACTAAAAAAGGAAGATATTTCCTCATGTGCGATGTCTTCATTATTGGACAAGATCAAATTCTCATTTTAAACAAGTTCATTAACAATAGAAGAAGCAAAGCCTTCTTGTTCAACACTATCTTGAGAATATTTCTCCACATTATTGGAGTCTTCACTACTTTCATGACTGCTATAATAACTCGATCTATTTTCCTCCAAATGGTGTTATTATAAATCATTTTCATCACCATATAATCATTTCAATGTAGTCTAGATTTCATGTGGTGATTCAATATTTCTAATCTCATATAGAATATCATGAGACACATATAGACACACTCTTCCATAAGCCATGTCAGATCTGTTAAGCCAATCTGACTTATCATCCTCCGACATTGGTTATGTTTCAATTCCCATGACTATTTGTTACAAGCCTTTACTCCTAAGATGAAGAAAAATCATTGGCCTCCATTCATAGTAATTTTATGGAGTGAGAATAGTGGAAGTTGGGAAATCCATTATTTCACTTTGTGGTTGTAGCAACAATTGCAACAATTTTTTAATATTATGATCCACAAATCAAATATTCGAAGAATTTCCAATTATTTTCTCTTCAAACCTACAAAATATTGTTCATGCACTTTCTCCAAACCTTATAACTCTGATACCAAGTAAAATTATTAGAGAAAAAATACGGATCTAGCTGAAGAATAATTGCACAAACTTGCGAGAATTGAAAAAGAAAAATTGGAATTGAGGAAGAGGTATTTTTTAATTGAGGCTTACTGTTTCTTTCAGCATACATTTAAATTCATCTGAAGCTAGTTGAAATAATTTTGAATATATTAGGAGAATTTGGTGAATCCTCTTGCAGAGACGTACCTAAATGAAGCCAATAATCTAGATGGTACAAACTACGTCAACTGGAAATTCAAGATGCAGACACTGCTAGAAGGCTATGGTGCTTGGACCATTAAAAATGGGGATGAAGCAAAACCTATTGCACGCATAATAGTTGCAACAATTCAAGGCTGGGAGAAGTGAGAAAATAAAGCAAAGGTACTGCTTAGAATTTCTGTCAAAGATAGTATAATTCCTCATATCCTTGATTGTAATACTTCTACTGACCTGAAATACACTGAAGGAATTATATGAGACTAAAAACACAAATCAAGTTCTCTTCTTGAAAAGTAAGTTTATGTACATTAAAGTGGAAGAGAACGAATTTGTTAATTATTTTCTTTCTATAATTAAATAATTTAAATACAAGCTAGGAGACATAGGGGAGTTAATACCTAGTATTGATCTGATAACAATGATGTTAAATGGAATGTTAGAATATTACCATATGTTTATTAAAGGTCTTGCGGCAAGGGAGAAAGTGCCAAGATTTGAGGAACTGACAGGTATATTATCACAGGAAGAAGAGAGGTGCAAGAACTTGAAGCCTCAGAATCCATATTTGGCACTTATGGTGAAGAATAAATTCCTCAAAGGGAAACAAGGAGGAGAAAACAAGAGAAGAATATCATCCCAGAAAAGGCCATTTCCAAAATAAAATCAAGGTATCTCATCTGAGATGAAATACTTTTAGTATGGTAGAAGTAGGCATTTGGCCAGATATTGTTATAAGAAGAAAAATGATGAATCTAGACACAAACATAAAGATAGTAAAGACATTTTGTAGGAGAAGCCCTGAATTTTGATCTTAAATATCTCAAGCTATTTGTGTCTAATGTTGTGTTGTATGTTGAAATGGATGATGCTAATACACAATTTGTGGAATCTGGAATATCTATTCACATGACATGCAATCAGGATTAGTACAAATACTTCAAGGAAATAATCAATGGGAGAAAAATCTACCTTGGAGATGATCATGTGTATAAGATCATGGGATATGGCGATATACCTTTGACTTTACCAGATGGTAGTATCAGGTGCATCCCTAATGACATGTATGTGCCTGGCATAAAGAAAAATTTGATCTTTTTGTCTATAATTATATATCAGAACCTAAAGGTTGAATTATTCAAATCACCTTGTATATTGAAATATTTTTTGTAGCACTGTAAGTTTGTTACTTTAGGAGTCAGAGTTGGAGGCTTGTACAAGCTTGATGTTACCAGTAAAAGTCATCAAGCAATAACTTCTACAACCATGTCAATAGAGAGTCTTTGGCATCAGACGTATGGTCACATCAATTATCATTGTTTATTTTTTCTACAGAAACAAAGTATGGTCGAAGGCATCCCTATGTTAAATAATGAATATGCTTCTTGTGAAGGTTGTGCATTAGTAAAATTCACATAGATGAATTCCCCTCTAACTCTGATAGGATAAGAAGAGATGTGTTAGAAATTGTGCATTCTAATGTTTGTGGACCTATGAAAACCATATATTAGGAGGGGCATATTATTTTTTTTTGGTTACTGATGATTTCATAAGGTACACTTGGGTGTACTTCCTCAAGAAAAGGGATGTTTTTGAGTACTTAAAATAATTCAAAAACATGGCAGAAAAATAGACAGGGAAATTTATAAATATTCTTTGTTCATATCAAGGGGGGGAATGCAGATTGGGGAACTTTGTCAAGTACTATAAGGATCATGGAATAGTGCAGCAATTCATAATATCCTACACTCCACAATAGAATCATGTTGCAGAAAGGAAAAGCAATACATTGGTGGAGTGTGCATGGAGTATGATCAAAGGTAAGAATATTTCAAATGATTTATGGGAAGAAGCCATTAGTACAATTATTTATTTAAAGAATAGAATTCCAACAAGGTATCATGATTTCAAGACTCCATTTTAAGCCTTGTATGGTTTTAAACCAGCAGTTCATCATTTGAAGATATTTGGGTGTAAGGCCTTTGCACATATTCCGAAGGAGAAAAAAATAAACTAGATGCTAAAGGTATCAAATGTATTTTTGTAGGATATTGTTCATAATTTAAAACATATAAATTTTTTTATCCATATACTCAAAAAATATTTTCTATTAAATATGTAATTTTCCATGAATAGGAATATAAAGGAAATAAGGATAGCAGTTATGAAAGATGGCACATTCTTCCTGAAGTTGAATACAATAAAGCAGAAAAAAAAGCACAAAACAGTGAGCAAAAAAAACATGGGGAATAATATAGTGATGTGGACATTATTAGAAATTATATCCTAATAAGAAATGATGAAGTACTTTCAGAGAACAGAGGTGAAAGTAGCGAATCAAGCAGGAAATCTACTAGGAAAATTTGACTACCTGAAAGGTACAACGACTATGCTCTCATGATCAGTGTTTTGAATGTCATAAATCCCGCGAATTTTAATGAGGCTATTGACTATGAAGAGTGGAGTAAATCCATAGAGGAAGAATATGAATCTATAATTAAAAATAAAACCTAGGAATTGACTGAATTGCCTATAGGAAAAGAGCCCAGATGATGAAAATGGTTATACAAACCCAAGTTTAAAACAGATGGCAACATAGATAAATATAAATATAAATTGGTGGCAGAAGGATACTCTTAGAAAGAGGGTATTGATTATGAAGAAACATTTCCACCTGTAGCTAAATTTAACACTATTAGATTGCTAATTGCATTAGATACTATCATTGGAATTTTCACCAACTACATGTAAAATCTATTTTTCTAGAATGTTGACTTAAAGGAGGAGGTGTATTTGACACAACCTGAAGGGTTTGTGAAAAAATGGTAGGAACATTTAGTTTGTATATTAAAGAAAGCTTTGTATGGGTTGAAATAGGTACCTAAGTTGTGGTATGAAAAGACAGATTATTTCTTTTTCCAACATGGTTTTATGAGAGGTAAAAGTGATTTTCAAGGAAAATTTTAGGGGCTAATATTCGTAAATGGGCAAATTTTCCATGTTTTTTCCAAAAAAAAAGTTCTCCAATTTCCATTTTTTTCTAAAAATAATTCGCCCACATTTTATAGTATAAAATTATTTTACCTTAAAAATCGCCAAAATTTTATATAGACTAATATCAAATCATTAGAAATATAAATATTTTTAAAAAATTATTGCCAAACATTTTAAAATCTGCATATTAGGGACTAGTAAGATCTGCCAAGGTTTCTAAACTTCAAGATAAACTTCCATTCTTAAAATTTTCCTTGGTGATCTAAATCTGTATACCAAATTTGATGCAAAGGGGTATGTGGTGTTGATTTCTTTGTATGTTGATGACTTAATCATTACACGAAATTCAGTGAAGTTAATTAATGAAATTAAGATGTATGTAACACCCTCTTCCCACATCTACCCAAGTAACAACCAAACCAAGGTAAACATGTGACGAGATGCTACTGATATGATATTAAACCTCCTATATTACCTTAAAGAAGTGGAACTAGAGAAAACATGAAAAACACACCTTGCACTGCATCAAAAATACCTTCATGAGGTAAACTACCCTCCTAGACCCCTGAAACTTGAAAGGGGGATAAATTTTGACCCTCTCGAGCCTTAGTAGTGGGTGTATAAGGGCAAGGGAGTGGATATAGACACTTAAACCTAGGCTAGCCTTGGCAAGGTAGTGGCTAGGGCCTCGAACAAGCAATTTTGTGCTTGCAGCTCTGAGATTTGTGCCACATTTTTAGCCCCTGAGCCTAGGTCACTACCCAAAACATATTGTAACTTTTTTTTTTCTAAATTAGACTAACTCTATTTATGAAAACATACTATTACAAAACTGCCTCAGTTCAGCTATGGGAGCCTGAAGACTGGGCTTGATGTTGATGCTTTAACAAAATAGTGAACTGCCCATAGTGGGAAACCAATTCTTTTAATAAGAGTTTCACCGCCCTTGAGAGGGAAACTGGCTCATTGTTCATTGCATACAACATACAAAAACAAAGAAGACTAGAGTAGCATGTAGCTGTTTTTGCTTTAGAAAACCAAAGAAAATGAGTAAATCTCCCAAAACGATTGAGCGAATGTACCATGTTGAACTAAGATAGACGAGAATTACTGCTCGTGAGCGGGAGAAGGCATCTCCTCCACTATGCGACACCAGTACTCATCCTCTGGATTTTCGACACCTTCTTTTTGTTCGCCATCCTTGCTTGTGATGCCCACGTCCACCTGCATGGGTTGCTTACCCAGGTCGAAAGGTGCTGGACCTGGGGACGCTACTGGTCTCACTGGAAAATTCACAGCTAGGGCGGGATTAAGACCAAGGGGAGGGGAAGTTGGACCGGGCCTAGGAGGAAAATTCAAGTTAGGCATTTCTTCTCTCAGGGTGAAAGTAACAAAGGCAGTGACAATGGGCTAATTGAAGGAGCATTCAAAATGGAATTCCACCATCTGAGAGGTCTGGCGCAGAGCGTGATTGTCAGAAGCACGAGAGGCAGGGGAGACAGGTCTAGGAAGATCAGCAAAAGGAGGCAGGGAGGCTGAGCTGCGTGGACATTGCCAGGATGGCGAGCGCGACCTCTGTGGTTGCGAGTGTCTAGATTGTGCCCCCCATGCAATGTCCTCAGAGGAAGTCTCTGCATCCAAACTGGTAGAGGGATGAGAGCGTGCAGAACAGCCTCGAATCGCACCACAGTGACACCTCGTTCAGTGACGTAGCCTTGGCATGGAGAAAGCAATCGATTGAAGCCGCCTGAGATAGATAGAATAGGAATGAGGCAAAGGGATCCCATAGAAATTGAAAAATTGAGATTGCAGACAGGAATTGGAGTAGCAAAAGGTGCTCTAGGAGAAATGATGGCCTGGTGTAGTTTCTAAACAACTCAAAAGAGAGCAGCGTCACCTTTTCTGTGTGCGAGTGCTTGGCTCAGCACAAGCAGCAGGGCAAGCGCTCCATAGGGGAGGCAAAGAACAACAAGCAGAGCAAGAATATTCTAGACTGCCCGAGATCAAAGCCATGGTTAACCAACTGAGCAGAATGGGAAGAAGAATACGCCGACAAGGGAGAGTAAATGCAGAGCGAGCTGGCGGATTAATTGCGAGGTTAATGGAGCCACAGGGGGCCATATGGCCACTCGATGCGAGCCTCCTCAGGATGTGTCCGGGGACTGACGTCCCATCAAACCACTCTACCATCTGCATCCGGATAACATATTGTAACTTCAAGAGAAGATAAATAACATTAAAACAAATGCATTAAACCAATCACATTATTAGGAACTTGTTTGAACCCACCCAACCATGACAAGAATTTCTTCAAACATGTCACAAACATTGCATCTACAGGTCTAAACAACAGAATTAAACATAGGGGTCTAATAGTTATCTGAGAATCGCTAAGAATCATTTCTCACTTACATAATAAGTTGCAAGACAATCTATTTTACCATGGATACATTTTATATTCATTTATAGGAAAAAACATAGATAGAGCCATACAACATCCCTAATAAAAAAAAAATTTAAAACCAGCATAATAGCAACAAAAATACCATGGATATATCATCAATGAAATCCACAACATAACTAGTACATTTGTATACCAAATACCAAATGAATGAGATCTTCATTAATGAACTTAAAAACCCACCAGAGATGGGACTTCCACGTTCCACTCGACCATAGATTGGGTGAACCAAATCTTACTTTAACCAATCACCCCCATGCCATATTCTAAGCATGAATGTGGGAATCAAAACGAAAACCAACCAGGGCATCCCGAGGTTAAACCACCTCACCCTCATCAATCATAAATCAGGCTTTAACGTGATATACACTTGATCAATAGGCTAAAAAAATCATGGATATCATGTGATTATCTCTGCTTGAACCGTGATGAATTTTCCTGTCTCCTAGTCTCCCAAGATTTACCACAAACCACAGCTTGAATCAGGGTTCACTAGGCCCTAAACCGAGACATACTCTCCAAGATTTACCATAATCCCAAACTCGGTATTCCTAGGCCTAAATGGAGAGAAAACCACCTCTAGGCTTTACCATATATCCTTCCATTCACCGGTCGAGAATTACTAGGCCTACCAAGGAAACAAACTATCTAGCTTTACCACAACCAACAATCTAGTTCACAGGTTACTAGGCCATGTGTTATATCAATTCGTAAATCCACCACACTCAACTTTGAATCCATTCGGTAATCTAGCTAAACCAAAACATGAGAACTCCACAACACCATGGTTATCTGAAAATGGGAAGGCTAGGCTGAAAATATAGTCACACCTAGTGTTATCACCCAAAAAATTGAAACATCATTTGACAAGGTTAAATAAGTTCATGTGTCAAAATAGGGTTGTAGGATTCATTTTTAAGTTTGGTCAAGGGAAATATTAAATTTTTATGGTTTAATTTTACCCTAAGGTATAAACCCACCCATGTTCAAACTCCTTCATGTAACATCATTCATCATTCTCTGACTTACTTCATTTTCCAATTTTTTTGTACCGAAAGTGCCAAATTAGCCAAGAAACCACAGTTTCGTAGCATAATGCACTGCAAAAAGTCACATTTCCCTACAAAACTGTTGATAGTTTCATAGCGAAAATAGTCAAATTAACACTAAAAGTGCTATGAAAGCACGGTTTCCTGTCTGTCTTGTCATTCTAGCTATTAGGTGTCAGAAATAATTTGGGAAAGGGTAACTTAGATGCTTTCGAGTCATGGAGGGATAAAATCAAGGTACATCCTCAGATCTACAGTCATCATGGTCAGTTTAGGTAATGTAGAAGTCCTCATTGAATCATGAGAAGACATTTAAAGTTAAAATCCTTTCCTAATTCAGTCATTCTCATTTCTTTTTCCTCCTTGCGTAATATTTGAGCTCTGGAGAGCTATCGCACTAAGCTAAAGTTGTGGTTGGTTTCTTCAAAGGTTTACTTTGAAAATCATCAAGTGAGGCTGCAAATTTATCAAGTGAGGTTGCAAATTCATCAAGCAAGGTTGAATATCATCAAGCAAGGCTGAGCAATTCTTAGAGAAGCTATGATAGAGAAAAGAAAGCACATAAGGGTGGACAATGTCTGAGATATGAACCTGCGGACATGAATGTGATCAATGAAGACCCAGCAGTAATGGAAGCCTTCAGAAGAGCAGGTTGCCTACAGTTTTGTGAGAAATTGTAGGGTTGTCATACACAGGTATCCAAGGAGTTTTCTTTGAATTTCAGTGGAACAACCACTAAAGTGAGAATGCTCAATTTTTCCATCACACCAGAGGTTATTGCTACTGCTACAGAGATTCCAATAGGTCAAGAGAACTGGTTCAAAGGTTTCAATTTTAATATGGAACAGTGCAAAGAACTCAGGAAGCTAGAGCATTCTAAAATGGACCTCACCAATGCTATTCCAAGAAATTACATAAAAGACAACTATTCAAAATTGTTGCTCATCATCCAAAAGCACTTTACTTGTGAAGGCAAGTACCACAAAGTCTATTCGTATCAATTAAAATTACTTATGCACTTCGCCGGCATGATTTCCCTTGATCTACATTTCTATTTGCATAGAATTTTGTGAAAGATGGAAGATAAGGTCCAAGAAAATTCTGAGGGGAGTGAGACACCATTATTTCATCATGACTTGATGAAGTTATTGGTTTTGGATGAAAATGAAGTTATTGGTTTTGGATGAAATTCAAAGGTTAGGTAGAGATTGGTCCTCATTCTTTTTTGTTAGTGGTTTTGAGTTAGATGCTCTTACTCCTTGTAGAACTCCTAAACCTTGGAGAATTCCATCACCATTAGCAGCAGAACCAAGCGAGAAAATTAGGAAGGAGCTAGAGCAAATGCAAAGTCTTGACACACCAAATTCCCCACCTGCAAAACAGAGGACAAAAGTGGTCAAACATGCAAAACATAAACAAATTGTTAGTAAACAAGGAACCAAAAGGATGACTAGGAGCCAAACAGTGGTTGTAGAAGACAAAGCAGATGCCAAGGGAAATCTAGAGGATATTTTACATTCCATTGGCATAGAGGAAACTCCTATTTTTCAAGCTGAGTTTATTGAGGAAGGTGGGAAGAAGTAAAAAAGGCTAAATTTGAAAAGAAATTATAATTTGAGGGAGAAGATGTTTATTTCATGTTCCAAGCAAGAAAGCCTATGACAAGGCATGCTAGGAAGTTATTAGAGAGCAGTAAGGAAGTTAAAACACCTACTGAGATAGCTCAACAACCTCAAGAGATTATTGATTGCTAATCTCCTACAGAGAAAGATACAGTCAACAAATCAAAGAAGGGAAAATAGAAGGTGATGGAAAAAGCAGAGTTACAGCTCCTTGAAAAGAAATTGAAATTTTCCAATCATGAAATTGATGTCATAAAAAAGGAAGCAAGGAAACACAATGTTGATAAAATTCAATTGAAAAGATGAAGGTAGTTTGGGAAGAACAGGTTGACACTGTTTCCAAAACTTTGGACAATACACGACAGCTTATCAAGTGGATAATTCCAGCAAGGAAAGAGGAAAAACATGTCAGGAAGATGAACACTCATCTGAAAGCCACTAATAGAAGACTTAAATACCAGGTTAAATACCTTCAAGAGCAACTTGAACTGATTCATGAAGAGTTAGAGAAAAAAGGGCTTAAAATGATTGTGATTGAAGAGCCAATAGCTCAACCAATTGTAAATGAGGAAGAAATGCCTCAAGGAGCATAAGGTGAGTGGGTTTATGGTTGATTGAGGCTAATGAAATGTTAGATACAATTTTTTGGCACTTACAAGTTTCATATTTCAAAATTATAGAAAAATCTGCATTTTCAGCACTTTTCAGCAGTTTCGTAGCGCCCTTGGGCTTGAAGGGCAGCAAAACGCTACGAAACTATTATAGCTGCCCTTTTGACTTTTTGGACTAGTTTTGAATGCTATCAAGAGGTGAAATTGGTGTGGGAGATTTTTTTCATGATGAAGAACACTATGCCAAAGGAAAGAACCAATAATTTTGAGGTTAAAGGCATGTTTTGCAGCACTACGAAAGTACGCTATGAAACTTCCTTACTTTCGTAGTGTACTGCATTTCAGCCTTTTTAGCAGATTTTGGAGAATTTTTGGACATCTGGAGATTTTTGAAGGATCAAATACCATGGCAAGCAATTAATCAGCACTCAAGGACCACAAATTGAAGATAAAATGACAACCAAAGTGTTCATGGAAGAAGAAGACTATTTGCCTAAAAAATAGGGTTTGTTTTCCGTAGTTTTGAGGAGATCAGTTAAGTGGTCATAAAGTGATGAATCCCGGGTCATAAAGTGATGAATCCCATCATCTAAATATAAACATGTGAATGTATACTTGTCAAATAATGTAATTTCTTTAGTATATAAGGTTGTTAAAGGAAAATAATGAGTATTTTGAGTCCTATTAGGAAAATGACTGTCAAGTAGGATAAGTGTTTGTTTGTCATTAAGTTGATGTTTTATGGTTAAGAAAAGTGTCATTAGGCAAAAATTCGATGAATATAGCTAGGAGGTAGATCATCTCACAATGTAAAAAGTCTATTAAATGCCATTTGGTCGAATTTGTCTAGGGTTGGAGATTTTTGGCAAAATTGCAGTGTATTGTAAATAGACTGTTTCAGCAATACAAAGATTTGTTACTTGACCAACTTGAGATTCTGAATGATTTTTTAGTGCTTACCTATCCTATATATATCTTTTATGTATTTCATTTGTAGTGGTTTTAATTTATGATACTCAGAATTCATTCACGCAATGCTCTGACTTCTTTATAGATGAATTGATTGTGTATTTTCTTGTTTCTTGTGTGTGTGTCCTACTACTAAAAACTCTGACCTGCCTCAGCTTCCATGTCAAGTGAACTAACTATATCACTGAAATGTTGACTCCATAAGCCTTATTTCTACTTACTGATACTATTTTCAACCTATACTCATCATAAGCAAGTTTTTTCCTAAATAGAGTTAGCCATCTACATCTTTATTCAATATCATTAACCCTTGAGAAAACCCTCTCAGGCTGAGGAGGCTAAACCTCAGTCACAAGATTGGTTTGAAACAGTTACATGAGATTGTCTGATTAGCAGCCTATCAGAAGAAATTTTTTGATAACAGCTGGTAGAACCCATGCCAAGAAAAAAATAAACCACATGCAATACCCTGCATGCCAAATCTAGCAAGGAAAATACACATGAAAATCGAAACCTTCTAAGAATCTTGATGTCGCTACCTAATCCTACTCTTCGTTGCTTGATATTTTCCTTATTTCTCCAAATCTCCAAGTATGCCACACTCTCCAATAGTGATCCAAGAATACTCTAAGTGTCCAAGAGAGAGAGAGAGAGAGAGAGAGAGAGAGAGAGTAATGAGAGAGCTCCAAAACTGCACTGACAAAAGGTTACCCATTGATCCTCATATGCCTTTTTATTAATGAGGCTTATAATTTCTTCATTTTCCATTATTTTCCTTCATTTTACTTTTCACATGCAACCTGTGACCTTTCACCTCCATTTTCTCCTAATTTTCATAAATAAATGTGCCAAAAATGCCACTTTTCCTTTCCAAATCCTTTTTCTTTTCCAATTTCCTTTAGTCATAATAACCGAAATGAACACCGATAAGGATGTTTTTCCCAACATTCAGCTTGGAATAAATGTCCTATCAACTGTGGTTATCTTTTTTAATTTTTATTACATGTAATTTTGACTCGGGTTGTTATATAACCCTCCCCCTTGGGGGACACCATCCTCAATGTTCAACCACAAATATACCTCAACAAAACTATTGAAAACAAAACATACTGCTCATGGAGCTTCATAACACAACTCATTGCAGTATTTACAATGAATAACCTGCTAAAAAAAAAACCATCATGACAATCATGCCATGTACTGGAGCTTTATGACACAACTCATTACGGTATTTACAATAATATACAAATATACACATTTTCTCAACTAGAAAATAAAAGGATACAATTCCTGTATCAGCAACAAGGGAATCCAAGGCTCACACCTCCACCCTCAAATTAATACCGAGATTCACTTCCTTCCCAGGAATTCTAGAATCCACCGTCAGAACCAAAGTTGGATGAAATTTCCAGCACTACAATCTCACTCTACATGTCCCCTCAGTGAATAGTTAGCGGCTCATTGTTCCGGGGCACACTCCCAATGTGCATCTAATTCCATACGGAAATGATAATGAAAAAAAAAAATCCATCCCTAGCCTTCCCTTCTCTGCTACACAATCCCTCAGGAAATCCGGTAATCCCCTTCCATGCAATCACTCACCTTCTAAGTTCCCCGAAATCCCCTATCCTTGGCGATCCATCCCTTGGCAAGGCTTCCTCGCATTAGAAGATAAAACAAACAAGGCATATACCTGCCACAAAACCATCATATTGGTCATAGCATGCTCATGGAAATCAATGTACATTGTTGGGTACCGATGTCCCACAATGGCCCTACTCTTGAAGTGCTTTACTAGCATACTGATGCATGTTCTAATTCTTTTAATTTCTACTTCTAATTCTTGCATTCATTTCAACCATCCCAAACTGGCATTTCCATGCTTCCTATACCAAGCACATGACTGCCATTAGATTCAAAATAACATGAAATAAATTCACTTCATACCTCATTGGTAGTTTGTCAATAAGGTACCCTTGCAATCCTGTTCACTTCCTGTCACCACAAGTCAAGCTAGTTGTTTGATCAAATCATCATATGTAAACATATCACATCCGGTTAGCCCAAAACACATCCATCATAAAGTAAAATCATGAATCACATTAAATCACCATAAACCATAATCGCAAATCACATGTAACCATCATAAGTCAGAATCGTAGATCACATTCATAATAAACTAAAATAAAGTATTGATACTTATCCTTCTTCGGACCTTACTTCTGTCTTTTTTCTTTCTGCTCACACACCATATATGCACACACACATTGTACATCACAATCTGTACACCCACATATGACATACAACACCATACAATACACGAACCCACATTGGAACATGACACATACACCTACTCCCGGTGTACAATACAACATATACACCTACGTCTACACCAATGTAAAACATATAGATCTACACCCAGTGTATGGTACAATATAATATATACGCCTACACCGGCATACAACACATACACCCACACTCGGTGTAAAATACAACCTAATACATATACCTATGCAAAGTACAACACAACGAATACATATCGATACCACGACTACACCATGCATATACATAGTACCACATGCCCTCAACACAACATGTACAACATGTACATAGTACCATATGTACAAAAAAATACCTGCACAACGTGTGCACAACATGTACACAACACCAAATGTACACCACACCACCTGTACAATGTGTAAACAAAACTACATGCACGACATGTACACGACACTGTATGTACACAACACCACATGCATGACATGTACACAGCACCACTTGCACACAACACCACATGTACAACATGCACACAATGCCATATGCACATAACACCACATGTAAAATTGCGGAAACAACACCATATGTACATAACACCATACGTACAACGCGCACAATACCATATGTACATAACACTGCATATACAACATGTACATAGCACCATACGCACACAACACCACATATCCAACATGTGCATAGCACCATCTATACTCAACACAGTATATGCAATATACACACAAAACCATATATACAACAAGCATAAAAAATTATATGTACATAATACTACATAAGGTACATGTACACATGACCATAGGTACAACCACGAAATATACAACATGCACAACATATACACAAAAATTATATTGCACATCCATAGATCACACACTGACCCTGCAAGAAACCTTTCTTCTAGTGTCTTTCCACTATCCATGCTCACCCTAGCATGCCATAGATCGCACTAATTTCACTTCTCTGATGTGCCCCTCAGAATTACTTGTCCATAACATAAACATAGGAATAGTACAAGCATACAACATTAAATCATGTCCACATGATACTCACCTCATACATCTGTCAAAGCTACTCTCACTAATAAAAAATGCTAATTAATTACTAAAAAATTGACTAAAATTTGCATATAAACGACCATTTTTCAGTTAGTGACAAGTAGTAGCTAATTTACAGTATCTTATTACACGACCAAATTTTAGTCAATTTTGGCTTAGTCATTAATTGGTTGTCTCAGTTTTTTCGTCTAGTAGTATATTTAGTCATAAATTTGGTCATTATTTTAGTCATTGATTTAATCATTAATTGTCGCAATTAATGACCAAATATACAACAAAATATATTACTATATGATCACCCTAGAAATCTAATTAATTACCAAAATGTTGGTTGTGTTATAATATATTGTAAATTAGCTACTAATAGTCATATATATGCAAAATTTAGTCATCACTTGACACCAATTAATGACCAAAGAAATATGACTAAATTTCAGTCGTGTTATAAGATACTATAAATTAGCTACTAATAGTCGTATATATGAAAAATGTACCTGTAGTTTTTAATCACAATTTTATCAATTACTATAGTCATTTATCTTTTCTTGGTAGTTTAATATTCATTATATAGACGACTAATTTAGTAATTTATCTTCACTTCATTTACTTCCATTAATAATCATTATAAACGACTAATTTAGTCATATATTGATTTTACTTGTGTTCATCATTACTCAATATAAAGTACTAATTTAGTAGTTTTAGATTTATTTTATGTATTCATTATTAATCAACACAAATTAATTCGTATGATTTTATGACTAACATAAAAAAATGTCATACAATGTGCATTTTCATCTAATATGAAAACACAAAGTTATGTATGTTAATTACAATACTAAATAACATCAAGTGCAAATATAAATAATTTCAACCACAAAAATTATATTATATGAAATGTCAAGTATTACAATATGAGTTTCCAACTTAATATTTGTTGGACTACAATTTACACATGAAATATTGTTTCATCACTTCAAAACATTATCAATGTGTTTCCAAGGCATTGTAGGTGAATTCACATGCACTGAAGACTTGACCATCAGTCTCTATGTGTGTGTATTATGCAAGATATTGGCTTTAAGGGTATCACTAGACCAATTCTATTTTCTCTCTCTTTTTGCATTTGACGCTCGAGTATTATTGTTCTCCTCTTTCTTCAATTCCTGCTTCTTACCATCAATACCAAGCTCCTTTTCTGAAAACAAAATAAGATACAATGGATAGTATAAGGCATGAAATATGATGAACACTAGAATATAAAATAAATTAGATTATAAATTATTTATATGACATATGCCTTAACATCAGCAATGTCAAAGCCATTTTCCCCCATAAAACAAAGAAACTCGAACAAGTGTTCTTCAGTTGGGCGATAATGGCCACTATGTGGCCAGATGACTTGTATAAATAAAGAAATAAAAAATCACCATAGAAAAAACACCTTAGTAACTTAATATTCAACCTTCAGGGAAACCTCAGGCACAATCATGTTAACTAAGTTACATCCTAAAAATCTCATGTTGTAGATAACTTGTGAAAACAAATAATATGAGGTGTGATTTCTAATCCTTGTCATTTTATTTGCAACAACATTTGATTCTATAACACATGGAATTGGTCAAGTATATAACCAGCCTGTGCTCAAATAACAACATGAAATTACACTCTTCTAATATTCATGAAAATATTTTAACACAAAGCAACTAAAAGGATTTCAATCAACTAAGTGTAATACTAATTTCATCTTCAAGCTTTGGTTGTTGTTTAAATGGACATGATACCAAGTATTTTCAATTTCATAATTAAAATACAAAACAAAATCAAAAGAAACATTCAAAATAAAATCAAACAATAAAGAGATGATATCATGGAATAAATGGTGCAATTTAAAAAAAATTGTTTTACCTGTCCACCGATGTCTTGTCTAAAATTCCTAAAATATTTTCTTGCCCAAAATAACCATGAGGTGAAAGAATCACAACATTCAAAACCATGGGAATCCTTACTATAAGCTCAAACAAGTTTTCTTTAGATGGGAGATAGTGGCCACCATGTTGCTAGATGACATGTACAAAGAAATAAATAAAACGTCACCATAGAAAAGAACACCATAGGAAATCAGTATTAAACCTTGAGGAAAAATATTAGGAATAATCATGAAAAATAAGTTACATTTTTTAAGAGCCAAGTAGTGAATTAGCATCCCATATTTCTAGCTCTCCATTTTGTATTGCACCAAACCCACTAACATCTTATCGAAAAAGCCAATAGTTCTCATTATAGTGGATCAAGAAAGTTTCTACAAATAAATTCTTAAGAAGAACCTTCTCCATTCTCCACTCAAGAGTAAAATTCAATGTACGGTAAAGATGAAGATCCTCTTTTTGGATACTCTCACGAATCATGTATAACTACATATACAAAAAAACAGTGTAAGAAGAAACTGTGTAGAAAAAATATCTATAAAATTGAAATAGATCATGACAATGATGACATAATGATAAAATGGAATGAAAATTAATAACCCTAATTTATTTTCATAAGGAAAAATTTAGGTAGAAATCATAAACAAACCCCAAGATTTAGACAAGAAAAATGCCACCTTTATTACCATTTTTTTCATACTAGTGCTCTTAAACATCATTAAAAGTGTTGATATTTTAAAGTATGCCCTGAAGATGACTATAAAGGGATAAATGAACATGATTTCAAACTAACAAATTTAAAACAAGAAAAAAATTAATGCTTATATTTCGACATTCCAGAAACATTCATTCAATATTAACAACCTTCTTTACAAATCAAAGACGCATTCCCAAAATCCCAAGGAATGCATTTGTTCTTTCACTGCATCACATTTTTCTTCTATAAATGTTTACAATGTCACTCAAAATGTTCATAAAACCATTCACTAAATAAATTCTCTCATTTATATTTGACAAGATGAATTTTGAAAAGTGAAAATTGATTTTGATTTGGAGTTGGTGAGACTCAGAGCTTGAACATAATGTTGTGCTTATTACGCACCCCTGTTCTCATAATGGCTTATGAGGTTCAGGCCAACCACTTTGATAACTCTATATTGCAATCACCATGACCTGGGACTTTTCCATAATCACAATGGCAAGGTTGAATGGTAAAACCCCATTAGATGACCTATATGTACCCTCAGGAGAGTATAGGTCCTACCCTTTTAGGTATTGGTTCATTGAACATGTTAATATCAATAACATAAAAGAGAAAATGCTGAAAAAGGTTGTAAGAAATGCATGTATCAGTAAGAATATTATACTTAATGTTAATGTGAATTCTAATCGCAAGCGTACAAAAGAAACCCACTTTAGATGCACATAAAAAACAACCCGAACATCAAAGATGGCTGCCAATTTCTTTAGATCTGCAGTTAGTTGACCAACATAAATGCTACAAAATCAAGATATATGTAGTAAAACACATTAAATAGTAAATAAAAGCAAGAGTTTCTCCATGCATCCAATAGACAAGACAAGAATATTTTTAAAGGATTTTGTATTTATGACACCTGGGAAGGGAACATAGAAAGATGTTACCAGTCCCCCTCAATGGGATGGGTTCTTGTATGTCCTCAACGCTTTAGATCTAATATCTCTCTCTCTTGATGGTGTAGAAAACCAAGACAAAAATGGAACTCAAGGGGATTTTACAAGCAAAACGTAGAAAAATATGACAATGATGGAGAATCAAAGTCAGACCAAGAGTATAGATCAGAGTGATCTTTAGGCAACAAAAGGTAGTGAATGAATGGAAAAACCCTTCTATTTATAAAAAATATTGAGTTAGTCTAGATATTTGTGCATAATTAAAATATTATTAGCCAAATCTAGATCCAACTTTTATGGAATATTTTATTATTTTTGTTGGAGGGAAAAAGAAATTGAATTTGGTCAAATCCCTTTATTTGTAAATAATAATAAAATAAATGATTTATTTATTATTTTAAGAATGTGGTTGAGTAATAATTAAATAAATAGTGATTTATTCAATTATTTATAAATGATTTAGTCAAATTTAACAAGGAATATTATTTAAATAATGTTTTAAATAATTATTCCTAGAAAATAATACGATAAATAATGATTTATCTAATTAATTTCCCTATTCTGGGTTAAATATAACCAGGAATATTAATTAAACTTCTGCTTAACTAATTATTCCTTGAGAAAATCAAACAAAGGTAGATTTATTTAATATTTCCTTGTGGGGTTTCCTGTTTAGACCATAAACAACTTAATAAAGGTGGTTTACTAAGTTATTTTTCATAGTGAAAGAAATTTTACTTAGGGTAAAATTGGTCTTACATGGTGTACTTAGGTCCTTCTAATAGTAATAGGTTAGATGACCAAAATTAGTGTAGCAGTAGCCCAGAGTGTGTGAGCGTTAGGACCTAATGTAGTAGGAAGTCGATTGTAAGAACACAATCACTAGACATCGAAGGGGAGTTAGAGAGAGAGAAATATAAGACATACTATAGCGAGAGAGGACAAGACCCTGAGGAGGTGAGACTTACAAGTGCAACATGTCGCTTTTATGAGTGAGTACCTGTTCTCAATGAGGCGGGGGAGGCATACCTATGCCTGCCAAGATGAAAAAGTACAAAGGATAATGGTGTGCTCAACAAACATGGGACTGAGCTATATAGTACATGCTAAGCTATATAGTACATAATGGCATAAACATGGGCAGGATAAAAACATGATAATGGATCCCACATATCATAAATACCTAGGATTACAACCCGGGACTTATACAATCTGTCCCGGTATGTGAGATATAAGCACAACCGAAGAGGCCCTGAAAAATAGGAGAGGGCTCTGAAAATCTGAATGATAAATGCAAAATAAAAGGCGATGCAAGCGGCTGAGGCTAAAACCATAAAATCTATGGAGCTGCATCGAAGGCTGTAATGAAAAGGTCATCCGGGCATGTGAGAGCTGCACGGTGAACACCCTCATAAGGTCACCACACACACATCTCACACACCCACGGGAATCAACTAGTAAAATCATACATCCTTAGTCCTTAGAGTATACGGATCTTGATCATGCTATAAGGAGCTGGAGCTGAGAAACAATCTAGTCAAAGGGAAATGGAGGGTCCCTTTGTTGGAAATATTGAGAGAGGGGTGTGAATCAGTATTCCTTTAAATTAGAGCATTAGTTAATCTTAAATTATTATCAGTGTTTGTACAATGATAGCAGTAAACAAGAGGAACACAAATGCACACAATTTTTAAGGTGGAAATCCACTCCGGGACAAAAACCACCTAATGCTTTTCTAATAATTCTTTAATATTCAACTCCAATTGAAAATAAAGCTCCAACTTCCTAGAATCTAGAAAAGAATTCTTCTCCAGCTCCCACCGGATGGACGCTCCAATGCCCAAGATTCTTCAGTAGTCAACTGAACGGATGCCCCAACACCCAATGAGCTACAACTCACCCTAGCACCACCCTACCACCCTATAGAAGAATAAAAGAATAATGGACTCCCGTACCAGGGAAAATGGTCCACTTTACAATGATATAGAATGATGTAGAAGAAGAAGATATACTAGACCATAACCCCAACTTTGACACAACCACCTAATGATGATCCTAGACCTCCCAACACTGCCTCTTCAAACCTTGGCAGATAGATACTAGTACAATTTGTACAATAATGTATTTACAATGACTAAGTACAATGATACCTTTACAATGATTGTATGCAGTGCTACCCACTTCAAGACTTCATATGATGAACTTCTTGCTGCTGTTATGCACCTTGGTTGCTGCTCTTGTCATGCTACCCTCTTCTGCACCTTGCTTTTCTTTTCCATCGTAGAAAGTATGGTCCTTTGCAACCCTTGACAACACATGATCTAGCTTTTTCTTGCCTTCTAGGAGCTCGATATTGAATTTGGTGTATCTCTGTCATTTCATATCCTCAATATCTAATTTTTAGTCCTGTATTATTTCTCTGAGTCATATTTCCAATGCCACAGGTCTGACCCAATTTGTATTCTTGAAGAAAGATTTATACCCAATCTCTCACAATGCCCTAATTATGGAATGTTTTAGCAGAGCGCACTTGTACGGAATTCCACGTGTCACTGTTTCTTCATTTGTTTCTGAAATTGATAGATAGAAAATTACAGCTTGTGAAATATCCATCACTTTTTACGGCATTCCAATATGATACTCAGAGAGAGAGTTATGACGGATTTACCAAGGTCACTTCTTTGAGATGAATTTCAGGAGCCTGCAAAAACCCTGAATTACACAGATCATATCTCCAAAACTATTGCGCATCTTGATCTAAAATTTTTACTGCAGCTTCCTAAGGATTTCAGTTTCACCTAATAAGAATTTCAGCTTTTTAACCTTCGTAGAAAAAATTTTAGAGCGAAAATTCCAAGATGACCTGTTTCAGATGGTCGAATCCCTTGCATAAGGAGGAAATGGAGATCACAATTTATATGAATGCTTAATTTGAGAGGGGCTACAACAAGTGAACGTGGGAGGAATTTTAGGAGCATATAAAATATTAATTATGACTTTTCAATGACCCATGCCCCAACCCCATGGGGTTTTAGCCCACTAACTGGGGGTACAAACTTCAAACATGAATATCTCTCAAACCGTGAAGAATTACATATAAGCACAATGCATCAAATATCTCTGATAATATAGAACCATAAAGCACACATCTGAATATATTAATTGCAGGTTAAAATTCCCAGAAATATTGGGTTAGCCCTTATGTTTATTGAGACGAAGACAACCACCTAATGCACTCTCGTATCAGATGAAACACAAGTACTCCCCCTGCGATCATGACACCTCTTCCTACAACATTCTCTCCCCCTTTGACATCAATGGAAAAGGGTAACTCCCTTTAAATGATAACCATCCCAGGGACTCACATACTCACTCCCACCGTATAATCGTCTCAAGAATTGTACACACTTCCACTCTCCAATTATAGAAAATTTGAAAAGGAAATTGTTTTAGAACTTGAGAATCAAGATTTTGATCTAAGATATCTGAAACAAGCCTAATAGAGGCAAAATAAAGGTTTAGTGAAGATATCAGCAATTTTTTCTTTCGTACAAACATACTCAAGTTTGATATTCTTTTCAGCGACTTGTTCTCTAACAAAATGATATTTGATCGGAATGTGTTTTGTTTTTGAATGCATGACAGGATTCTTGGAGATGTTGATGGCACTAGTGTTGTCACAGAATATGGGAATAGGCTCACTGAATTGTACTTGAAGATCTTTCAAAGTTTGTTTCATCCAAAGGACTTGAGTACAACATGATGCTGCTGCAATGTATTCTGCTTCCGCTGTAGATAACGAGATTGAAGTTTGCTTTTTGCTCAACCATGATACGAGACAACCACCTAGATAGAATGCTGCTCCACTAGTACTCTTACGATCATCAACGCTTCCTGCCCAATCTGCATCTGTAAAGGCTTGAAAAATGAGATTGTTACCTCACACATGTCATATTATCTTTGCCCTTTAGATATCGAAGAATTCTTTTGACTAATAATGTGATTCTTTGCACTGGCTGAAATCTGCTACTTGTCCAACCGCTTACATAACATCCTGCCGAGAGGCTGTTACATATAGAAGACTACCAATCATAGATCTGTACAACCTCTGATCCACATCCTTAGATGAGTCGTCTATGCTCAATTTGCAACTTGTTACCATCGGAGTAAGGACGGGTTTGCAATCTTCCATTTTGAATTTCTTGAGCATTTCCTTGATGTACTTGGCTTGACATATAAATATTCCTTTCTCTTGCCGAGATATTTGAAGCCCTAAGAAGTATGTCAGCTCACCAAGTAAAGACATCTCAAACTCACTTTGCATCTGTGTAGAAAATTTCTTACTTAGTCAATCATCATTGCTACCAAATATTATATCATCCACATATACCTCAACGATTGTTAAATTATCTTTATCTATTTGTACATAAAGATTGCTATCAACAGTACCTTTCTTGAACCCTTGTTGACGTAGATATCCATCAAGAGGAGCATACCATGCTCTGGGAGCCTACTTGAGACCATATAGAGCCTTCTTTAACCTGCAGACATAGTCTTCTTTTTGTGATAGTAGAAAACCTTTAGGTTGTTCGATGTAAACTTCTTCTTCTAATTCTCCATTCAGAAATGCTAACTTAACATCCATTTGGTAGACTTTGATTTTTCTTGAACATGCATAGGCGAGAAACATTCAGATGGCTTCCATTCTGGCAACTGGTGCAAATGTTTCGTCGAAATCAATTCCTTCCACTTGTGCATAGCCTTTACAAACCAATCTTGCTTTGTTTCTGGTAACCTGTCCATCTTCATTCAATTTGTTCCTAAACACCCATTTAGTCCCAATGAAATTTTTATATTTGGCTTCATACTAATTCTGTGTTATTCTTCTCAATTTGATCCAATTCTTCATTCATAGCTGCTACCCAATATTCATTTTGGCTGGCTTCCTCAAAACTACTAGGCTCAAAGGTTGCTAGAAAAGCAACGTGAGCTTGTTGTGATGAACGACGCTGTCAACCTTCATTTATGTTGCCAATGATTTGATTTGATGGATGGTTCTTTTGAATCCACTCTTTTGTTCTCCTTAGAGGAGCTTCTTGTTGTTGTTCTGGTATATCTTGATGATCATTTTTTACTTCTTCCTTGTTGATAGTTGCTTCTTGTTCTACAATTTTATATTTGTCTTTTTCAGCCTCTGTCTCAAGTTTCAAAGATTCTAGATCCTCATCATTACTCGCTAGAACACCATCTTTGTCAAATGTAACATTTATGCTCTCCACTATCTATTTTCATCTTAGATTATAGCATTTATATGCCTTTCTTTTGCGTGAGTAACCAACAAAGATACCTTCATCAACACGTGATTCAAACTTACCCAAATTTTGATATTCTCTTTTGATATAACATTTTCTTCCGAAGATTCTAAAATATTTTACATTAGCTGGTTTTCCTTTCCATAATTCATATGGAGTCTTGTTGCAATTATTTCTGAGAAGACTTCAGTTGATAATGAAGACTATCGTATCAATTGCTTGAACCCAGAATTTTTCATCCAATTTTGAGTCCTTCAACATTGTTCTACCCATTTCCTGTATAGTTCTATTCTTTCTTTCAGCAACTCCATTTTGTTGAGGTGTTCGTGCTGTTGAAAATTTCCTTTTTATTCCATTTTTGTCACAGTATTGCTGAAATAATTTGGAAGTGAATTATCCACCATTATCTTATCTTAAACAATTTATTTTCAAATCAGTTTCATTTTCAACCAACTCCTTGTAGATCTTAAAGCACTCAAATGCTTCAAATTTTTTCTTTAGGAAACTGACGATTGTCATCCTGGTATAGTCATCTATCATCAACATGAAATATAATTCTTCGTCTAAGCCTTTTTTTCTCATAGGACCACATAGATCAGTATGTATCAATTCCAATGGATGTGATGAAAAGTGTTCTTTTGTTTTAAATTGGACTTTTCTCTGCTTGTCATGTCGACATGCCTCACATAGTGTGTTGGAAGGTTTTGAGATTTTCGGCATTTTTCGTACTGCTTCCTTTTTGCTTATCCTGACAAGATTGTCAAATTTTATGTGACCCATTCGTTTGTGCCATAACCAAATTTCATCTTCTTTAGTTAGTAGACATGCTTTAATTGCTTCATCCAGAACATATATGTCGTTTGGAGCTCGACTTGCTATAGCCACAATTTTACCATACCTGCCTTTCCTGATTTCAAATTTTGTGGAGTTGAATAGCATTGTGTGTCCTTGATCACACATTTGTCCAACACTGAGTAGATTGTGATTCATGTTTTCGACCAATAGAACATTCTTGGCTATAACATCTTTGCTTCCGAGAGTGACGGTACCTGATCCTATAACATTTGAATATCCATCATTTCCAAAGGATATGGTTCTGTCCTTCTTCTCTTTCAGAGATACAAATTTCCTTCTATCTCTAGTCATATGCGTTGAGCAACCACTGTCAACATACCACACATCTTTATTTTTTTTAGCCTTGAGAGTGAGAGCACAATTATCAGTATTATTCTCCTTCCATGTTCATTCATTCTGTGGCTTCAAAGATTCTTCTGGAGGATTTTCAAGTCTACAGTCTCTGGCCATGTGTCCAAAGTTCTGACATTTGTAACATTCCATATTATTTCTTAAATTTTCAAATCTATTGATGTTTTGTTGAGCCTGGGAGGTTCATATTTGAAGAATCTCTTGGAATTGTATTGGTTCATAGGGTATGTGCGACATTCTACAGCTTTATGACCAAATTTTCCACATGAATAACAATAGCCATGAAAAATATGTTGGTACCTGGATGAAAATCTTCGTTGAGGAATCGTGTTCCAAGGATGTGCTTGTGAATCTTGTCCAATGAAGTCTTCATGTATGTCAGATCTCATAGGTTCATTTTATTTTGTTGTAGAAGGTCCTGCTTCTTCTTCTTTGTAACCGAGGCCAGTTTTGTCGTTGTAAGATCGTTGATTGTTGATGAGTTCTTCCAATTCCCTTGAGATGTTGGCATAGTTTTGGACATTTTTTCCCTTCTTCACTTCCTTACGCAGTGAGACTATTTCGGCTTCTAATGCTTCCCTTTCTTGGTTGCTTTCTTCCAACTTCTTTTGAAGTGACTCTTCGATACATTTGTGTTCTTCAACCTCAATTTTGAGACCTTGAACTTGTTCTTCAAGAGTGTTGGAACGGATCTTCTCAGCATTGAGCTCTTTTATAAGCTTGATTGCCTCCTCATAAAATTCTTCTATGGTCAACCCTTCTTCTTCATTGTTTTATACTTCTTGTTTAATGTGCTTGGCCATAAACAATACTTTGTCATTGGCTTCTTTTTTACTGTCACTTTTTTCATCGGATGAAGAGCTATCTTCTTTAGAAAGAAAGTTCCTTTTGGATCCTTTATTTTTGCCTTGCTTGCTGAATTTCTTAAAGCCTTTCTTTCCTTTTGAGTTGCCATCACTTTTTTTTGGAAAATTTTCTATGAAATGCCCAACCTCACCACAACCGAAAAATATCAATGGAATTTTACCTTTGAATTTTCCCTTACTAGGTTTTATTTTTCTCGTAAAGTAAGCATATTCTTCATCTGAAAGACCTTCTCCATCATCTCCCTTTTCTTCACACTTGCAGGTGCATGTCATTTCAATTGAAGGTTGTTTTTCCTTATTGGTTTGCTTAGATGCAACGAATTTAGTTTCTAGATTTGAAGTACCCTTTTCTTCATCAAGTCTCATTTCATATGCTATGAGAACTCCATGTAATTCTTCCTTGCTGAGTTTGTCCAGATTTGCACTGTATTCTAAGACCGATACCTTTGGGTTGAATCTCCCTGGTAATGTTCTAAGAATCTTCCGTATAATAGTCTTCTCATCAACTGGCTCTCCCAATCCTTCCAGAGTATTGGTTATTTCATCAATGTATTGGAAGTATGCAGCAATGTTGCAATCTTCTTTCATTCTGAGTTGCTCAAATTTTTCTCTGTAGATTTGAAGCTTTGCTTCTTTGACATTTCAGTCACCTGCATATATATTCTCAAGATTGTCCCATAAATATTTGGCGGTTTTACAACCCAACACCTTATGATAAGCAAATTCAATAAGTCCACTGATAATAATATTCTTTTCTTTTGCATCATTTACCAAATTCTTCTTACCTTGTTCATCCGCGATTGATGTAAATCCATTTTGAACAGTGTCCCATACTTCGTAACCTTGCACCAAGAGATAGACCTCCATTCTTCCTTTCCAAAGTGCATAATTATTTTCATTGAATACAGGTACACCATTCTTGGTATGCTCCATGACCTCCTTCCAGCTGTTAAACTGCTATTGAAGGAACCAAGCTCTGATACCAATTGTTGGAAATACTGAGAGGGGGGTGGGTGAATAAGTATTCCTTTCAATTAGAGAATTAGTTAATCTTTAATTATTATCAGTGTTTGTACAATGATAGCATTAAACAAGAGGAACACAAATGCACACAGTTTTTAAGGTGGAAACCCACTCTGGGACCAAAACCACCTAATGCTTTTCTAACAATTCTTTAATATTCAACTCCATTTGAAAATAAAGCTCCAACTTTCTAGAATCTAGAAAAGCATTCTTCTCCAGCTCCCACCGGATGGACACTCCAATGCCCAAGATTCTTCAGTAGTCAACTAAATGGATGCCCCAACACCCAATGAGCTACAACTCACCCTATCACCACCCTACCACCCTATAGAAGAATAAAAGAAGAATGGACTCCCGTACCAGGGAAAATGGTCCACTTTACAATGATATAGAATGATGTAGAAGAAGAAGATATACTAGACCATAACCCCAAATTTGACACAACCACCTAATGATGATTCTAGACCTCCCAACACTACCTCTTCAACCCTTGGCAGAAAGATACTAGTACAATTTGTACAATAATGTATTTACAATGACTAAGTACAATGATACCTTTACAATGATTGTATGCAGTGCTGCCCACTTCAAGACTTCATATGATGAAATTATTGCTGCTGTTATGCACCTTGGTTACTACTCTTGTCATGCTACCCTCTGCTGCACCTTGCTTTGATTTTCTACCGTAGAAATTCTGGTCCTTTGCAACTCTTGACAACACATGATCTAGCTTTTTCTTGCCTTCTAGGAGCTTGATATTGATTCTAGTGTATCTGTGTCTTTTCATATCCACACTATCTAATTTTTGGCCCTGTAGTAGTCCTCTAAGTTATATTTCCAATGCCATAGGTCTGACCCAATTTGAATTCTTGAAGAGAGAGTTATACCCAATCTCTCACAATGCCCTAATTATGGATTGTTTCAGCAGAGCGCACTTGTACGTCATTCCACATGTCACTGTTTCTTCATTTGCTTCTGAAATTGATAAAGAGAAAATTATAGACTGTGCACTATCTATCACTTTTTATGACATTCAAATCCGATACTTAGAAAGAGAGTTATGACGAATTTACTAAGGTCACTTCTTTGAGATGAATTTCAGGAGCCTGTAAAAACCTTGACTTACACAGATCATAACTCCAAAAATGTTGTGCAACTTGATTTGAAATTTTTACTACAACTTCCTTAGGATTTTGGCTTCACCTCATAAAAATTTTTGCTTCTGAACCTTCATAGAAAAAAAATTATATTGAAAATTCCAAGATTACATGTTTCAGATGGCCGAATCCCTTGCATAAGGAGGAAATGAAGATCACAATTTATATGAATTCTTAAGTTGAGAGGGGCTTCAACAAGTGAACGTGGGAGGGATCTTAGGAGCATAAAAAATATTAATTATGACTTTTAAATGACCCGTGCCCCAACCCCATGGGGTTTTAGCCCACTAACTGGCAGTACAAACTTCAAACATGAATATCTCTCAAACCGTGAAGAATTACATGGCATGCCATATATCAACAGAAACATCTCGACAAGTCGAAACCAAAAAAGAATTATTGACCCAGAATATATTAATTTGGTAGGTTAAAATTCCCATGCAATATTGGGTTAGCCCCTGGTGCTGCTTGGGTTGACATCAATGACAAGCATTGATCAACACCCTTTGCCTAATCTAAGGCACCGAAAAAGAGTGGAAGCTGGAACCAAGGTACACCGCCCTCTAGACCTGTCTTTTGGAATGAATAAGTTAATGTCGACAAAGGGAGGTACGCTATAGATGAGGCAATAAGGGATTCTCAACTAAGGCATGAGAGAAAATAGTAGAGCGACTGATAGACTGACACTAGGGATAATGGTGGAATGGGGGTACTGAGCAGCGAGATGATGACTTCCCTTGTTAGAGCATGAAGGGCATGGATGACCTGGTAGAAACTGACAAAATATCAGAGGGGATAGGGAGAGTATGACTAAAGGCCACAATGGGCGACACGAGAGAGGAACCAAGCGATGAAGGATGAAGGAATATAGCGGGATACAAAGGGACTCGGGATAGACTCCATGGATGTGATGATCACTCAACTCGGATGCTCTAAACAAGGGCAACCCGATGATGCTGCCACACAAGAAAGGTCCAGCGGGGAAAATAAAAACATACAACATGGTTACTCACGGTGAAAATCGACCCGAGCATGGAAAAGTATGGAGGAAAAGTGGTGCCCCATGTACAAGTGTTGCAAGTGAAGAAATTTAGTTTTGAGAAGTGGTGAAGTGACCGTTCTTGGAAAAAGATGTTGAGGTGAAGTATCAAATCACAAAAAACTAAAGGATACCCATTTGAGAGCTCGGTGAGATATTTCCAATAGTGTTGATGGTTTGTAAAATTGGGCTATGATTTTTTTGCAGCTAGAAAAAGAAAAATCTGGGGCTTCTCTTTTAATAAGGCATTTTCCCTCCAATTTGATTCATTTTCAAGTGTAGTTGTGGTGAATGTAGAGAGGAAAAAAGGCCCTAAATCTTGTGACAATCTTAGCAGAAAAACTGATTGTTGGAATTGAGATTCGTTAGTTCCAGGTAAGAGGCCTAACCATACTCTTTAAATTTAGGGGATTAAAGTTTCAGATTAGGCACCTAGAGCTCGGGAACAGACCAGCTCAAAGTTTTTGGGGTTTGTTCAGCAACCTGGGTAGCAGGTACTACACAAAAAACTATGACCTGTCCCAGGAAATGACCTAAAAAGTGCAGCCTGTCAGAGAAATGGGGTTGCAGTTCTGTTTTTGGCTGATATTTGGGATTTTTATGGTTGAGGGGCATAAATTCCCCCAAGCATGTTATGTTCATGCCAAAATGCATTCAGAAAATGGGAATCTAAACACATTTTTATGATGTGGTGCACCATTTGTTTTTGTTATGGTTATGTAGTTCAAGAAAGGGAATCGAGGATCACCAATCTCTTTTGGTACTGCATATATGAAGAAAATGGACTCAGTTTCTAGGTTGGCATACATGGTGTCACTATCACAAAGAGTGGATTTGGAAATAATGAACTGGTGTTGTCCTAGAAAACCCACAGGTTGGTCAACAACAATGTCTAGGGGACTCAATAGCTGATGTAAGAGGAAGGAATGATGAGGGGGATCATCCCTAGAGTGATCTGAAATGATATGGGACTCTAGAGGTTCTTCTAAATGGGGAAGAATGATGGTACTAGAGTCGACATGACCAGATCCACTATGAGGGTTGTGGAGAATTACTTCTCCTGGATTCTCAAATATGGATACCCCCTTACCAAAACATTGGGTGCCAATGTAATGACCACAAGGTGTATGTGGTTCGAATGTATGTTTTCGATGTAAGGGGGAATAGATAAAGTTAAGGGAGGTGATTTCTTCCATAATTTCGTCATCATAATCGAAGATGGGGTGACTGGTAGAAGAAAACCACCTGACGCAGATTTGCTACCTGAATCATCATCATGAGAATATAGGTTCACATGTGCATCGTCACAGAGGGTGACTGAAGAACAAGTAGATGAAAGAACCATCGATGTTGATCCCAAGGTGATCGCTAAAGGGAGGTCAGTAAAAATAGAAGGGGAAGTCCCACGGGGGTCTTCCACCGTGGATCTCATAGATGATGACAGGTAGTTGACAGTGGTCGAAGACTCCATCATCTTGACATCGGGAGGGGGGATGTCAATTGGAGCTGATGTGTCCTCTAGTTTTGTTGAAGAAAAAAGCACAAATAAGGGGGTGGTGGAATTGTTGCACTTGGCCTCGAATTGGTGGACCACTTCTAAAGAGCCGCAATAGTTATTGAGGTGGGGACAGAGCTGAGTATAGTGGCTAGGGAAATCACACAAAGCACAAGGATGATTTGTGCATAAAGACTTGATTTTTGATACTGAATTGGGTATAGTGACATATACCTTTGGGATATGAGACTCCAAAAATGCTTTGTTGACCATGGGTTTGAGACGAGGTAATTCAGGATAGGTGTGGGTGGTATGACCGACAACATCACACAAAGCACACTTGGTGGTATGCTTTGGAGGTTGAAGAGGAGCAATGGTTGTTTGGGCTGCCTTGTCCTTAGGTGCCTTCTTGCGAGCTTATCCCCCCTCACTCGAAGCTTTCGCAATAGTAGGAGGTTCATGTTGAGGTGGTTGAGGCACATAAGCAAAGGGAGAGGTCATGGGGACTGGTTGAACCGGGGTCAAACCAAGATAAGGTTTGGGCTGAACAGGCGGGATAGTGGTTGGGGGATCAATGTACCAGACTGGGATCCCCAAGGTCATGTTAGGAATGGATAAGGTAGCCATAAAAGGTACTGAAAATAATCTAGGAGGCAGAGCTAAAAATGATATCTGACTGGAGGGGTAATCGCCAGGCAAGATAGCTCCAAGATGTTTAAGGCAGGAGGAACCATGCTGGGAGGGTAGATAGGATAATGGATACCAGCTGCAGATGAGGGGCCTTGAGGAGGGGGTCTTGAAGGTTGAGTTGAGGTGATAGGAGCAAGTTGCAAAGGGTGGGGTTGCTGACTAGTCGAACTAGTCCGCTTGAGGTCGAACCGGGACGATTGCATCATGCAAATGTTCGATGAGCTAGGATCAGAGACAGGAGGAGAGAGACCAGGGAATGAAGTAGAAAAGAGGAGTATTTTTAGACTCCAATTAAGACACTGGTCAGATGTTCGACTATTTATTTATTGGCCACTGAAGAGAGGATGGACTCACGGGAGGTCTGAGACTTCGGTTCGTAATATGTCAGCTGGTCGATTGTAATATTCCAAAATTTCCTACAATAATTTGGAATATTATTTTTTTCTGATTTCACCTAGGAGGAGAATAAATGGGTAAGGATACCCATGTGTAATGAAAATCTCAATAAAATCCCTCATATTATTAAAAGGGATCATCATTGGAGCTGGTTTTCACACCCTCATGTGTGAACAGGGTTATTTGCAAGTGGACAAGGTCAAGTTTGACCAAGTCAGCAGCGTTGGGCCAAGAGGTGGAGCACACTTAGAGAAACAGCATAGTATGAATGGGAAGAGGGTTATTTGGTGGAGGAAACCCTAATGGATGGGGCCCATGGAGGAAGAGCTTTCACTTGTTTAAAAGGAGGGCAAGGCAACCATTGTTTCTCATGCTTGTATTATTCATCTCATTGTCTATTCAGACAATTGTGCATTCTTTGATGTTTAGCGAGAGTTGCCAGGAGGAATTCATATTTAAGATTCCTTCTCCTTCTTTAGATGCCTCTTAAGGGAATTGGACTTATTTTCCTCACATCTAGGCTTGAGGCCAAGCATCCTCCATCAAGACAGCGTTATTTCTGCAGTAGAATAATATTGTGTTGCTGGGTGTTGCAGTGAGGGTTCACTACACCATCTAGTGACTATGTTATTTTGAGTGGATTATTTGCAGTGGGGCTCTTGTAGATTATTGGAGGGAAATATCTTTGGTGAGAGGATTAGCCTTTCACTCTAAAGATCCATTGGAGGAGATCTTGTCATTGATTGCAACATCTTTAGTCTTCTCCATTTGTTTCTAGTTCTTGAGTTGCTGCAGCTACCCAGCAACTCTGGCATTTCTGTAGAAGTACCATTTTGTTTGTTTTGCAGAAAATCCTTCTAAGGATTGTGCATTATTGTTTCCAGGGGTTGAGATCTTTCTCCCCCTATTGTATTTGAGCCACATATTGACATATTTTTGTATTGACACTATTATGCAGTAGTTTCCCTTCATGGATTACGTTGTCATAGATTGAGCTTACTTGTATAGCAGTGGTTTTGTTATGATTCATGTACTGGTCTCTTGAAGCTGAACCTTGCCTATCTTGTGTAACATTTCCTCAAGATATTGTATGTATTTGTTTCTGCTATTATTTAATGAGATGGCTATGATTTTCTCTCACATTTCTATGAGTTGAGTGTTGCTGCTGATCCGTCATAGTGTTTTCATATTGCTGCAACTCCAACTTTAGAATATATTGAGATATTCTCATTGTTGTAGCATTTTCCTGATTGGAAACATTACAGTAGTATCAGAGCATGATATCTGGCTCAACCAGTGGATCTCAGCCATCATGTTATCAAGAAGAGAGAAGATGAAGACTCCATTTCATGGAGAGAAAAAGGAAGATAAGCTTACAAAGCTTCTTCCAAGATCTGTATAGAGCATTCATGAAGAATTTGAGAAGATAAGAAGGGAGATATGTACAGGATATCCAAGAGGGTTTGAAACTGAGTCAAACTCTATTTTTTATTATGGGGAGTGTGAGCATGCAGCCACACCCTATAAGGTACAGTGCAGTCACATGGCTAGTTTTTCCATGAGAGGAGAAGAAGAAGAAGGAATGTTGAAGGAAGGAACTCTTAGTGGTTTCTTACATGAGTATGAATCTCAAACTCAGAAGTTTAGAGATCATATTACTTTCCCAGAGTTTTTCAAGATCATGGTGAGGAGTAGCAAGCAGCATAATGAGGATATATTTCTTCTATCTATATTTGATGGTTCCACTACTTGTTCAGCCAGGGCTTGGATAGAAGAGCTAGACACATTTTTTCAACAGCATCAGATTTCCGAAGATGAAGCCATCAGAGTAGCAGTGCTGCACTTGGGAGGTCAGGTCTATGCATGGTTGTTATTTGAGTCATTTACTTTGAAAAATGAAAATACCTCTTCCTATGCAATGCTCATTAGAACTTTGATGAAGAGATTTGGTAGGACGAATTCTGAAAAACGTGGAGGAAACAAACACATTCAAACAAACAAAACCCTTACATGTGATGAAGAAAACCATAGACTCATAATCATTTCAGAAAACCATGAAGAAGGATAATATCTTGCATGATAATTTATTGGAGGCAAGACCTTCATCTTGCATCTTGGCACAAGGAGGCATAGAGATCCATTTTCCAAAAGAGGATCCAATCATTGGAGGGTTTCCCAATCATGTTGAGGAAGCTGAGGGCAATAGCACTGTCATTTCTAGAGTTGATCTAGCACCGCATGCAGAGGAAGGAGGAGCTCTTGCTACAACTAGAGGGATTCTTACAGCTTTGCAAGGAAGTCCCTAGGATCTCATACATGGAGGTCCAAGCACAATCATTGAGCAGCATGATTGTGCAGCATTGCAGCTGGAAGGAGAAGGAAGGGAGGAAGAGCAGCATCATGTGATGAGAGGCACACACCCTTCTCTATTTCAGAGAGCTAGTGCAAAGAGGAGGCAAACTGTATTGAGCTGTGAGAGCAAGGGCAAGGTTGCCCAACCATATGTACAGCCCACTCTTGACATTGATGTCTCACTGCATAGAGGCATTCCACCTGGGAGGCCACTAGATCTAGAGTTGATGAGAGACACCTTGTCTTTGGATTCACCAGTCTTGGATTTTGGAGAGGTGGAGAGTTTGGAGGAGAACTTTGGCATGGGGGATGTCAAAGCAGCAGACTACGGCAGGAGGAGAGCTTCACATGCCAGATCACCAGCTCTCTCTCTTAGGAGGATTGATCCATATTGGAGGTCTTAACTCTTGGTAGAGTACTCCAAGGATCTTGGTGCATGCATGATTCTCGATGACCCGGATAGAGATGATGAGTATATGGTGGAAGATATGGTCATCTATTCACATGCCAGAGTATTCTTTACTAGATATTCTAATCTCAAGGAGAATTTTCTGCATGCAGCACATGAGGACTTCTTTTCCATGCATTTTGATGCATATCTTTCCTTGGCAGAGGATTTCATTTGGGAGGGCATCCAACAGGACATACATCAGCATATGGAGAGATGCATAGCGCGGATGATTATGGTGAGGATATCACAACCACCTTCCTACTCATTGACAGTGGGGGATCATTTTCAGTTGAGCCATTTCAGCTCAAGTATTCGAGTACACAATGGAGGATGTACAATTTCACCTTATGTTTTGTACTTCTTGTATTTTTATGAGCAGCATATTGTACCAAGGAGGATTATTCCTTAGTTAATATTGTATAATTATGTACTTGAATCCATTTGTGGCATTGAGATTGGCTATCTCATTGGTGGTTTGTGGGAGGGACCACATGATTCTTGGTGTGCACCATTGGCACCAAATTGTACTTTCATATTTCTATCTTGTAAAATGATTGTGGCAGAAAAAAATTGGTTGGAAGTACACTTTTTTTTTTTTTAATTTGATGCAAGCAAGTGATGCATTGTGCTGGTTCCTTGTGTGGGACCTTGATCCACTTTCCAGTTGTCATTTGGTAACTTGTTCTTATTATACTTTACTTCCATGTATTGCTGACATATTTATGTTTAAGGGGAGCTTCTATTGGAGAGTGGGCTTGAGATTGAGGATTCCCATTGGGAGCATAATTTTCCTTACTATACATGTTGTACATTTCAGGAGGAACCATGGGAAAACCATGAATGCCACATTACATTTCTATCCTTCTTGTGGGAGGAACTACTTGAATAATTTGAGGAGGCACTCCATGGATCATGAGGAGATGGAGGACTTAGCATAGTCAAATATTTTCCCTTTGAGGATGAGGGGAGACTCATCTATGAGCCACTCCATTTATATGAGCAAAACATATGGTAAGAGCATTGTTGTCTTGCATAGTGATTTGTCTATATATATGCATCTCTTAACCATATATGTGCAGGGATTTTCTCAAAGAAGGATTATTTTTCCTTCTAGATTTGATGGTCTACATAAGGCCATTGTGGATGATCACTCCCTAAGTGGATATGGGGAGGATATTTCTCATGGAGATCATACTCACATTTCACATTACATCTTTCACTTTCTCCAGGAGATTGGGGTAGCAAGCAAATGGTGGGGAGGCCACCCATCATTTTATTTTCTATGGCAGTTGAGAGTCAAAATGCGCTGGCCACATTTGAGGGACCACTATCCTTCTCCCTTACTTCACATGGCAGCCATCATGATTCTCCTTGTGGTTCCCTTGTTTGATATTGCTAAAGATTTTATTGGGAGCATGATTGGGGGAGAGACACATTGGGTGAATGTGCCCTTGGAGGAAGAAAACTCCCACACACTTTGCACTACATGTTCTAAAGGGAGAATGGGAGATGGTATGGCCACTACAGTAGCTCATTTGTTTCCTTATGAGGTGAGACATATGAGGAATGTGATTCCATATGATGATGAATACCAACTCATCGCATATGAGATGATTTGGGCCAACATGTTTCATAAGGTTGGAGGAGAGATCCTTAGAGGTCTAATATCCATCTTGCTATTTGAGGGCAATGTCATTACAGCCCAGGATCAGCATACAATTTATACTTATCCTAAGTGGAGAGGAGGACAACGTGGGGTAGACTATTTAGTCTACCAAGATCAGATTTTCAACCCACCTACATTTCCAGAGCTAGAGGTGGAGGATGACTTTCAGGAGTTGCCATCTTGGGAGGTAACTCATTTTTCATGGATGATTGCTTGGGGGATGGAGGATCCACATGAGGAAGAAGTTCCTCAACACATCATAGACTCCATGCCTTGAGAGAAGGCTTTCCATTTTTGACCTTTCAGTTGCTTGAGGACAAGCAACATTTGGGAGGGGAGGACTGTAATATTCCAAAATTTTCCTACAATAATTTGGAATATTAATTTTTAGTGATTTCACCGAGGAGGAGAATAAATGGGTAACTAGACCCATGCATAATGAAAATATCAATAAAATCCCTCATAGTATGAAAGGGGATCATCATTGGAGATGGTTTTCACACCCTCATGTGTGAATAGGGTTATTTGCAAGTGGACAAGGTCAAGTTTGACCAAGTCAACAACGCTGGGCGAAGAGGTGGAGCACAATTAGAGAAACAACGTAGTATGAATGAGAAGAGGGTTATTTTGTGGAGGAAGTCCTAAAGGATGGGGCCCATGGAGAAAGAGCTTTCACTTGTTTGAAAGGAGGGCAAGGCAACCATTGTTTCTCATGCTTGTATTATTCATCTCATTGTTTATTCAGACAATTGTGCATTCTTTGATGTTTAGCAAGAGTTGCCAGGAGGAATTCTTCTTTAGGATTCCTTCTCCTTATTTAGAGGCCTCTTGAGGGAATTGGACTGATTTTCCTCACATCTAGGCTTTAGGCCAAGCATCCTCCATCAAGACAACACTATTTCTGTTACGAAATAATACTGTGTTGCTGGGTGTTGCAGTGAGGGTTCACTACACCATCTCCATCAACTATTTTTCAGAGGAGGAGTCTCTCTTTCCTTTGGGAGATCAGATTGGAGGCATTCCGGAGATTATTGTAGACTTTAGCATCAATTCCAACTCATCCCCTAGCCCTACAGTGTAGTTCCATCAAGTGACTGCATTATTTTGAGTGGATTATTTGCAGTGGGGCTCTTGCAGAATATTGGAGGGCAAGATCTTTGGTGAGAGGATCATCCTTTCACTCTAAAGATCCATTGGAGGAGATCTTGTCATTGATTGCAACATATTCAGTCTTCTCCACTTTTTTCTAGTTCTTGAGTTGCTACAGCTACCGAGCAACTCTGGCATTTCTATAGAATTGCCATTTTGTATGTTTTGCAACCAATCCTTCTAAGGATTGTGCATTATTGTTTCCAGGGGTTGAGATCTTGCTCCCCCTATTGTATTTGAGCCACATATTGACATATTTGTGTATTGACACTATTATGCAGCAGTTTCCCTTCATGGACTGTGCTGTCATAGCTTGAGCTTACATGTATTGCAGTGGTTTTGTTTTGATTCATGTACTTTTCTCTTGAGGCTGAACTTTGCCTATCTTGTGTAACATTTCCTCAAGATCTTGTATGTATTTGTTGCTGCTATTATTTAATGAGATAGCTATGATTTTCTCTAACATTTCTATGAGTTGAGTGTTGCTACTACTCTATCATTGTGTTTGCATATTGTTGCAGCTCCAAATTTAGAATATCTTGAGATATTCTCATTGTTGTAGCATTTTCTTGATTGAGAACATTACATCGATGGTGACAATATTTCCATTGTGAGGAAATCACATCTTATGGTGAACCGCAGATGGGATAGCAAACATCACATAGGTGTAGCTATGACCCAATAGAATTTTGTAATCTAAGGGGGTAGCAATGAATTCTACGTCAACCCAAACACTCTTTCCCATGAGAAATGACTTTTATTTTTTTTTTCATGAATAAATTAATAAAGGAGGACATGTAAAACTACTGAAAACAATGAATAAATCAATGCCTATGTAAAAAAAGACATATCTGGGCCATGTAAAGAAACTCTTGCAGGTGTGAATGGGTTTGAATCATGAGATTGGGTCAACCTTGAACAAATCAACAGCGTAGTTTAGGTGTAATGAACCTCATGGATACACAACGCAGTTTTAGATGGAGGCTTCACATGTGAAAGGAGCTAACTCATTGAGGTCGTTTAGGGTTTGACAAGGATTTCATATTATAAAAGAAGGAGGAGGACAACAGGAAAAGGTTTTCGATGATATTATTTTCTAAAGGTATTTTCTGTTTAGACACTCCTCTTTGGGTTTTCTTGTTTAGGATTCCCACCTCCTTCCTTAAGCAGCTCTTTGAGGAGCCTTGTTTGTCTAGTCCACTATCTGGAACTTGTCCAAGCCACATCTTGCATCTATAGCGCAGTCCTATTTAGGATTGGGTTGTCCATGTGAGCTGCATCAAGTGGAGAATAGATATTTTCAGATCTATGCAGTTCTAGCACTCCTTCTCACTGGGAAATTCATCTATTCCTTTGATAAGTCTGTTCTAGACCCTTCGAGCTTCAGATCCACACATTGGCAGTAGGCTAAAGCATTCTCAAATCCTACAGTGTAGTCCCTCTTCCATGACTGCGTTATTTGCAAGAGTAGAGTTGCAGGGAGACTTGGCATCATTTTAGAGGAGAGATCTCTAGTGATTGGATTCTTCCTTTCACTGTGGTGATCCGTGGATTAGCCGACCAATCCATGTTAGTTCAGATATGATCTGCTACATATGTTATGATTCAGAATTTTTCTGAATACTTCTGTAGATTTGTGATTTAGATCTTAGATCTACTCACTGTTGTTCATGTTTTGCTAAGATCCCCAAGGGGAGTGTATAAAGGAGCCCATCTTGTATACAGATCTGAAAATAGATATATAATTTTTTGTACAGATATGCTCTAGATCTGAGTTCTAATATAATGCATGCTTCAGCAATGAAAATAATGTTGTAAAGGTTATTCTGCCATTTCATGTTGTTGTAGCAGCTCATTTTGAGGCTTTTGTCTTGTATATTCTTTCTATTTCTGTTATACACTATAAAAGTTGCATTGTAGATCTAATTTTCTAATGTATAGCTGAAATATGAACCTCCATGTTGGTCTCATTCTTGTAAATTGATAAAATGCATTATTCCTGAAGCAGTCCTTGCATATAGCTGCAACCCCTCTCTTTGGGTGTTTTTCAGCTAGACTAGGTTGTGGGAGATCTGTTTAACCCACCTATTTTGATTTGTTTTTTCTCTCCTTTTGGATTTGGATCTTAGATGTTCCGATCTAAGGGATCCAGGAGCTGCAAACTCATTTCATTGAACTGAATTCTCAGTAGTTCTTTATTTCAGCAGGCTTGCTATGTGATTCCCATTTTGGGATATTACAATGGTATCGGAGCATCTTTCTTGGCACACCCTGTGTATTCCTTGAGCCAATATGTCTTTAGAAGAAGGAGAGCCTCTCACTGACAGAGACCAAAGGTATCATAGAAGAAGACAGAAGAAAAATTATTACACCAAAGACAAAGCAAGCAAGGTTGAAACCTTTTTGTATGGAAGAATAAAAGGAGTAGAGTTCTCTAACATTCTTTCTCAAGAATTGCATGAGCTGAAGGAAGGAATCAAGGAAGTGAGGAATGAAAGACTAGCAGATCTCTTGAAGAGGTTTTCATAGGAAGGAAACCCCACTACTTCATTTGATGTGTGTGAGCATTCAACCACACAATCTAATCTACAACGTTGTAACATGCCAGCATTCATTGCAAGAGGAGAAGAAGGTGGAAAGACACAAAAGGAGGAGACTCTTGGTGACTACCTCCGGGAATATGAATCTCAGTCTAAGAGATTCAAAGAGCATCTAAGCTTCCCAAAGTTTTTTCAACTCAAAGAAGAAAGAAGATCCATGAAGGTAACTCCATTTCAGAACATTGCTAGAAGGGTTAAATATCTGCAACATGATTTACCAAGGGAAAAGGCCTTACTTCAGCAAGATCATTCTTCTAAAAAATAAGACATAGCAGTCCTTTCCTCAAGAAGAGATCAAGAAAAAGGATCTCTTATTGATGGGGCATAATCCATTGATGAGGAGGAGAAAGAAGTAGCATTGAAAGGTTCCTCCAGCATTGTGACAGCAGGAGGAAATCTATTTTTATTGAGAGATGGAGTTGAAGTTATTTCTTCCACTAAGAGGGCCTTGTACCTCTGCAAGGAGGCCCCAAGGATCCTATATATGGAGAGGATGAGCAGCATGTGTCTATGATGATAGACAAAGAGAAAAAATAGTGGAGGAAATGTGTTCCAACACTGCATCCAAATTTTGGAACACACACTATGATGGATCAGTCCTTTGTGATCATGACTCTTGACACCAAGGATAGGATGGGTGTTCATGAGTTAACTGCATCTAGAGGGAGCACCTTAGACTATGAGATCTTGCAGAAGGTGGGTGATGAAGAAGAATATGGGGGAGTTGCTCCAACTTCTCCCTACCATGATACTTCCACACAGCAATTAGAGATGGATTTGCGCAGGGGAAGTATTCATATTATGTTCCCATCTGTTTTTCACATGGGAATGAGCCATGAGACATCTTTATCTTGTGGTATACCCCTGGGGAGACCACCTGATTAATATTTGATGGAAGATGTTTCATGCATTGATGATCCTTCCATAAATCCAAGAATTAAGGTAGCATTAGAAGACCATGCTTCAGCGCTGAGAGTATGGAAAAGGTACAAGGAGAGGGAATGCATTTTTCCCTTGACATCACTATTCATTCTCTAATCTCATTGCAAGAATGAAGGTTGACACTACAAATAAGCAAGGGAGGAATAGAAACCTTCCATCTCATACCTTTTCCATGGGAGATGTCAAAGAGGAGAAAAATGGGAGGCATGGCCTTCCAACATGCACCTTGAACATGGAGGATGTCAAGGAGAAGAGAAAAAACATGGCAGCCACTTTAGTTGACATAGTATCAGTGCTATCATTTTTGGCCAAACTAGATCCATATTGGAAGTCCCAACTGTTGGTGGAATATTCCAAGGATCTTCATACATGCATGATTCTTGATGACTTTCTACATGAGGAGGATTATTCAATCCAAGACAGGGTCATCTATGATCATGGTAGGATCTTCTTGTCTAGATCCTCCAAGCTCAAGGAGAAGTTACTACAATGGGCATATGAGGAATTCTATTTCAACCATGAATATTCTATGAAGCTCAACAACATTATCTTGAGGAGCTATTATTGGGAGGGCTTTGAAGGAGAACTATATCAACATTGTCAAAGATGCATGTACCTTGTGGAGATGGGGCAACAACATAACTCTATTGGAGAGTTAATTTCACCTTCTCTTTTCCCTCTTGAGGGAGTAGATAGATCTATGCACCACTCCAATTTTATGAGGAGGACTATTGGTGAAGAATATGTTCATGTAAAACAAGTTTATTTTTCTGATTGTATGCCTTCTTTAAACATGTTTATGCAAGCCATGGCTCCCACGAGGAGTGCTATATCTTATCAATCTCATGGAAAATATGGGGCCACAAAAATTGTTGCACTTGGCCACTCCCTTGGTGGAAAAAGGGAGATCTTGTTTCATGATGGGTGCTTTCCTAAGGCACCAAACATATCTCACACGTTTAGCTATAGTGAGATGGCATGGGCTGCAAGTAAGTGGTGGGAAAACCACTTACCACATCTTGTTATGATGCAGGCATGAGATGCATTATGCTAGTTCCACTTGTGGGACTATGACCCACCCCCATATGTGCACTTTTATGTTTGTTTGTACACTACCTTGCTCCCATACATTGATGACATGCTTGTACTTTTTATGGGAATCTATGGAGGGAGGATGGGTATGCATGTGCCTAATGGGATGAAAATTATCCATGTGTTTTATGTCATATATTTTAGAGGGAATTTTAGGCAAATCATGGTTGTTTCACATGAGATATTGTTTCCTTGTGGGATGGATTTTGCACATCTCATATTGAATTTGGAGGGACAATTCATGGAGGTTTGGATTGGTGATCATCTAGCTTATGATGAGAGCTTGCTCTTTGATGATGTCACCAATGGAGGAGAAGTATTGCAGCACTCACCCTATCAGTTTCTTGAGGACAAGAAAGATTTTGGAGGGGAGGACTGTAATATTCATACTTAGCTTCAGCTAAGAGGAATATGCATTTTTGTTTTATTCTCTTTTTCATGAATAAATGAATAAAGGAGGACATGTAAAACTCCTGAAAACAATGAATAAATCAATTCTTATGTAAAAAAAGACATATCTGGGCCATGCAAATAAAATCTTGCAGGTGTGAATGAGTTTGAATCATGACATTGGGTCAACCTTGACCAAATCAACAGCGCAGTTTAGGTGCAATGAACCTCATGGATACACAACACAGTTTTAGATGGAGGCTCCACATGTGAAAGGAGCTAACTCATTGAGGTGGTTTAGGGTTTGACAAGGCTTTCATCTTATAAAAGAAGGAGGACGACCACAGGAAAATTTTGTTGATGATATTATTTTCTGAAGGTATTGTCTGTTTAGACACTCCTCTTTGGGTTTTCCTGGTTAGGATTCCCACCTCCTTCCTTGATCAGCTCTTGGAGGAGCATTTTTTGTCTAGTCCACTATTTGGCACTTGGAAAAGGCACATCTTGAATCTATAGCACAGTCCTATTTAGGATTTGGTTTTCCATGTGAGCTGCAGCAAGTGGAGAATAGATCTTTTCAGATCTATGCAGTTCTAGCACTCCTTCTCACTGGGAAAGTCATCTATCCCTTTGATAAGTCTATTCTAGACCCTTTGAACTTCAAATCCACACATTGGAAGTAGGCCAAAGCTTTCTCAAAGCCTACAGTGTAGTCCCTCTTCCATGACTGCATTATTTGCAAGAGTAGAGTTGTAGGGAGACTTGGCATCATTTTAGAGGAGAGATCTCTAGTGGCTGGATTCTTCCTTTCATTGTGGTGATCCGCGAATTGGCCAACCAATCCATGTTAGTTCAGATCTGATATGCTGCATATGTTATGATTCAGAATTTTTCTGAATACTTCTGCAGATCTGTGACTTAGATCTCAGATCTACTCACTGTTGTTCATGTTTTGCTGAGATCCCCAAGGGGAGTGTATAAAGGAGCCCATCTTGTATACAGATTTGAAATAGATCTATAATTTTTGTACATATATTCTCTAGATATGATTTTTAATTTACTGCATGCTTCAGCAATGAAAATAATGTTTTCAAGTTTGTTCTTCCATTTCATGTTGTTGTAGCAGCTCATTTTGAGGCTTTTGTCTTGTACATTCTTTCTATTTCTGTTATACACTATACAAGCTGTATTGTAGATCTAATTTTTTGATGTATAGCTGAAAGATGAACCTCCATGTTGTTCTCATGCTTTTAAATTGATAAACTGTGTTATTCCTGAAGCAGTCCTTGCATATAGCTGCAACCCCTCTCTTTGGGTGTTTTTCAGCTAGACTAGGTTGTGGGAGATCTGTTTATCCCACCTAGTTTGATTTTTTTTTGCTCTCCTTTTGGATTTATATCTTAGATGAGCTGATCTAAGTGATACGGGAGCTGCATACTCATTTTAGTGCACTGAATTCTCTGGAGTGCATTATTTCAGCAGGCTTGCTATGTGATTCCCATTTTGGGATATTACAAATAGGACAATTGCAGAACAGGCCTATGAGCTAGGAAGAGTGGCCATCCCATGCTTGAAGGGTGATAGTGGAAGGGGCCAACTCAAGAGATCTAAGTTTCTTCCAAACCGAAGTGTACATCACACAGGTGGATGCCCCCTCATTAATGATACAACGGGAGACGTTGGAATTCTGGATCTTGACAGGGATTTGGAAGGCGACAGAAATAGGAAGGGGGGGATGTTCTGACCAGTCAACATTGAAAATGATCAAACGATCATCTGAAGGATCCATAGTTCCCATGGAAGTTATTATATCTTTTCTTTGTGAAGGGCACGACTGGAGGAGTTCCACCATTGAGATGGAAGAAGGGGATTGTGCCAAATCATCTACTATACTATACGAATGGGAAACTTTACCAGAAGAAAAAATTTGGCATAATGGTCCCTTGGGGATCTTGGTATGAACCTCTGCCTTAGTCTAAGGGATCAGTAAAGGACCACTGGTTGTCGAAAGAGGCTATGTGGATCCTAAAGCAGGGGGCACGAGGGAAAATGTAAGTGGGAGACTTGTTGTACTGACAGGACCGAGTTTGAAGCTTAAGATCAATAGTAATGGGTTGGTCAAATTTCATCATGAGAATATGGTAATCAGAGGTACTATATGGAGGAGGTTGAGTGGCTGCCTGAACTTTCGAGGGTTGGGTAGCCACGAATCCTTGATGGGGGAAAGGATTGGTAAACACAACTGGCTAGATAGGTGCAACATGGGGAGGAACCGAAGGGGAGGCCTGTTGTCCTCAGGATTATGCTTGAGATTCCCACATCTGCCACATCTGAGGTAAAAGAGGAAAATCGTGGGTATAGTAACCATAGACAACGCAACAAGAACAAGGTTTGTTCATGTGAACAGGTGTATCCTGCTTAGGCTGAGTGCCTTTTTGCTAGTTAGCAGTGTTAGGTGTATTCCCTTGGGGATTGGGTCCTGGATTACCTAGGGCATATTGATTTTGGTTTCCTTTCCTCTTATTTTTGGAAGTAGAAGGATTAGTCGCATCGTGTTGTGCATTTAGCTGCCCCTGTGGGGTGGTTGTTGTTGTTGTGGGGGTTGAGAAGGCAAGGAAGCTAAGGTACTAATGTTGGAGGAGTTGGAGCACTAGGTTGCGGATATGAAAAATAAGGAGGTTGGGTAACATTTTGGTAAATAGGTTGGGAAAAAGGAGGAGGCATGTTGTATCCTGGATACATGCTACCAGGAGGGGGAAAAGTGTTGAAGGAGTTGGACCCTCCCTGAGGGAAACCATAACCCATGGGAGGATGAGTGTACGGAAGAGAAAGGGCTCCAATGATACCGTTGGTGGAATGGGATGGCCCTGGTGCGTTGGCACCACTGGGTCTAGGGAGATTAGGTAAGGCGGTATAAACATAAACAAAGTGTGTGTAGATCAAGTCATACTTCAACACAATCTGGAGGGCAGCTTCTTCGGTATGAGAGAAATGAGATGCGACATCTTTGCCAATAGCAGGAAAAAGACATCTGAGAAACCAGTCCATGTAGACATAGTCTTCGAAGGTAGGGGCTCGACATAGGCTCTTTCTTATCTGCCATTCCTAGACATGATCTGATAGGCAGGTTGCAAATGATTGACGAAAAGAGGTCAAAAGTTCAGTACCAGTGTCATAACGAAGGGGAAGCTGGAAGTAAGATAGAAAATCCCTGGCAAGAGTCACAAAAGTAGTATGAGAGGAGTAGGCATGTTCAACATACCACTTGGAAGCTTCTCCAGTAAGCGTATGTTGGAACAACCAAAGACGAACAGAGTCATCGGTGATGGAGATAGAGGAACACCACATGTGGAAGGATCGAACATGGTTTGTAGGATATTCACCAGCAAGATATTCAAACTTGGGGATGTCGCAAGGAAGCTTGGTTGGCATAAAAGGCCAACCAGGATCATGGTGTATGGGGTAATTGATCAACTGGTTAAAATCAAGAAGACTGAGGCCTGCCATATAAGGGAGCAAGGGAGCAGTCAGGATAGTTCATGTTGTAGTCCCACTAGTAGTATTCCAAGAATTAGGGATGGGGCTACTACCAGTGTTAGGTCCTCAACCAGACATGGTGAAGGTGACAAGAGGAGAACCAGGGATAGAACTAGAAGGGGAACCTGATGAACCAGAAGCGGAGTCAGAATGGGGACTCGGTGGAGGACTGACTCGAATCCTATGCAGAGGAGTAAGTCTTCCTAATAGAAACTGAGGATGAAGGCCAAGAAGTCTCAAGGATAAATTCCTTAGGGGCACAATTATGGAAAAACATACATAGATCATAGAAGGAAGAAAGACCAACAAGCGCAAGGAGGTGTAGGATCAAATGATTACAATGTCAAAACAAGGGCAGAGAGGTGCAAGATTAAATGATTACAATGTTACATTCTTGGCCTAAAAGTGTAAACCAGGAGCTCTTCACTTAGGGTGTGTGTGTTAAGTGCGTTAATTTTAATTTTTAAACCCAAACGTGTGTAGAGAAAAAAGAAAAAATGTGTTATATAACTGTAAATAAATATGCAAATAACAGTAAAGTAAACTGGATATGACAGAAAATAAACAACTAAAGATGCATTAATCTAAACCCAAGGAGAGGAGCTTCCCAGCAACTAGTCTATGGGTGGGAAAAATCTAGTTAAAACACACAAAAAATTTCCAATGGATATAAAGTTGGGAGGGATAGGGATCTAGAGGTCAAATTTGGTGGAAAAATGTGTAGAAAACAACAAAAATCCAGCAGGAAAAGTGTTGTAAATGAGGTGGTGAAAGGCTACAACCTAGAGGGAAACAGAGGGGACCCTAGAGGAGGACCAAAAAAAATATAAAAGAGGTGTTTTGCATCGATGAATAACCAATCTGAAATGGATATGAAGGAACAGGATCAGATCTGAAAGAATGGCTGAACACACTGAAATCTCAGACGACCTGCTTCAGCTAAATTCCTCCTAGAAAGGTGGAAGCGTACTAAAGCCCTAGGGGGCTAGGTTCCTACTTCGACGAGTAAAACAAATAAATTACAGGTCCAAAATGGGTGGAGACGGAGGTCAAAAAACCCTGAACAGTAGCACAGATAAACCCAGAAAAATCATAGAAAATTTCCTGCAAAAAGTACAGGTCGCAATTTCTAACCTGTTTTCAGCAGAGATCACAGTTTTTAGGTCGTTTTCTTCATCTTATAGGTTGAGGTCGTAGGTTTTCACCCAAAAAGTGCGACCTGCAATTCCAGCACTCTCGGGAGCAGGTTTCATAAAAAAGTGTCATCTTAGCTGTGGTTGATGCCTCTCTCTTGTGTAATACGCCCAGAAACACACGAAAGTTATAATTTTTATTGTTTTAGGGTTTTAAAGGTTAAAAACAACATCAATAAAAGCAAAAAAGAAGCTCAAGAAAAACCCTAGGGTTTGAAGCAGTTGGTCGTGCAGGGATATGAAAAATTATAGTGGTCATAATTATAAACCCTTGTGGAGTCGCCAGTTGTTAGTGTGAATTCTAATTGCAAGCATATGAAAAAAATCCCACTTTAACTGTGCATAACAAACAACCCTAATATCAAAGATGGCTGCCAATTTCTTTAGATCCGCAGTTAGTTGACCAAGATAAATGCTACAAAATCCAGATCTATGCAGTAAAAGACATTAAACGTTAAATAAAAGCAAGAGGTGCTCCATGCATCCAATAGATAAGGCAAGAATATTTTTAAAGAATTTGTATTTATGACACCTAGGAGGGGAACATAGAAAGATGTTATCAGTCCCCTTCAATGGGATGGGTTCTTGTATGTCCTCAGTGCTTCAGATCTAAGATCTCTCTCTCTCTTGATGGTGTAGAAAACCCAAACAAAAATGGAACTCAAGGGGAATTCACAAGCAAAAAGTAGAAAAATATGACAATGATGGAGGATCAAAGTCAGACCATGAGTATAGATCCAGAGTGATTTTTAGGCAACAAAAGGTAGTGAATGAATGGAAAAACCCTTCTATTTATAACAAAATATTAAGTTAGTTTAGATATTGGTGCATAATTAAAATATTATTAACCAAATCTAGATCCAAATTTTATGGAATATTTTATTTTTATTTTTTAGGGAAAAAGAATTCGAATTTGGTCAAATCCCTTTATTTGTAAATAATAAATAAATAAATGATTTATTTATTATTTTAATATTGTGGTTGAGTAATAATTAAATAATAGTGATTTATTCAATTATTTATAAATGATTTAGTCAAATTTAACAAAGAATATTATTTAAATAATGTTTTAAATAATTATTCCTAGAAAATAATAAGATAAATAGTGATTTATCTAATTAATTCTCTTGTTTCGGGTAAAATATGACTAGGAATATTAATTAAAATGATGATTAATTAATTATTCCTTGAGGAAAATTAAAAAAATAAGTATTTATTCAATTATTCATCATGTGGTTTCATGTTAGACCATAAGCAACTTAATAAATTATCGATTACTAAGTTATTTTTCATAGTGAAAGGAATTTTACTTAAGTTAAAATTGGTCTTACATGGTTTACTTTGGTCCATCTAATAGTAACAGGTTAGATGACCAAAAATTGGTGTAACACTTAAAATGAGATCATAATTGTATAGAAGTAATCTAGATTTCAAGAAGTCAACTTTTAGTTTTAATTAAACAAGAACCCCAATTAAACATCCTTCACTTCGAAACACATGTTTACAAAATCAAATTAATAAGATATATATTTCATCACCTAACTATCATAGTGAAAAATGTAAGGATAAGAAATATGAAACTATTCATCTAAAGTAATGCCTAAATGTTGTCAGATGGCTCTTGATTAATGTTTTTTTCCACACCAATGTCTCCTGACATTGTGACAGCATTCTTTGTCTCAAGGAATAGGTACAAAACATCACCCTATGCATCAACACCATATGAATCTATTTTATGTTGAACAAGCTAACTACAATCTTAAGTAATTTGACTGAAAATATTTAGTCCCAAGCTAACTATCTAGAAATCATATAACAACTTGTAGTTTCAGTATTCTACCAAAAGGCCAAACAAAAAAAAGAAAACATCAAAACATGGTCCTCCACTATGACCAAATTTATTAAACTTCAAGAAATATAAAGAATAAATAATTGGACCATTTTTACAAAGACTCAAAGTTTGATCCTACATATTATATTGAGGTGTTATTCCATTTATTGAAGGTCTTATGTGAAAATAGAAAACTCACAAAATAAGATGGGAGTTATAATAGCACCCAAAAGAAAATTTTAATATCCTTTATAACTTTGAAAAAATGAATGCATGGGAACAACGAGAGAAACAGACAACTTAAATGGAAAAGCATAGAAACATGGTCTACCACTATCCCAATCCATCATACTCGAAGAAACATGAAGAATAAATAATTGGCTCATTTTCACAAAGCCTCAAAGTTTTATTTTACATATTGTATTGAGGGGTGCTCCATTTATTGAAGGCCTTAAGTGAAAATGGAAAACTTAGAAAATAATATGGAAGTTTTAATAGAACCCGAGATACAATTCCATATCCATTTTATTATACTTTATAACTTTGAAAAAATGAATGAATGGAAACTAAAGGGGTAAGGAAGATGTGAGATAAACTAGTAACTAGAGAAATTTTACATGGTAAACCCAGGGAGGAAAGTAAAATTATGTCAACTTTCAAATGATAAGTGAGAAAAAGGAGAAAATTTCTAATTTTTGAAGAAATTAATACATTATATACAAAATCCTACAACTTGTGAACAACTTGGGCTATTTTTCATGCTGTTTCAAGGATGGGGTCAAGGGGAAGGGTTTCAATAATGGCTAGAAGTGAACCCCAAACTTCAATGGGAAAACAAAAAATATTTAAAAAATATATAATTTAACAAAATACAAAATTTAAAAACAAACATTCTAGAACATATTGCTATGATATAAGTAAATAAAAGTAACTTCCATGGATAATATATCTAATGTAACTCAATAAAAGTAACAAGTCCTAGATAATAGATATTAAGGATCTTGTATACATACATACTATAACCCTCCCAAAAGAAAGAGTTGATATAAGATACACAAACCTACCAAATATGGGAGTCAAAACTGTGAATGCCCTCATTAAAAAAACATACTACATAATATTTAGGAATGTAATTCATAGATATCCTTTGTCTAGGTTTGAATGCAGAACCACATGGTGAATACCTTTATTTTTGAATTCGAACCAAATGGGAACTAGTTTCGATGGTGGATATTCAAAATGTCCTCAAAACTATCCCAACAGATCTACCAAAAATCCCTATTTTTGGAAAGATCCATCTAGAGGATCTGGGATAAGTACCCAAAATCATCATAAGAAGTCTCCCAAACATCCTATTTTCTGGTAACAAACATTTAGACAATGTGGGAGAGGATCACACATCCTCAGAGATGTCTCATTCAAAATAAGTAATTTCCCCTTGCAATCCCGAAAAAGGGTAAAATCTAGAGGATACATCCCAAAAGTAGGGACAAGTCCCCCTATGCAACATCGTCCTCAATGCATAATCCACATGATACACTATAAATTAATCTAAGAGAGTGACACACTAACATATGAACTCACGACCAAGGGTATAAATTGACCTATATATCCACAAGTAGAATGTATTTAAGGAAATTATGAAATCATTCCAAACATGAATGAAAGATAACATCTATCATATCTTATTAAATTTTAATACTAGCATCCCTACAATTGGAGGGACTAAATTAAGGAACAGTGGAAAATAAAACTGATAATCAGATATATCTATTGCACTTCCTACAAAATGCAAGTATATTGTGGATTACAAATTACAACCATGATTACATAAGAACTACTTATAGGTTTCAGGGGACCCATACTCATGGGATTAGGAGCAATAATGAAATGTTTTGAAATTCCCACTAATGGATTTGAGAGCATCCAAAACATTATAGTTGCTCCATTCATATATTCACACCACTCTTTTGGGTTCTTCTTGAAAACTACCAAATTTAGGGATTATTTGGACACTTCTTACTTGCATATCCCTACATGCAACACCATATGTAACTTTATCATATCCTAAGGATGAGATGATTAAAATTGACTTTAAGATAGCAACTATATGTAACCTTGGGTAGGCAAGGGTTGGTGGAGTCTGTAAAGATAAAGAGGGAAGAAACTTTATATCTATTAGGAACTCATTTTCTTTCTACACTACCTCCCACCACTCTTCTTCCAGTAAATTCAAGTTGAAATGACCCTCTACTTATTTCCTTGCTACCATAGTTGAACAAGAATTGATATTGTGGAAACCAAATTTCAAGAGAGAGTTAGTTCTAATAATTCTGGAAATTTTGAACCAGAGTTAAACCTTGCTCTAATACTATAGAATGCATGATATGCTTCTATAATTCCCTAATACAATGACAAAACTAGATTGGCACTTGTAGATAGAAACAACCATAAAAGTATTGTACTTAATCAGTCACAATATAAAGGTGCCACAAAAAAAAAATGACATAAATAATAATTGAAATAACATAAAACAAAAGGACAACCTAACCCCTTATTAAATAATATGTCGATTTTTCTTGTGAAATGCAATCTGGGGGTTGTAGTTTCTCCACAATTCATATTGTTTTAGACTAGCATGGTAAAACTATCAAAAACTCTTAGACTTCCCTAAACATGAGTTGGTATTAACTCTCTTCTTCTAATTTTAGTTCATTGGAATTGAACCCCTTATTTTATTGTAAAGTTGGAGTTGAACCTTCTCTCCTATTTCAGAATTGGAGTTGAACCCTCTCTTCTCCCATTGCAAATTTTTGGAACTAAACTCTCTTCAGTTAATTCACTATATTTACAATTGGCCCTCAAACTATTATTTCACGTGGTAGTCCAATAATCTTAGTGGCACTTCACCTCCTCATAATTCGTCTCAACAAGTTCCCAGTGGTAGTGCATGGTGAATCTCTATTAAGTAGGTAAAACCTCTCTGCATACAGAGACGATCCCTCTAGCCCTAGAGTGGGTCTAGAAACAAAGGGACACGCTAGAGTGCTACTTCCTAGTTATTGAATGAACAAAGGACATGGTAGATCGACCTACATGGAATCCAACACTATCGTTGTTGCTATAGTAGTGGTGGCCTCTCGCTCCTGCCTTGGAAAATCACAATCCTTCTGTTGTTATGCTTGGATACCTGCACATAGAACAAGAAACAAGAACAACAGACGACATAATGGTTTCACTCATAACTACTAGCCAGTCAAAGAGGGCTAAGCATGTTGCATTAAGCATCTAACATAATACAAAATGGGAACCAAACAATAGTCATGTATATAAATGAATAGAAGGAAGAGTTACAACTAATTATTTGACGTCACAGTCTCCTCCAGCGGGGTTCAGCTGAAGCGCGTCTCAGATGCTCATCAGGGAATTCAGACGAGATGAAGGCATGGACTCAATCTCTCTTAGAATTCATGGACTCAAGCTTCCTCAACGTAATTCCTTCTTATTCTATCTTCTCTAGTAATTCATCTATAATATGTTTAATTCTCCAAGTTCAGCTAGCTTGTTCTAAGAGAGATAGCTTCTTTTATAGAGGAAAATGAGGAGGTTAGAATCCCTACAATGGTGGGAGGGAGGCCTATCCTCTAGGGAGTTCCCATAAGAGGTGGAAACCATAAACCTAAAGGAGGGAGTTCGTGGTTTTTCAATTCAACCACTCCCAATGACTCATCCTCGAGGTGGTTGGAGTGGAATCTCTGCCTCTATTTTTAAAAAACATTCCATAAACAGCTTGGTGCAGGTGGAAAATAGGGACAAAGCACCAGCTGGCGTGGGGCCCAGTGTTAATCTTCCTCTTTGGCGCGAGGGCATAATTGACTACCTATGCCAAGGCAAAAACAAGGGTTTTTGAGTCTCTGCTCAGGGATTTTCCAACAGAAGGAATACTAATCTCATGTAAAGGGATACAATGATGGTATTTCCAAGGCATCACACTACTTATTGATCATGGAAATGACCCTCCAATGGGCGAGATGGGGATTGGAGAGACAGTGACAAAATGCTATGTAACAGATGCCCCCTAAAGCATGAGGTCCGAGGGAGAGGGAGGGGCAAAATGCTTTATGAGAATGTGTTCGAACCAAACACCATTGTCAAAAAACCTGCAATTACAAGTACAACTGATATTTCTGATACATGTACATGTGGTATGGGTGTAGCCATCCATAATGAAGTATATATAAAAACTGAGATCCCAGGTATGGACGTAGCCATCCAACAGTAAGGATCAATAAATAGACTCAAGTATGGTCACAGCCATCCCATCAAAAGAGTCATGCAATAAATGATGATAATCCACCAAAATTCACAACCTGGATTTTATCATACAAAATCTAGGGTCTTGCTCTCCATCTCGACCTGAACAAATACAAATTCAAGCATGTGAATATATGAGTTGAAGTCGAACATACAAGAAAATCACCCAATTACCAGCCAATGATGAAAGCTCTTAACAAGCACGAGAGAAACCACGAATAATGACAATGGCTATCAAGGTACAACTGGTGCAATCGACAAAATGTGAATAGTGAACCGGCATCGAACATCCATAGAATGATTCGATCGAAGGATAATTATGTGGACCTTGCGTCGAATGCGAAAAACTTGCCATTGAGGCATGTAAGCTTCAAGGTACCAGAAAGGAGTCTCTGGATCAAATTCCTAGATAATGAGTTGAAGTTGACAGGAAATGACTTGATCGAAGGTGGGCCGTAATGTTTCCCACATCATTGATACGCGACAAATGGATATGATGATGAACATGACCAACAGAGAATCAGAGGGAGGTTGAAAACTGCAGAGGCAAACTTCTCTTGAACATATCAACAGCACGATACTGGATTTGGCAGTATTTGACATCAAAGGATTTGAGGTCATGATGATGTGGCAAAGAGTAGATGAGAGGTCAAAAGAGATTACCCAAACCCATGGATGTCCCCAACCTGACATGAATGCAGACAAGTGCCATGTTCAAGAGCGACATACTGCCAACATAACTAAAACTTGGTTCCATTTTCCCCCACCATTTCTAGTGAGTAGCCCAATTATTTTTAAAACAAGCTTGAAGGGGATAGCATATGCTTGTGCTGTAAGTTTTTCCTTCAAAGAAATCCAACCTAGTACATTTTACGAGCCCTACGAAGCAGGAACTTCAGTAACGTCATGGCGATGAAATCCGACGTCATCAGGGTTTAATGAGTGTAACAAATGGAGAACTCGGCATCTTTTCATGTTTAGGGAGTTTGAAAAGAAGGCAGAAAAGAAAAATCCATCATGACCCTTTTCGTAAATAGTCTCTCAGATCTGAAAAGGTAGAAAACAACATCTGAAAGAACCTCTTAGTTGTGATAGGCTAAGGTATTCCTTTTTCATAAATAATATACCCCAGCCCGAAAAGGGGGTAAACGTATACTGGGTAAATATTGCTTCGCAGCCATTTAACCAATTCAAAACAGAAAGAGTCTCGGCAATATTTTCAATTTTAGAGAGTCAGAAAAGAGCTGAAAGATGCTCCAGCAGTGATTTTTTCATGTTTTTACCAACTCCAAAAAAGTATAAAATTTAACTCTTTACTTCATCACTATGGCCTGAAAAACCTGTTGTTGCACAAGAGACACATGTAAAACCCATTTTTCAAAAATAATATAATAAAATAATCGAAAAAAATGTCTTAAAACCTAATTAGGGTTGTAAAAATCCATAAAATGCAAAAAATGATAAAAATAATTACTTTTCACTTTTTTGCCTCTTGTGGAGCAATAGTTATCCATTTTACTATGTAATATTGCGGCAACGATAGCGGCCAATCCAGCAGAACAATCTCAAATCCATCAGTGCCAGGTAAGAGCTGAGATCTCTCCCTTCATTTTGAGTCATTTCTTACCACCTGAAACTTCGAATTTTGAATTGTGGTGGAGGAAATGTGAATATTAGGGCACGGCAGTTGGCGCGGATTTCGAGCATGGAGTCACGCCAACCGCCCAATTTTCTACACTGGGGTCCGCCCATTGGCATGACTATTTGGGAAACAGTCACGCCAACGGTGCAAACCATTTTCCGTGAAAAATGCAAGTCAAATACCCCAATTATTCACAAATATAAGCTTCAAATACGGCTAATACTATTCATATGAATGTGTTTGTAGGTAGAAAGAAGCGAAATGGTGATTGAATGGAAAGAACGGGAACACGGTGAAGAGGATGAGCTTGCCATGGAAAATGAGATATGCATGGAAGCTCTCCAAGATTGTGGACTGAAGAATTTCTTCTTAACACTGTGTCTCCATGCTCAACCAAAGATGTTACAATATTTGATCAGCATATGGGATGAGGATCAGGAAAAGTTCATCCTTCAAGATCAGGAACTTGAGATTGATGTTTCTAATGTCTACTTTATCACAGGATTGTCACAGAGGGGAGTAGCACCGATCCTCACAGATACCCGACCTTGCATGGAGAGTATGTCCATGGTAATGGACAGGGTATGTCCAGGGGCATGGAAGGGAACAGGAAGTGGGAAGGTTGATATCCAAAAAATTCCAGACTTAGCACTAAAAGTAGTGCTACATACCATCACACAAGCTGCGGGAACGCAAGCACTGCACGAAGCAACAAAAACACAGTTGCTTCTTGCTATAGATTTCCTGACACTGAACATATACAACTAGGCAGAGGCCATGAAAATAAACATGAAATGCCAACTAACAAAATGCAAGAAGGGAAAATTGAAGAAATTTGGTTATCGATCTATTCAGGTATCATTCTTCTTGGAACGACTACTAATTGTCAGGAGGTCATAGTCCCAACACCACTTGCAAGAGAACCATAGATGGCCTGATGGACGGCCTTGATGCCAAGGGTAGGGGGCAGCCAATAGATGTCCTAGAGACTAGAGTTTTTTATTGGCTCTACTGACAGTTGAAAGTCATGGAGTACTGGCCCTACTCTGGTATTGATTTTACTGGTGATCTGGACCTCCCACTCCCGGAGGGAGAGAACTGGGATAAATATTTGGGTAAGTATCATTTTTAATTTTAATGAGTGTTATGATTTTTAGTTATATATGTTTTGACACTATATCTATGCATTTTCAGATGTTGGCCCAGAGAGACCTGTGGGCATGTCTCTGATAGCGAGGCGAATCCCTCGTGATTTCGAACCTCATGGCGAGGAAGGCGAGGAGGAGGAGATCGTGCGGAACCTAGAGGGGATCACACATGGAATATCGGACTATGCACGATTTGATGATGTTCCTCGTGCTTACCAGAGACATACTATAGGGGTGCCAAGTCGCATTCACTGCTTGCTGAGGCAGCTTGTATGGTCAGTGACATGCTATCATGAGAATCACGCCGATTGGACACCTAGGCTTTATATCTGCATATTTGAGAGACACAGTGTCTCAAGATGTAACATAAACACACATATTTTTTTTTTGAATTTATGATGCACACTGATGCAAACACGCGATATATATATATATATATATACACACATCTATTTTCCTACATGGATATTTTACATATGATGATGATTTTACAAATTACGCAAATTCCTAATACAATGTTAGCTAATGTATCAGTTAAATAATCTGCATAATAAGTAACGAACCAAAAGACAGGAAAACATTCACAAAGCGCATAAAGCCAAAAGATTTCATTTTTACGCAAGCTCGAAAACAAAAGTAAACTATGCTTGAGATTGGTTTATTTTTTACAAAAGCTTGAAACAAAGGTAAAATATACTTGAGAAACGGGTATGGGAATGCCCCTAGCATGGTGACTCAATTCGAGGTACATGCCCCCCAAGCTTCAATCCAACTATAATGAATGAAGAGCAGATGGAGTCAAGGTTCAAATTATGAGATCAGAGAAAGAGTCGATGGGGATTTGATGAGATCTTATCAAAGACTCAAATTGAACAGGAACGTGTTTCATTGTTTTAACGAGGTTGACACATTAAAAGAACTATCCTCGCAACCTAATTCATTTTTTAACGAGGTTGACATAGAAGACGAACCATCCTCGTACAAGCTTGTTTCATTTTTTAACGAGCTTGACACAAGAAAAGGAACGCTGCTCATGACCTTGTTTCATTTTTTAAGGAGCTTGACACAAGAAAATGAACCATGCTCCAACGACCTTTACCATAACAAATAAGAGGTCATAGTTTCCAAGAGGTTCACATCTAATGGGAGGACAATGTCCTGGAAATCAGGACCCAATGTCCCCAACACACAATGAACAACGAAACTATCACTGAATGCGGGAATATGATAGGTAGCGACATAATTAACCTGTGGCATGGAAGATACAATCGGCAAATAAAGACTTGGAAGGGGCAATGGTGGGCCAGCTACCACTTCAGGACCAAAGAATGAAAGTTGATCAATGGTCACGATCCGACCTTACTGTGGAAAATAGATCACACGAAAGAGAAAAGAGACAACCGTGCCCATGACATAAGCATAGTCACGTCCCAAGAGTAAATTAAAATCCAAGGGACCTGGGACCACCATCACGTCCATATAGATGGTTATTCCTCCCAAAGTAACAAGAAAATTCACAAGGATCCCTAATGGTTGACTAGTTCTTCTGTTAAATGCCAATAAATTCTATGTAACTGGCACAAGCAGTGGAGAACCAAAAGCTTTCCAAGTAGTTGAAGACAAAACACTAACAGACACGCCTTCATCTATAATGGTGCTAGGTATGACCACATGGGAGGCCTGTACCGTGATCTCAAAGGGCACATAAGAAGGAAGGCGGTATCTCGCGAATCGATTCCAATCAAAGGAAGCAACCAAACTACTTGGAGGGGGTTCCATATAAATGAGATGGTCATCCCCTGGTGTTACGGGAGTAAGAGGAGCATCCTCCTGGACCTCAGAAATGGGAACAGGAAGAGCAACTTATTGAGTCACAGGGATGGGAGGATATTTCTCCAAGTCTGAGGAATCTGAAGAAACAAGAAGAACATGAGGGGGATGAGATCTACTCTCAACAAAAAAGATTTGATGAACCATAGGTGGGGTCAGATGAACCAATTCCATGACCAATGGTTGGTCGAGAATGGATTCCTGAATTTGAATTTCTAAGGGATCAGGATTGACCAAGGAATACTCTTGAATAATCATTGAATTAACTAGCGAAGGACTCAAAGAAAGCTTCTTGTAACCAACCGGAAGGCAGGGAGCAGAAACAGTTGGGTTGTCCAACACCCTACTAGCTTCATCCATGTGTGGAAAAAGGTGAATGGGATGATGCCCTTCACACAACTTACAAGGATTGGTAATCTTACCCTATTTCTTACGAGTCTTATCAGCACTAGTCGAGGATTTTCCACCAACATGACTTCCAGAAGCCAAAGGCAATGATGGACGGGCATCGGACCATGCTGCAAGTACCCTGGGAATGCCAGGGCAGTCTCGAAGAAGATGGTCACCTTTGCACATCATGTAAGGGAATTTGACTTTCCGTGGAAGGTTGGATGATTGATCAATGGAAGGGATCTGAGATGCAATAGCCGCAGATTTGGCCTCTCTCTTATCTGACTTTTTCTTCTTCATCCTCTTCTTCTTCTTCTTAGCCACCTGGTTACTAGAGTCCAGACTTTTGTTGAAATTTGGTTACCGGAGGACAGGTGGTTCCCTAAGGCTTTGATCTTTGGCGTAGGGAAAAGTGTCGAAAATAATTTAATTTGTCTCCTAAAGTGACTTTATAAAGTTATAAAGTCAAATCTAATTTAAAAGTGACTTTAAGTGATAAAGTTACTAAAGTCTAATTTTAAAGTGACTTTAATAAAGTTAATGTAAAATTACAAAGGAAAAGTTACTTTGGAAATAAATGACTAAGTGGGTCTTTATTAAAGTGGGGTGAATTAAAAAATAGAAAGTGAGATTTGAAAGAGCATTTAATCTCATCCCTAGATCTACAGCTATTTCAACCATTGGATTTGGGGATAACCCAAAAGTCACTTAGAGTTCTATTAAAGGAGGAAAAAGAGAGAAAAGGTCATTCATTCATTAATTCTTTCATGAGTAGATTGAGAGAAGGAGAAGGAGAAAGCTAAAGAGAATTTATTGAGCAGTGAGAAGAAGGAAGGCAGCAACACTAACTTTCAGCAAATCTGTACAGCAGGGCTAAGCACGATGTTCGAGGCAAGTGGGCACAAATTCTGAGGAGAGAAAATTTCAGATTTCGAGGGAGGCCGTCTAGCCATTCCGGCACTGTTTTTGAGGTTGTTCATACAATGGAAACCGAGGTGGATTTTGGCATGATTTTCGAGATAAGTTATGTTTTGAAGTTGCTGTAATTTTTTTCTATGTAAATTTCTACATCACTGTAAAAGAAATATTTAGAAAATAAAGAGAAGCTTTCGAACTGGTTTTTCCCAAGAGTTATAGGGGGTTTTTCCAGGGTCATGTTGACCAAAAATCACTGTCTTAAAATGTTTTGTGTGGCTGTTTTAGTCTGTTGATTTTCCAGAATTTTTGCAATTTCCAGCACTGTGAAAATTTTCCAGAATTTTTGTTTTCAGAAAATATTTATTTTCCAGCTTGTTGAATGTAAGGTTATGGGAAAGGGAATTTAACTAATTGGATAAATAAGGTGAAACTGAAAACCGGGGTGGGAAAACATAAATTTTTACATGGTACCAGAGCTTGGGTGCTGAAAGTGCAGTTTGGGACAGCAAAGAGAAAAATTACAGGTTGCTGATTTTTCACTCAGAAAATTCCAGCGAGCTGATTTTTCAAACACAAAAATTTTATCTTTACTACAGCAGTGTTATTTTCATTTTTTAGGATAGCAAGGATGTCACTAGGATTGAGGGTGGGGGATAGGTTGGATGGGCATAGTAACTACAATGTTTGGAAGGAGAGAATGCAAAGTATCCTTGAGGAGGCAGAAGTCTGGGATGTCATGCTGCATACCACACAGCACCCTGTTATTGTGCCTATTGATGTTGTTCAGTTGGTAGCATATAATAAAAAGAATAACAAGGGTAAGAGACTAATTCTAGACAGAATCAAAGACCATTGCATTCCTCATGTGAGAGGAAAGAGAAATGCTCATGAGATGTGGTCTGCCTTGACCAATCTCTACCAGAGTACCAATGAGAACAGGAAAACGGTCCTAAGGGAGAAGCTAAAGACCATTAAGATGGGTAAGACTGATAGTGCAGCTGGATATCTCACAAAGATTATTAATGTGAGAGATGAGTTGGCAGTAGTTGGAGAGGTCATTCCATCCACTAAGTTGGTGCGGATTGCAGTGAATGGCCTCCCCAGTTCATGGTTGAACTTTGCTGATGGGGTTTGCGCACGTGAGACCCTTTCCACATGGGAGAGGTTTTGGGATGATTGCATTAAGACAGAAATCAGGAAGGGTCAGCTTGGAGCAGCCAAGCCAATTGAGCAGGATGAGGATGTAGCACTGTTGGTAGGAGGCAAGAAAGGCAAGGGAAAGAAGCAAGCTTCCACAAGAAATGGTGGGGCCAAAGGAAAAGGTAAAGGTAAACAGGGTAACACACAAAAGGACTACTCCAAAGTGAAGTGTTGGAGTTGTCAAAAGATGGGACATTATGCAGTTGTGTGTTTGGAGGAGAAGAAGAAGGGGAAAAACCAAAACATGGCAGCATCAGCAGAGGTAGAGGACTTTATAGATTGCTTTGACCAAGAGTTTGGGTTCAGTGCTTATGAGTCCACTAGTGCAGGATTACTTGCCATAGAGGTTTAGAGGTTTCATGCATTTCCCTCAACTAGAGGAGCATCTTCGGGTATCTGGTATGTGGACAGTGGGGCTTCACGTCATATGATAGGAGTCTGTGAGTACTTCTCAAATATTTCAGAGAGTGGCACTGATATAGAGGTAGTACTCATTGATGACAATGTTTTTAGAGCAGTCAATGTGGGGACATTGACATTTGATAGGGAACCCAAACCTCCCTTGAAGGTGTCAAATTTTTTATATGTGCCAGGGATGAGGAAGAACCTCATATCCGTCTCAGCATTGGAGGACAAAAAGTATGAGATATTTTTTAGGAGAGGACAGGTGCTGATATATCCCAGGGGCGCTCCAGTTGATTCAGCTAGAGTGATAGGAGTACGCCATGCAAAGGTGTACAAGTTAATGTAAAATTAGAAAGGAAAAGTGACTTTGGAAATAATGACTAAGTGGGTCTATATTAAATTGGGGTGAATTAAAAAATAGAAGTGAGATTTGAAAGAGCATTTAATCTCAGCTCTAGATCTAAAGCTATTTCAACCTTTGGATTTGGGGATAACCCAAAAGTCACGTTCTATTAGAGGAAAAGGAGAGAAAAGGTCATTCATTCATTAATTATTTCATGAGAAGATTGAGGGAAGGAGAAGGAGAAAGCTAAAGAGAATTTTCTAGGTAGTGAGAAGAAGGAGGGCAACAGCACTAACTTTCAGCAAATCCATACAGCAGGGCTGAGCACGAATTTCGAGGCAAGTGGGCACGAATTTTGAGGAGAGAAAACTGCAGATTTCGAGGGAGGCCGTATAGCCATTTCGACATTGTTTTCAAGGTTGTTCATACAGGTTTGAAGGCTGTAATTTCTACTGTAATTTTTCTTTTTTGTGGGCACATAAATCGAGGTGGAGTTTGGCACGGTTTTCGAGATAATTTTTGTTTCGAAGTTGCTGTAATTTTTTTTGTGTAAATTTCTGCATCACTGTAAAAGCAATATTTAGAAAATAAAGAGAAACTTTCGAACTGGTTTTCCCCAAGAGTTATAGGGGGTTTTTCCAGGGTCATTTTGACCAAAAATCACTGTGTTAAAATGTTTTTTGTGGCTGTTTTAGTCTGCTGATTTTTATTTCTGTAATTTCTAGCACTGTGAAAATTTTCCAGAATTTGTGTTTTCAGAAAAAAAAAAAAAAAAAATTCCAACTTGTTGAATGTAAGGTTATGGGAAAGGGAATTTAACTAATTGGAGAAATAAGGTGAAACTGAAAACCGGGGTGGGAAAAAAGAAATTTCTACAACTTTCACCAGGCAAAGTAGAAGAGGAGGACAAAGAAACATGCGAAGAAGGGGACAGGTCCACTTTAGAATCAACATGATGTTGTTTGGGTGGAGGGGATGGTTTCACAGTGAGAGAAACACTTTAGACCACTGAGGTTGAGAAAAACCAAACAGGAACCCAACAGTTAACCCAGGAAGGGACAATGTTGCCATATAAGGAGCACCAACATTCCCAAAAGCGAGAAAAGGACCAAGATTCCCTTTAGAGGGGATTCCTTGGTTAGTGAACTCTAGAAACGTTGCCATTGGAAACAACACACTAAGGAAGACAACTTTAACTAGAAATATTTCATGGGCAAGTAATATTTTAAGACATTGAAACAAAACTCTGTCATTCCATATTGTAAGAGTTCAGAAATAGGCAAAAGGTGACTCTATCACTTTCAGGTTGAAACGAGCGTGAAAGGACAAGCGCTCGATGATTGTTTCACTTATAAGGATTCATGAAAAGATCAAAATGACTACTCTGGAATACTAAGTAAGAGGGTATGCCAGGTTTCTGTGAAATGCCATATACACCAGTTGGTGATCAAATGAAACAGAAATGACCAAGGACTTGATGTACGTGCAAGTAGTCTCCCCAAATACTGTGTTCGGTGTATCACGCTTACAAGGTAGTAGACTAGGCTTCCTATGGATAAAAGGATTGCAACCTAGAGGAGTATCCCTTTATATAATCAACAATACAGGGAGCACAAGTCCGTACTAGCGCTGTCTAAAGCCAAGTGGCGAGTGACAACTAAAGAACACATCTCTAGCCTAGACCACTAAAAATGTTTTGTTAGGTTTCAATGCTTCCTTAGGTTAATCAGATAAATTTTAAGGTTGATCTTGAATTATGTCTCAGTTTTAAGGCTCTATCGAATTTGGATCTCAAAATTCCTAAATGCAAGCTATATGCAAATGAACATCATTTCCGATTCAATGTATGCTAGTTACGAGAAGGATAGAGGTCTTTCAAACAAAATCAAACAATGAAACTATCTGAAGAAATACACTAATGCATCTAACAGAATCAAATGAAAATTAAACTCTTTCCTAGACAATCAGATGCTAGTTATGCAAAACACTATTTCACTTTCAATGCAAAGAAAGAATGCCAAAATATGTTTTTTTTTTTTTTCAATGAAAAGAAGAACATGATGCACTAATTACATGAAAAAATGAAAACAAACACTAGCTTAAGTGTTGTGTAGGAATCGAAATTGAATGACTCAATAAAACGCAATACAAACACAAGAAAGCACTCAAACTAATGCCGCAATCTTTCAAACCAAGAGAAAGTTTTCAAAATGATCCAAAACAAGCAATGTAATCTATGCTTGGAGCAATAAGGTGAAGAATCAATCAAAAAATGAAATGAATCTGCAATCAAAGCAATCCCTCAAAAAGATCGAGAAAACTAAGTGAAATCAATCCAAAAATGAGAGGAACAACAACCAAACCAACTTGTTTTTCAAACAAAAGGCTCAGTGCACTAGGACAACTAGAAACCCTAAGGCCTCAATTCACACTGATAAGAAGATGGAAAAACGACTGAGGAAAGCAAGTCTACGGCAGTCAAAACAATCCCAAAGGCATAATTACACATAAAAAACAACCTAGAAGCAAGCACAATTGACCAAATGACTCATTAAGGAGGTCAAACCAAATCCTACATGGGTCGGCGTGATTGTAAAGTTGTAATCTGTGCCATATAGGGGTTGGCGCGACTGCAAAAAGAGCAACCTACGCCAATCGGTGTGAATTTTCAGAGAATAACTGCGCCAAGACAGATAACTATGGTGTTAGCCACATATAAAATTTTTCATATCAAATGGTGGCTAAAACATTTTTGGAGCCTTCAAGGAACAGGTTTTATTGCTAAAAAAATTTGTCTCTTGAAGACTCATGAAGGCATCTAGCCCTTTGTTTAAATCTTCACTACTGTTTCCATTTTCAATTCAGAAATTCTATTGATTCTATAGAGAAAAGATTGCTGCAAAACACCATTTTCCCCTTCCTTCCACCTCAAAATTAACCTTCATTTTGCTTCCTCCTTTTTTCCTCATAGACTTCCTCTATTTTTCATTTTTCCCATTTCCCCCTTCATAAAATCCATATTACAGAGTTTAAAACTCCTTTTTAAACTCTACCAAAACCCCCAAATCCATCAGAAAACTCTGAAAAAATCATAAAAATACACCTTTTTGGATTAAAGGATTAAACCCCTTTGGGCTAAGTCTTAAACCACTTCCCCTCCATATGCCTTGGTGTTGGAACCAAGCGCTAAGCCCATTTGGCACTTATTGCATCGGAGAAATTGGAGCGCGCAAGTTATTTTTTATGGTGAAAGCCTCTGATGCGATTGGCCCTTTATTTCATAACTCCTGATCCTATCACCGCTTCATAAACCCTTGGGCCCACAATCAGGCGCTAAAACATTGAATAAACACATCTCCAATGCATATTTCCCTTTGTTAATTCAAAAACCCACTTTTTCCTAAGTTTTGGTCTAAATATGCCGAAGCAATGTTTTTAATGTAAATGGGTAGATTGAAAGGCCCGAAGGCCCGATCTCGATTGGCCCTTTCTATGTATAAGCCCCGAGCCTATTGTTTTTCATATAAACCAATGGCCCCACAGATGGGCGCCTAGCCACTTCATATATATAAACCCACCCCAAGCCAAAACCTTTGTTTTTATTAAATTTTTGGTTTTCATGTGTTAAAAAGGGTTTCTGTCAGTGCGTGATATAAAATAATATCCACCGTTGATCTTAAGTCGATCAAACGGCTCGTGCATTATCACATTGCAAGTTTCTGCCAGGTGCATTTGTTCCCCCTTCCGATTGACTACCCATGATTTATCCTCAGCCGTTGGATCTAGCCACCATATTTCTGATCCGATGGCCCTCATTTTCTTCGATCGCAAACCTTTCCTCCACCTTCAAAACCCCTCCAAATTATTTTCCACCGTCGATCTGATCTACAAATCGATGGCCAGCGCTCAATCACATCAGCACCATACAAGTTCTTTCCCCCACCGATCACATGCCTCCGATTGCATCTGGACTGTCCACGTGTCCAGATCAGATGGTCCAGATTGTGTCTCTCACCTTTGGTTAAAAACATACGCCCCGCTTCATAATGTTGTTTCGGTCGATCTTAGCTGTTGGTCTCTGCAGATCAACGGCCCTCATCAACCCTTCCTCCTCCATTTTATTATTTCGTTTACACCCCAGATCGCATCTTAGTTGTTGATCCTGTTTCATCCAACGGCTCATATTAAACTCGACAGGCCTGCCTCCTGTGGGTCATGCCTTCTTTAGAATTTGATCTCTGTCATTCATCTTAGATCTAACGGCTCAGATTGAAACTGCCCTCCCCGCTATCTGCCTGTGAATATATTCCATATCATGCTCGCTTCCCCACCATTAGATCTGAGGCCCCAGATCTGACGGTCGACATTCTATATCGCGTGACTTTAAGCGCAAAGGTTAGTTTTCCAAAATCCGCGTGATATAAGCTGTTTTTCAAAGACACATGGCGGCCTGTAACCCATATCGCGTTTGAAAAAGAAATACCGCCTACCCGCCTTTTTCTCACATGTAAAAAGTTTTTTTGCCCTCCGAAACCACCTTTCCCCATTTCTACTATGATTCATCGCGCGTAGTGCCTGCCGTTGATCTCTACAGGTCAATGGCCCAGATCTAATCTGGCCTTATATTATCGCCCTCCACCCTCGCCAAAGGATTTCAATGAGTGATCTCCACCATTGATTGCCCGGGCTTATCTCATCCGATGGCCTAGGTTATATCCAAAACCCCGAATGCTATTTTCAATGCATTTTTCTTCGCCAAAGGTTTTTTGACCTTATTTCTTTATATTTTCGCCATTTCTCTATAAAGTGACCATTTGCATTATATTCTTCTTGATTAATCCTGACCGTCGATCTTTGCAGATCGACGGATCTGACTTATTTCTTCCCACCGCTCTCCTTTTGACCTCAACTCACAAATCTCCACCATTGAATGCTGACATCCAACAGCCACGCTCCTCCCCACAACCTTTGAAGCATTTTTAACCAATAAAGTAGGATTTTATAATATTTTTTGTATTTTGTAGGTTTAAATGGTTTTTCCAATTTATTAAAGGAAAAATAAAGGTCGGGGATGATGATCCCTTGTGCCTTTGTGCTTATATAAAGATCATTCCACAAGGTTCAAATCCATGTTTCATCAAGCCTTCATGGGCATTGATGCCATATGAGCCTTGTGTGGCCCTGCTCATCAACAAGACACATACAATTAAATAAAACAAAAGAGTATTAGTGTTGAAGACTAAAATAGATTAGAATGGAAGATTAAAGCCTAATACACTAATAAAACATAGAGTCAAAGTGGATTAACAGTGATTAAAGGAAAATCAAAAGATCCTCAGATAAAAAAGCCTCCACCGCTGTTAGTATGAATCTTTTGTCGAAGTGTACGAAAAAAGACCACTTTAGCTATGCATAACTTATAGCCCTAACATCAAGTAAGGATGTCAATATCTTCAGATCTGCGGTTAGTTGTTCAAAATAATTGCTGCAAACATACAGATCTATACATGAAAAGACATTAAGCAGTAAAAAGAAGATTTTGCTCCATGCATCCAATAGACAAGGCAAGAACCATATATTGAAAGAATTTTTTGTATTAAGGGGCACCTGGGAGGAAAACAAGAAGGTGTATCCAATTCTCCTCAATGGGATGGGTTCTTGGAAGTCCTCAGCACTTCAGATCTAGCATTTCTCTCTCTTGTTGGTGTATAAAACCCAGACTAAGATAAAACTCAAAGGGAGCTCACACAGCAAATAATGGTGATGAAGAATGTGACCAAGTGTATAGATCCAGAGTGATCTAATAGGCAACAAAGGGTGAAGAATGGTAGGAAAAACCCTCCTATTTATAACAAAATATTGGGTCATTCTAGATCTTGGTGCATGATTAAAATAATGTTAACCAAATCTAGATCCACCTTTTATGGAATATTTTATTATATTTGTTGGAGAGAAAAAGTATTTGACTTGGGTCAAATCCCTTTATTTGTCAATAATAAATAAATAAATGATTTATTTATCATTTTAAGGAAGTGGTTGAAGGATAATCAAATAAATAATGATTTATTTAATTATTTGTGGGTGATTTGGTCATATTTAAGAAGGAAAATTATCTAAATAAGATTTAAATAATTATTCCTAGAAAATAATAAGATAAATAAGGGTTTATCTAATTAATTTCTTTGTTTTGGGTTAAACATGACTAGGAATAATAATTAAATTATGGTTTAATTAATTATTCCATGAGGAAAATCAAATAAATATAGATTTGTTTAATATTTCCCTTTGTGGTTTCCTATCTAGACCATAAAAAACCTAATAAATGTGTTTTATTAAGTTATTTCACATAGTGAAAGCAATTTTACTTAGGGTAAAATTGGTCTTACATGGTGTACTTGGGTCCATCTAATGATAATAGGTTAGATGACCAAAAAATGGTGTAACAGATTGCCCCCAAGCGTGCGAGTGTTAGGAGCAAATCGTATGACCGAAGTACGTTGTAAGAACTCAATCACCAGACATCAAGAGGGAAGTCAGAGAGAGAAATGTAAGGTAGATTAGTGCGCTGAAGAACTAGACCCTGAGGAGACGAGACTCGCAGGTGCAACAAGTCTCAAGTGTATGATGTGGTACCAATGTGAAAGGCAGCGGGGGAGGCATACCTATGCCCGCCGAGACAATAGTACAAAGAATAAGGCACTCGAAAAACCACGGAACGCAATAATGGAACAAGTAGTGGCTAAAACATGAGCCAGAGAAAAATACAATGAAGGATCCCACATACATGCTGTGCTTGGGATAACAGCCAGGACTTATACAATAATATCTGAGTACATGAGATACAAATACAACCCACATGCCCCCTATATGCGGGGGAGGGCTCACAACATCTGACTGATACATGCAAACAAAGAGGCGCTGCAAGCAGTGAAGGTCGACATCATCAAATATATGGAGCTGCATCGAAGGTTGCACTGTAGAGGTCATCCGGGCATGTGGGGGGCTACCTGCAGGGCCACCCCCTCATGAGGGTTGAGACATCTCACACACACCCGGGGATCACCAAAGGCTGCTGCTGCATCACTGAAACCATCAAGTATACGGATCTCGATCGTGCTGAAAGGAGTTGGAGTGGAGAAACAATCAAGTCAAAGGGTAATGAAATATCCCTTTGCCTGATCCGAGGCACCGAACAAGAGTGGAAGTTGGAACCAAGGTACACCACCCTCTAGACCTGTCTTCTGGAATGAAGGATCTGATGTCGACAGAAGGAGGTCCGCCATAGGTGAGGTAATGAGAGATCCTCAACTAAGGCATGAGAGAAAATAGTAGAGCGACGGACAGACTAATACCAATGATGATGATGGAATGGAGGGAACTGAGTAGCGAATGGACGACTTCCCTTGCTAGAGCATAAAGAGCATGAATGACATGGCAGACTTGGACACAATATCATACGGGATAGGGGACAGTGGGGCTGAAGGCCATGATGTGCGACATAAGAGAGGGATCAAGCAATGAAGGATGGAGGACTAGACGGGGTACAAAGGGACTCAGGATAGACTCCATGAATGCGATGATGACTCAACTTGGATGCTCTAAACAAGGGCGACTCTATGGTGCTGCCACACAGTAAAGGTCCCATGGGGGACCCTAAAAACATGAGTATAAGATGGTATCTCATGACAAAAATCGACACGAACATGGACAAGTATGGGGGCAAAGTGGTGCCCCAAGTACAAGTGTTGTAAGTGAGGAAATTCGATTTGGAGGAGAGGGGAAGTGATCTTTCGTGGACAAGATGGGTCCTATGGAAGTATGAAATCACAAAAAACTAACAGATACCCATTTGAGGGCTCAGTGAGAGCTTTCCAACGGTGCAGATGGTTTGTTAAATGGAGCTACGGTGTGGTCGCAGCAGGCGAAAGAAAAAACAAAGGTTCTCTTTTAATAAGGCATTATTCCCTCCAAATCCATTCATTTGCTATTGTTGCTGTGGTGAAGGAATTGAGGAGAGGAGGCCCTAAATCTTGCGGCGAGCATAGCGGACAAACCGACCGTTGGAATCAGGATCTGTCAGTTGGAGGTAAGAAGCCTAACCTTACTATTTCATTTTGATGGTTTGAAAGTTCAGTTTAGGGCCCAGAATCTCAGAAACATACCCTCCTTCATCTTTATGACCAGGTTTTAGGGAAAAAACTTGGGATGCAGGTTTCAGGGCAAAAACTGCGACCTGGCCCAGGATGGGGTAGAAAAGTGTGACCTGGAAGATGAGGGGGTGTTAATGATGTTTTATGGCTGAGAGATGGGTTTTTGTGTTTGGTTACAGTGTTCCCTATCTGTGTACTGATAAAGATGATTTTTTTGTGTAGATATGGTAGATATACGGGTCAACTGGAGAGAGAGAGACCTTGGTACATTACGGTCAGAGATCTAGGCAGATCAGGGTGTCCGTCGTGTATTGGCCAGATTTGGGGTTCTAAAGTTTTTGGAGAACCCTTTGATGAGAGCTGGGGAGCCCTTATTGGCCCGGATCGTCAGTTATTGGGATCCAGATCAGGAGGTCTTTGTAGTGCAGGGGCACAGGATCGAACTGACAGTCCAGGATCTGTATTTCCTGACTGGTCTCTCGCCACTGGGGATGGTGGTAAATATGCAGCCAGTGTTACCGCGGGGGCGGCACATCATGGAGTTTGTGGAATGACATTGTCGACCGGGTCTCCAAGTCAAAGGGACTCAGATACCGATCGGGGATCTAGAGAGATTAGAGACCCGTGCAGTGGCCGCAGCGGTGCTGCAGGTCCTGGGCACCCAGGCGTTCCATCACATCACTGGGGGGCAGATGATGATTGTGGAGAGTGTGTTGAGTGGGACCTACTATGGGTGGGCCCAAATGATGTTGGTGTCGGTAAAATGACAGTTGTCGTTGTGCAAGCGGCAAGTGAACCACAATTGCTCGTATGGGACTTTGTTGTGCGCCTTCTTTTTTGAGAAGATCCCGACCTTACGACCTCGTATACCGCTCCCAGATGGGGGCCCGAGGGAGCCCAGGATGCGCCGATGGGGTCGACTACTGTGCAGAGGAGGAGGAGGGGTGGTCGGACAAGTGTTTCGACCGGAGTTATTTTCCCATTGGGATCATATGTCGTTATACATAGACGAATATCCATATAGTGGGATGAGTTATTATGGGGATCCGGACCTGCCACTTCCGCCTAGTCGAGTATGGGGACCCGATGGTAAGTAACAAGTAACTATTATTTTTGGGCATGTTAAAGTTATTGAATAGTAGAGTGACTGATTCATGTACTTTTGGTATGCAGATATAGCTCCGGTAAAACCGGCTGGATATATGGGTCGACTGGCAGCATCAGGAGCTGCAGGCCCGAGTGAATCGAGAGCGGCACATAGTGAGGATGCAAACGTCCTCCTGGAGGACATCTGTTGTAGATGTGAGAGGTTGCTGATCGGTGCTTCAAAGCGCGGGTGACAAGACTTAGACGACCAGTACGTGGAGATGTGTATTGGTCTACCCTCATAATGGCGAGGTGTCATGCAGCGCATGGCAATGGCCGGTCAGGGGATACGTGATCTACGAGCTGCAGGGGCAGAGCCATTGGCGCGGGATCCGCCAGATAGTGATTAGGTGTGGGGCAGGTGGTGCCCCCTAGTATGTATGTAGGGGCAGGTGGTGCCCCCAGTTTTGAGTTTTGTGTAACATGCTATGGGCATGTGAACTGTATCAGAGTAGATGGACTCTAAAACATGTTTTGCGACACATATTATGGATATGCATCTTTGTGATTATTTTTGAGTTTTTGAATGTTATTGTCTTTTATGGAATGCGTGTGATAAATGCCAATCTAGAACATGGTTTTCAATTCTATCTACATAATGATTTTGTTCTTGAGGTACATGGTTGAAAGTTATGGTTTCAAATGCACGTATCAGGAGTTTCACTCGTAAATATCGTCTAAGGAGGATAGGATTATGCACACGATAAACACCATTTAGTTGCATGACAAGAAGTAGAGAATCTAAACAAACATGTAGGTGGAGGATGTGATGAGAGAGGGCATCAGCTAGGAGACCACGTACTACATCATACTCGGCTTGGTTATTGGTGGTAGTACCAATGCAGACCCCGTTCGAGAGAACAAGGTCATGTAAAGGGGTAAAAATGGCCCAACCTGCTGAGGCTAGATTCCGAGAGTAACGACTTGCACCATCGGCATAACAGACATAGGGTGTGGATGGGAGGTCCTGTGGAATAGTGTTACAAGACAACAAATGGGAGGAGGAGAAACAATGACCGCAGCGTGAGTGAATGGTAGTCATCGAGTGGCACCTGCGGGAGGGAAGGCGATGGGCAGGATGGCTATGACTCATATACGAAATAGAGGGTGGTATATGAGGGCTCAAAAAGGGATAGGGGAAACTCAGACTGTAGAGGTCAACGTGGAGACAGGTGGGAAAAAGGAGGTCATGGGAAGAGAGGCTCATATATGGATCGTTGAACAGATGGTCGAACAATGGTGAGCCTGGGGTGATGGCTGAAAGGGGATCAAGCGAAAGAACAGGAGAGGAGTCAAGGGGAATGTCCTCGATGGGTCTCTCGGAATATGAGAGGTAGAGGATGGGAGTAGTGGACTCTGACATCTGAACATCAGGGGGGGGAATGTCGATGGTAGCGGGGGGATCCTCGATCTGTCCTGAAGCATACTGCGTAAGGATGGGAGAAGCGGATTGATTTTGTTCAACCTCATATTCTCGAATGACCTCTAATGAGGCGCGGTAATGCGTCAGGTGAGGACAGTGGTGGGAGTAATGGCCATGGACACCGCACAGGGCACAGGGTTTGTTGGTACGAATAGTCTTAGGGTTCTTGGAGGAGGATGGGACAGGGGCGGTAGGGGCCACATCCTCAGGGAACGTGACTTTAACCATGGGTTGAATACGGGGCAACTTAGGACAAACATGGGTGGCATGACCGATGACATCACACAAGGCGCAAGGCTTGGGAGGCGGGGGGGGAGCCGGGTCAGTTGGGGTGTTCTTGTCTTTGGGTGCCCCCTTGCGAGCATTGCCTTTCTTGCCGGAAGCTGGCACGATAGGAGAAGGGTCCTGTGGTGGTGCTGTGGGGGCAGAAGCAACATATGAAGCAAGGGGGACCGGTTGGACCGGGGTCAAAGAAAGATAAGGCTTGGGGTGACCTGGCGGGGTAGCGACGGGAGGGTCAAGGTACTAGACGGGTATACCTAGGGTCAAGTTGGGGAGAGAGAGGGTGGCCATGACGGGGACCAAATAAACTCCGGGAGGGGGAGCTAGGAAAGGTATTTGACCAGCGGGGTAATGATCAGGAGGGACGGCTCCGAGGTGGTTGAGGCCTGGGGGGACGGATCCAGGAGGATAGAAGGGTTCAGGGATACCAGCGGTAGAAGAGGGGCCAGGAGGAGGGGGTCCGAATGGTGAAGATGAATGGCTAGGAGTGGGTTGCAGTGGGTGAGGTTGAGGTTCAGGTTGCTGACTAGCCGTAACGGGCCACTTAAGGGCTGCCCGCGATGATTACATCATGCAAACATTTGATATGCTGGGATCAGAGATAGGAGGGGGGGGAAGACTAGGGAAGGTTTTGAGAAAAGAGGAGTCTTTGTAGATGCTAGGAGAGACACTGGTCAAAGAATCGACGGTTTGCTTATTGGCGACAGAAGAGATGGTCGTCTCAGGGGAGGTCTGAGATTTGGGCTCATGATACGTCAACTAGTCAATGGTGACTATCTTTCCATTGTGAGGGAAAGACATCTTGCGAAAGACCGTGGAGGGGACAGCAGACATGGCATAGGTGTAACTTTTAACCAAGAGAATGTTATAATCAAGAGGGGCGTTGATGACTTCGACGTCAATGCAAACAGTCTTGCCCGCAAGAGTGATAGGACAATTACAGAAGAGGCCAATGGGCTGGGAGGCGTGGCCATCCCACGCTCGAAGGGTGATCGTGGAAGGGGCCAACTCAGGAGATCCGAGTTGCTTCCAAACCGAAGTGGACATCACAAAGGTGGATGCCCCCTCGTCAATGATACACCAAGAAACGTTAGCGTTCCGAATTTTGACTGAGATTTGGAAAGCAACGGAAGCAGGAAGAGGAGGATGCTCTGACTGATGGGCGTCGAAAACAATCATAAGGTGATCAACAGGATCTACAATGCCCATGGTAGATAGTAGAGCCTTCTTTTGGGAAGGGCATGATTGGAGAATCTCCAATGTGGAAATCCCAGCAGGAGACTGTGCCAGATCATCTACTACGCTATACGACTGAGCAGCTCGACTAGAAGCAGCATTTCGGCGTAATGGTCCCTTAGGAATCTTGGGATGAACCTCAACTTTGGGTTGAGGGATATTTAAGGGACCATTGGGTGTCGAAAGAGGCTCTGTCGGACCTGAAGAGGGGGACTCGGGGGCAGACTGAGCGGGAGGCTTGGGATACTAGCGAGACCGAGTTTGAAGATAAAGGTCGACGGCTGGGAAAGGATTAGAATTCATCATGAAGATCTGGTAATCGGAGGAACCAGAAGAGGAAGGTTGAGTGGCCGTCTGTCCATCAGGTGGTTGGGCAGCCATGAATCCTTGCTGAGGGAAAGGATCGGTAAACACCACCGGTTGAGTGGTGGCCACATTAGGTGGAGCGTGAGGGGAGGCGTGTTGTCCTCGCAATGTGGCTTGAGACTCCCACATTTACTGCATCTGTGGTAAAAGGGGACAATCGTGGGTGTAATGACCGTAGACACCGCAACACAAACAAGGCTTATTCGTGTGAAGAGACCTGTCCGGCTTGGGTTGAGAGCCCTGTTGCTGGTTAGCAGTGCTAGAGTCACCACTTTGAGGATTGGGTCCACGAGTACTAGGGGCAGATTGATTTTGATTGCCTCTCCGCCTTCGCTAAGAGGAAGGGGGATTAGTCGTGCCCTGCTGTGCAAATACTTGCCCGGGAGGGGGCTGTAAATGTTGTTGCTGGGGTTGGTGAGGCAAGGGAGGTGGGAGCGCAAATGCTGAAGGAGCTGGAGAACCAGGCGGCGAATAAGGATAATGGGTAGGGGGGGCGGCATTGAGGTAAGCAGGAGGTTGGGCAAAAGGATAAGGAATGCCGTATCCTGGATACATGCTACCAGGAGGGGGAAAGGTGCTAGGGGTGCTGGCCCCTCCGGGAGGGAGACCGTAGCCCATAGGAGGCTGAGCATGCGGATGAGAGAGGGCTCCAACGATACCGTCGGTGGAATGAGATACCCCCGGGGCGTCAGCACCACCGGGCCTGGGGAGGTCAGGGAGGATGGTATTAACATAACAAGACTAAGCGTAGATCAGGTCATATTTCAAGGCTATTTGGAGGGCGGCTTCTTCAGTTTGAGGGAAATGGGAGGCGACATCTTTGCCAATGGGAGCTAGGAGAGTGCGTAGGAACCAGTCCATATAAACACGATCTTCAAAGGGGGGAGCTCGACATAGGCTCCTTCTTCTCTGCCATTCCTGGACATGAGTGGAAAGGCGAGTTGAAGATGATTGACGGAAAGAGGTCAAAAGCTCGGTACCAGTGTCGTATCGGAGAGGGAGATGGAAATAGGATAAAAAGGCTTGGGAAATGGTCGCAAAGGTGGTATGGGAAGAGGTGGTCTGGTCAACATTCCATTTCGAAGCTTCGCCAGTAAGCGTGCATTGGAACAACCAAAGGCGGATGGAGTCATCGGTAATAGAGTTGGAAGAACACCACATGTGGAAGGAACGGATGTGGTTGGTGGGATCTTCGCCAGCCAGACCTTCAAACTTAGGGATGTCGGAAGGGAGCTTTGTCGGCATAGCAGGCCAACTAGCGTCATGGCGGATAGGGTCATTGATCAACTGATGGAAATGGAAATCGGGGAGGCTAAGGCCTGCCATGTAAGGGAGCAAGGATGTAGCCAAGGTAGTTCCTGTGGCAGTTCCGCTAGTGGTAGGTCCGGCATTAGGGCCAGGATTACCGCTAGCGTTAGGCCCTGGACCAGACATAGTGAAGGTGACAGGGGGAGAACCAAAAGTGAAAGGAGAACCCAATGAATCAAGAGAGGAGTCGAAGTGCAGACTCGAAGGGGGACTGGCTCGACGACGGCGGGATGGAGCAGGTTGACCAACTGGAAACTGAGGGTGAAGGCCAAGAAGTCTTCGGGATGTGCGCCTGGGGGGTGCAATGGTGACAACACAAACACGGCACAAGCGGAAGAAGAGCGACCAACAAGGGCAGGGAGGTGCAGAATCAAGTGACTACAATGTCGAAACAAGGGAAAAAAATGTGCAGTGTCAATTGATTTTACAATGTTTTAAAGTCTTTTCCTGGCGGTGGTAACCAGGCTCTTCTTCGCTTAGGGTGAGTGTGTGGCGTGCGTTAATTTTAATTTTTAAACCCAGACGTTGTGAGAGAAAAAGAAAAAGTGTGTTGTGTAACTGAAAATAGATCTGTAGAGAACAATATATAATGCTGAAATGACAGAAAATTAACAGCTAACAATGCATCAATCTAACCCAAGAAGGCAGGTCTCTCAAAACTAGTCTAAAAGAGGGAAAAAAAACTAGTCTAAACGCACTAAAAGAGGCCAAAAGATCTAAGGTCGGGAGGGACAGGGATCTAAAGGAGAAAGCTGCTGAAAAGAGGTACACAGCCAAGAGATAGAGGCAAGGTGGCTGTAGAAAGGGAGGAAATCAGCAAAAAGCAGAAGGGACAAGGAGCAGGCCCTAAAGGGAGGTCCAAACAAAATGACAAGAGGTGATTTGAAAGGAAGAAGAGCTGATTTAAAAGGATCTGAGAAAGAGGTATCGGATCTGGAAAAGGGAAGGCCGAAACTCTGAAAAACAGTCACCTGAAACAGCAAAAAATCTTCCACCAAAAGTGGAGGGTACTGAAGCCCTAGGGGGCTATGTTCCCACTTAGATGAGAAAAACAGGGCAGAAATAGGTCTAAACGGGCTGAGACAGAGGCTGGGAAACCCTGACAGAAACTTCAACAAAACCCAGAAAAATTGCAGAAAAATAGCAAAAAAATTGGCAGGTCGCAGGTTCTGACCTGTTTTCTATGCAGGTCGTAGATAATGGGCTGAAAAGTGCGACCTGGAGTCCAGGTCACAGTTTTTGGGCTGAAAAGTGCGACCTCCAGCTCCGGTTGTCTCGGCGGTAGATTTTCGCAAAAGTTGTCATCTCAGTTGCGGCTGATGTCTGTCACCTGTGCAATAGGGCCAGAAACACGCAAAAGTTAGAAATTTTAATGTTTTAGGGTTTTATGAGTGAAAAATGACATAAAAATAGCAAAAACAAAAAGCTAGAAAGAAACCCTAGGGTCTGAAGTAGCTGGTTATGCAGGAATATGAAAAACGACAGCGGTCGTAATTGAAAACCTGTGTGGAGTCACCAGTTGTTAGTATGAATCTTTTGTCGAAGTGTACGAAAAAATACCACTTTAGCTATGCATAACTTATAGCCCTAACATCAATTAAGGCTGCCAATATCTTCAGATCTGTAGTTAGTTGTTCAAAATAATTGCTGCAAACATACAGATCTATACATGAAAAGACATTAAGCAGTAAAAAGAAGATTTTGCTCCATGCATCCAATAGACAAGGCAAGAACTATATATTGAAAGAATTTTTTGTATTAAGGGGCACCTGGGAGGAAAACAATAAGGTGTATCCAATTCTCCTCAATGGGATGGGTTCTTGGAAGTCCTCAGCACTTCAGATCTAGCATTTCTCTCTCTTGTTGGTGTAGAAAACCCAGACTAAGATAGAACTCAAAGGGAGCTCACACAGCAAATAATGGTGATGAAGAATGTGACCAAGTGTATAGATCTAGAGTGATCTAATAGGCAACAAAAGGTGAAGAATGGTAGGAAAAACCCTCCTATTTATAGCAAAATATTGGGTCATTCTAGATCTTGGTGCATGATTAAAATAATGTTAACCAAATCTAGATCCACCTTTTATGGAATATTTTATTATATTTGTTGGAGGGAAAAAGTATTTGACTTAGGTCAAATCCCTTTATTTGTCAATAATAAATAAATAAATGATTTATTTATCATTTTAAGGAAGTGGTTGAAGGATAATCAAATAAATAATGATTTATTTAATTATTTGTGGGTGATTTGGTCATATTTAACAAGGAAAATTATCTAAATAAGATTTAAATAATTGTTCCTAGAAAATAATAAGATAAATAAGGGTTTATCTAATTAATTTCTTTGTTTTGGGTTAAACATGACTAGGAATAATAATTAAATTATGGTTTAATTAATTATTCCATGAGGAAAATCAAACAAATATAGGTTTGTTTAATATTTCCCTTTGGGGTTTCCTATCTAGACCATAAAAAACCTAATAAATGTGTTTTATTAAGTTATTTTACATAGTGAAAGCAATTTTACTTAGGGTAAAATTGGTCTTACATGGTGTACTTGGGTCCATCTAATGAGAATAGGTTAGATGACCAAAAAATGGTGTAACAACCACCACAACAGAGGCCAATTGATTCCTCTCAGGTACCAGACTGCCACCTGTAGCCTTGAAGCACTCAAACAGAGGCCGAGTAATGACCAACAGAGGATAGTTGCCTCACAACAACCAAAGAATTTAATTCAGCCAAAGAACTTACTGCAAAATATCTATTGAGTTACTACAAAGATGACAAAGAGCCTTTAAAGTCAACAAAAGCTCCCACCGAGCTTAAATCTTAAATGTAAAACATTAATACAGACAGAACAACTGTAAACTTCTCCATCAAGCCCCTCAAAGGCCAAGAAGTCTTAAATTTGTATTAATTGACCTGGGAGATCTTTTATCCCCTCCCACCTCCTCATTCCTTCTATAAATACTTCTGTAGAAGATGAGAAAATGTTGGCTGCAGAACTTTGAAATATACTTGAGCTTGAAAATTCTACTTGTAAATAGTGTTCACGGGCTCTTGAAGCTCTTCTTGTGATTAGATAACTTAGTCTAAGGAGTGAAGATGATTGCTGAACTGAAAAACTGGACTTAAATATGTAACTAGTTTGAAGCATCAATATAAGCTGATTTATGGGATCCTAGTCTATGTCGACGATGATGTTATTTCTTATTGTAAATTGTTATTTTGTTTCTGTTTCCACTTTGTTCATCTTCTCTTATAAAGAACAGTAAGCATAGAGTTAGGATTGTTGGGTATGTGTTATATTCTTTCCACAACTAAGCACGTGTGATAGCCCCCCCTGTCGGGGTCTGGGGCAGCGCCCCGACGAAAATTTTGGTTCCTTAATTTCCGCTGGGTATTCTGCGTCAATGGTTTTGTGCATGGTTTTGCACATGGTTTTGGGGTTCGATGGTTTTCGGCCCTTGGTATTTTTGTAGATCCGGTCAAGGGAACTATGGTTATGTTCTAATCCAGGGTTAATGGATTGGGGTTTATGTATGCTTTGGCATGTATATATATATGTTGTAACACTAAAAGGAATATAATGAAAAATCAAGCTGGTCGTCCCAATTTGGGATCCAGGGGAAAATCTCTGTGTTTATCTGTTTTATGTTTTATGCTCTCGCTATTGTTTATTTTCTGTTATAAGATTCGTGTGTAGATAATTTATGTTCAGGGTTAAAACCTACATTTGGTATCAGATTTGTTTCGGCTTCAAGGGGACGCCTTTGCTGCTGAGGGTTTTTTGCTCGGGCCTGAGGTAGACCCTGTTCAGTGGGAGATCTGCGGGATCGATTCTTGCGGTGAAAGAAGATGGCGAGCAGCGGAAAGATAGAGATCGAGAAATTTAATGGTCAGAGTTTTGAGTTGTGGAAGCTCAAGATGGAGGATATGCTGGTGGATAAAGATCAGTGGATCGCGGTAGATCCAGGTACTAAACCAACGGCAATGTCAGATGAAGACTGGAAGAAACTGGATCGGAAGGCTAAGAGCACAATACGGTTGTGTGTGTCAGATTCGGTATTGTTGAATGTATCTGGGGAAGCTACGACGAAGAATTTGTGGGAAAAACTTGGGACTTTGTACCAATCTAAGTCTCTGGTGAATAAGTTGTTCATGCGGAAAAAGCTGTATAACCTGAGGATGAAGGATGGAGACTCGGTGACAGAGCATCTGAACGCCTTCAATACTGTGGTAAGTCAGCTGTCATCTGTTGATATTAAAATCTCAGATGAAGATGAGTGCATCAGTTTTTTGTGCTCTCTACCAGACTTGTGGGACAGTCTGGTTATTGCAATAGGTAGCAATACAACTACCTTGAATTTTGATGACATTGTCTCAGCCTTGCTGTCGGAGGAAATGAGACGGAGAAATATGGAGGGTCATAATGGAGATGCCTTATCTATACGAGGAAGGTCCCAGAACAGAAACAAGAATAAGGTTTCGAGTGGGAGATCTAAATCTAGAGGGAGATCTAAATCTCCCGGAAAGTTTGTAAAGGTGTGCTGGAAATGCGGAAAGGAAGGACACTACAAAAAGGAATGCAGATCTAAAGCTCCTGAGAAAGGAAAGGGATCTGATGAAGCTCCTTCTGCAGAGGCAAAAACCACCTCGGATGAAGGTAGGGATGTGTATTTGGCTTCTTCTTCAAATACACATGTAGATCATGAGTCATGGTTGATTGACTCAGGTGCATCCTTTCACTTCACTCCCCATAGGGAGTGGTTCTGCGAGTATGAGAAATATGATGGTGGCGATGTCTTCCTAGGGGATGATAGGAGGGCCAGAATCATCGGACGTGGAAAGGTCAAGCTGAAGCTGCAAGGTGGAAGGATTAGAACACTTCCTGGTGTTCTGCATATTCCTGCATTGGCCAGAAATCTGATTTCTGTAAGCAAGATGGATGATGCAGGTGTAAAAACAGTGTTTGAGAAAGATGCCTGCAAGATGGTTCAGGGAGCACTGGTATTAATGCGGGGAGTTCGGATTGGAACTCTGTACAAGTTACAACGTAGCACTGTTATTGATGGGTGTAACAATTCTATGGTTCTTGAAAGTGGCGCGGAAAGCCTAGCTGTCTTCGGAGAAAAGACCATGCTATGGCATCAAAGGCTTAGAAATATTGGAGAGAAGGGCCTTTAGATACCGCATAGAAATGGTATGGTAGAAGTTATGTCTAATTGCTCTCTGGATTTCGATTTCTGTGAACATTGTGTATATGGGAAGCAGAATCGGGTGAGTTTTCCTTCTGGTGCTAAGAGGGCGAACAAGATATTAGAACTTGTGCACAGTGATGTGTTTGGGCCTGTGTCAGTTCCATCACTGGGAAAGTCCGTGTACTATGTTTCATTCATAGATGACTTCTCAAGGAATACATGGATATATTTCTTGAGGAAGAAATCTGAAGTCTTTGACAAATTTAAAGAATTTAAGGCTCTGGTGGAAAAACAGACAGAGAAGAAGATAAAGGCGTTGAGGACAGATAATGGTGGGGAGTTCTGCAAGAAGGAATTTGAAGAGTTCTGTAAGAAGTGTGGTATAGCACGACAGAAGACTACTCCATACACACCGTAGCAAAATGGAGTTGCAGAAAGAATGAATAGAACACTGATGGAAAAGGCAAGAAGCATGCTCAGTGGTACCGGGTTAGGACAAGAATTCTGGGCAGAGGCAGTGGAGACTGCATGCTATCTGGTTAACAGATCACCTTCATCAGTGTTGGAGGATAAGACCCCACATGAGGTATGGACTGGTAAGAAACCTTTTCTTTCACATCTAAGGGTATTTGGATGTGATGCATATGTACATGTTCCAAAGGAGAAAAGGACCAAGTTGGATAATAAATCTGAAAGGTGCATCTTTTTTGGGTATAAGGATGGTTTAAAGGGTTACAAGCTTTGGAACCCAGAAACAAGGAAGGTTGTGTACAGCCGAGATGTGGTGTTTAGAGAAGTGAAAGATGTTGTTAAATATGAAGTCCTACCAAAGGAACCTGAGAAGATAGAGTTTGAGCTAAAGGAGGATGAATCAGACTCTACAACAGAAGAAGGCTCAGAAGATGAAGAGCCACAAACTCCAGCTTTGAGAAGATCAGTTCGGGAAAGAAGGCAACCAGAAAGGTATAGTCCATCTGCTTTCTGTTCAGGTTTTGCCTTAACTATAACTGATGATGAACCTAGAACTGTCAGGGAGGCAGTAGATTCAGAGGATGGAAAACTCTGGAAGGAGGCCATGGCTGATGAAATGGCATCCTTGCACAAAAACGATGCATGGGATCTGGTGGATTTGCCGGCCGGAAGGAAGCCCATTGGGAGAAAATGGGTGTTTAAGAAGAAGATGAATGTAGAAGGCAAGGTGGAGAAATACAAAGCTCGGTTGGTAGCGAAAGGTTATTCCCAGGTGCTGGGACTTGATTTTGGTGATATTTTTTCTCCCGTTGCCAAGGTTACTTCTATTAGATTACTTTTATCTGTTGCTGCTGCATTTGATTTTGAGATAGAACAGATGGATGTGAAGACAACTTTTCTTCACGGGGATCTAGAAGAGGAGATCTACATGAAGCAACCTGAAGGCTTTATGGTGAAGGGTAAGAAAGAACTGGTATGCAGGTTGAAGAAGTCTCTCTATGGGTTAAAACAGTCACCAAGGATGTGGTATCAGAAATTTGATACCTATATACGGGGACTTGGCTTCACCAGAAGCAAGGAGGATCACTGTGTTTATTTTAAATTAATTGGTGACCGTGTTATTTATTGGGTCTTGTATGTGGATGATATGTTGTTGATTGGAAATGACAAAGAAATTATCCAAGATTTGAAGACCCAACTGTTCTCCAAATTCGACATGAAGGATCTTGGTGCCGCAAACTATATTTTGGGCATGGAAATTAAGAGAGATCGGGCAAAGAGGAAGCTCTGGTTAAACCAGAGGAAGTATGTCGAGACTATATTGCAGAGGTTCAATATGCAGGATAGTAAACCGGTGAGTGTTCCTATTCCCGTAGGTGCAAAGCTGTCTGCTGAACAGTGTCCCAAGACACAAGAAGAAGAGGAGGATATGTCCCGTGTTCCATATGCAAGTGCAGTGAGTAGCCTGATGTATGCAATGGTCTGTACTAGACCAGACATTGCACATGTAGTGGGAGTATTGAGCAAGTTTATGTCAAACCCAGGGAAGGAGCATTGGACAGTAGTGAAGCGGGTTTTCAGATATTTACGTGGCACTAGTGATTATGGCTTGTGCTACCAGGGAAGACCAGGATTGGAAAGAATGTTGGATATTCGTGGTTTTGTTGATGCAGACTGGGCTGGAGATCTGGACCAAAGAAGATCTACAAGTGGGTATGTGTTTAGCCTATTTGGAGGCGTAGTCAGTTGGATGAGTAAAAGACAGTCTGTAGTGGCTCTTTCAACTACAGAGGCAGAATACATAGCAGCCACTCATGCAAGCAAGGAAGCAGCTTGGTTGCAGAGATTGTGTTCAAGTATGGGGTTGGTACAACAAGCTATAAGGATAGACTGTGATAGCCAAAGTGCAATTTTCTTGGCTAAGAACCCTGCTTATCATTCAAAGACAAAGCACATCGATGTTCAATATCACTTTGTTAGAGATATGGTTGAGGCTAAAAGGGTGTTGCTGGTAAAGGTGGACACTTTGAAGAATGTTGCAGATGCATTAACAAAGTCTGTGAGCACTCAGAAGTTCTCTTGGTGTAGAGAAACAATGGGTGTTGAAGAATTGGGCCAATGACTAAGCCCTCTTGTGGCCCCCCGTGGAAAGAAAACAACAAGTGGGAGAATGTTGGGTATGTGTTATATTCTTTCCACAACTAAGCACGCGCGGGGGGGTAAGAGGGGGGGCGATAGCCCCCCCTTTGCGCTGGGCGCAACGGGGGGGTCACAGGGGGCACGGTAGCCCCCCCTGTCAGGGTCCGGGGTAGCGCCCCGGCGAAAATTTTGGTTCCTTAATTTCCGCTGGGTAGTCTGCGTCCATGGTTTTGTGCATGGTTTTGCACATGGTTTTGGGGTTCGATGTTTTTCGGCCCCTGGTATTTTTGTAGATCCGGTCAAGGGAACTACGGTTATGTTCTAATCCAGGGTTAATGGATTGGTGTTTATGTATGCTTCGGCATGTATATATATGTGTTGTAACATTAAAAGGAATATAATGAAAAATCAAGCTGGTCGTCCCGATTTGGGATCCAAGGGAAAATCTCTGTGTTTATCTGTTTTATGTTTTATGCTCTCGCTATTGTTTATTTTCTGTTATAAGATTCGTGTGTAGATAATTTCTGTTCAGGGTTAAAACCTACAAGTATTTGCTATATATCAGTACCCTTCTTTGACTGATAAGCTTTATCTAAATGTTTTCTTCCAAATTGTGTTGTTTAGGAATGATTTAATTCATTTTAAGTAGTTAGGAATGTTGGCGTTCCCTCGTCCTACTGTCTAGGCTAATTGTTATTCTTGAAAGTTGTTTTCAATTTATGTTAAGTAGAGATGAACTAGGGAAGTTTATGGTTAGCCCTGTCCTCTAGTCTCCTCCCCAAAGACTGTTTGAAAGTTTCCCTAAGAATGTGTTGAAAGATGGCTAGTTTCAAGGAACTTACCAGATCTTAGATCATTCTTCGTTATCATTTTTGTTTTCCCTTTATGTTTAAATGTTTTTCTATTGAAAGTGTATCAAAAGCTGGCCAGTTTCAAAGTACTTACCAGATCTTGGGCTACTCTTTGTTTTTCATTTGTTTAATTCCCCTTCTTGTTGTATCATTTCATTCCATAAAATCAACTTTGAAGGGATCCTTAGACATAGATGACTTGCCCCATGGACCACTCCTAAACTTGATTGCTTCAATTAAACCTTATTATGACTCCATAGCCCAGTGGACTAAAACCAGCATTACATCCATCTTTTTAGCCAAAGCTTGTTCTATTTGCTTGCAACTTCTCACCTTTGAAACTCTTTCCATTTAGAACTTTCCCCTCAAATAATAATCATGCTCAACCATCCAAAACAAACAAAGACCTCTAGACTTCAAAACTAGCCTAATATCATTACCCAAAAACCTTAAATATAAATCCATCTTTGCACTTGTTGGAGAGATCCCTCTCCAGATTCAGGAGGGCTAGATCCTAGAATCCCAAAGTGGTTGAAATAGTGTTTCTCCCTGTAGTTTTACTTTTCCAATCTTGCTAATTACAGGGAGGTAACATATGGGAAAAAGAGGAAAAACCAAAACCTAATGAGCATAGTTCAATCTTGACACTCTAGAGTTGAACAGAGGATGGAAACTAAGCAACCAAACCAGAAAAATACAGATAACTAAATCAATAATTGAAACTGACCTAACAAGATGAAACAACAAACTCGCACTGATCCCCAGTAGAGTTGCCAACTTGTTATCCAGGTAAATCCTCTCTGCAAATAGAGATGATCCCTCTAGCCATAGAGTGGGTCTAGAAACAAAGGGACATGCTAGAGTGTTGCTTCCTTGTTATTGAGTGATAAAAGGACATGGTAGATCGACCTACCTGGAATCCAATGCTGTCGTTGTTGTTGTAGTAGTGGTGGCCTCTCCCTCCTGCCTTGGAAAATCATAATCCTTCTATCATTATGCTTGGATACCTGCACATAGAACAAGAAAAAAGAACAACATACGACATAATGGTTTCACTCATAACTACTAGCCAGTCAAAGAGGGCTAAGCATGTTTCATTAAGCATATAACATAATACCAAATGGAAGCCAAACAATAGTCATGTATATGAATGAATAGAAGGAAGAGTTACAACCAATGCTTTGACGTCGCAGTCTCCTCCAGTGGGGTTCAGCCGAAGCACGTCTTAGATGCTCATCAGGGAATTCAGACTGGATGAAGGCATGGACTCAAGCTCTCTTAGAAGTCATGGACTCAAGCTTCCTCAACGTAATTCCTTCTTCTTCTATCTTCTCTAGTAATTTAGCTATAATATGTTTAATTCTCCAAGTTTAGCTAGCTTGTTCTAAGAGAGATAGCTTCTTTTATAGAAGAAAAGGAGGAGGTTACGGTCGCTAAAAAGGTGTTAGGGAGGCCTATCCTTTAGGGAGTTCCCATAAGAGGTGGAAACCATAAACCTAAAGGAGGGAGTCCATGGTTTTTCAGTTCAACCACTCCCAATGACACATCCTCAAGGTGGTTGGAGTGGAATCTATGCCTCTATTTTTTAAAAACATTGCATAAATAGCTTGGTACGAGTGGAAAACTTGGACAGAGTGCCAGCTAGCGTGGGGCCTAGTGTTAATCTTCATCTTCGGTGTGAGGGCATAACTGACTACCTGCGCCCAGTAAAAAACAAGGGTTTTTGAGTCTCTGCTCATGGAATTTTCAATAGAAGGAATATTACTCTCATGTAAAGGGACACAATGATGGTATTTACAAGGCATGAAACTACTTATTGATCATGGAAATGACCCTCCAATGGGTGAGATGGGGATTGCAGGGACAGTGACAAAATGTTGTGTAAAAATCTCCCTTTGACTTTCCCAATTAATTCCAATGCATTTGTCTTTAGCAATTTCATATCAGTGCATCAATTATATAGCAACGTGTGAATTATGTGGTAATGCATGGATCCACAAAATTTTTGGAGCAGTGGAAACTTCTTTATTACTCCTAATAAGAAAATTAACTAAACAACAAGAAATGAAATTTGGAAGATACTACTTTCATATTAATTACATAAGCCCAAGGGTGTTAATTTTCTGTGGGATCAACACCTCCAAAAAGGATTCTCACATTCTCCCGTTCATCTTCTTACTCATCCTATTGTAATTTGGCTTCCACATCATTTCAAGTCCAACATTCCTCATGCTTCTCCTTTCCCAATTCAAATGGATTCCCCTTTGGGATGTTTTTGGGGTTGCTCTAATATCAAAACTGATGCATTTTTTCTAACTGTACACTACATAAATCTGGAACTAACTCCAAATGAGTGGGGATCCTTTGTCTTCTGTTGGGCCTCCATAATTTAGTAGAGTGGCAAGACTAAATGCTGCAGGGACTACATCAAAAACCACTTTTGGATTCTAGGATCTAGCCCTCCTGAATCCAGAGAGGGATCTCTCTATAAGTGCAAATATTGATTTATCTTTAAGGCTTTTAGTATGATATTAGGCTAGTTATTAAGAACAAGGGCTTTTTTTTGTTTGGTTTGTCGAGTATGATATTTAACTGGATGGAATATCACAAAATGAAAGAGTTTCAAAGGGTGAAGATGCAAGTATATTGAGAAGGGTTCAGCAGATAGGATTAGTATGAAGCAGCTTTAATTCATTGGGAAATGGAGTCACAAAAGGGTTTAATTGTACAACAATTTCAAGAGTGGTCCAAGGGGCAAGTCATCTATATCAAAGGATCCTTTAGATTAAATAATGGAGTGGAACATTAAAAGTGTTGAGAACATGGAAAAAGCCAATAATTTCAACAAGGATTTATCAACTTTCCATACAAGAAAAGCCTTTTTAAGCAATTGTTTGAAACCAACCAAAGGATAGGGCTAACCATGGACTTCTTTGGACAAGCTTGTATTAAAGCTAACTTATCAGACAACAATCCACTAATCACACTAGACTACTTTCAGAAGGGATGAAAACAGATAAGGAAACAAAGTGCAGCTTAAGATCATGTTGGATGCTTTGAAATCATGACCTGCTTTCAGCATATTCTTAGGGAAAATTTCAAACAACCTTTGGAGAAAGAACCAGAAGACAGGGAAAACCATAAACTTTTCTAGTTTGACTCTACTTAGCATGTAATGAAAATATCATTCAAGAACTTCCTTTCAATTTTTGCACATCAAGACATGGACTAACCAACATTCCTTGATAATTTTTATACTTAATCTAACTCATTCTAAAATATCACAATTAGCTGAAAACATATAGATAAAGCTTATTAGTGAGAGTAGGGTACTTTTAACAGTAAATCCTAGCTCTATGCTTGCTATTCTTTATCAGAGAAAAGTGAAAAAAATGGCATACACGAAAGTAAAACAATAACAGTAAGAGGTACTTCACCAATGATATAGACCAGGATCCCAAGAATCAACTTGTATATTGATTTTCCATCCAGTTACAAACTACATGTCCAATGTTTCATCATAGCAACAACTTCTCTTCTCAGCCTAACTTCTTCAATAACTTAACAGAGCTTCAGAGCTTCAGAACTTATTTACATTGAACAATGATTCGATATAGCAACTATTACATCAAAGTCCAACAACTAACCCTTTACAATGTGCTCCTCAAGGAGATTTTATAAGGAAATGAGGAGGTGGAAGAGTTTCTAGGGTTCAAGTATCATTAATTTCATACTAAATGCAATTCCTAGCCTTGAAAACCATACAAGGCATAAGGTAGGAATGCATTGAACTACAGCTCTATTTGATTTATTCCATTTATGTTTCTTAGGCCTAGTGGACAAAAAACTTGACTTTAAGGCTCTCTTTATATTTTACAATAACTTTACTGACAGTTTAAAATATATTCTTTGGTTTGAAATAACTGTTTAGCTGTCTTTAGGCAAATATCTTCTGACTAGGCAATAACTATGCCTTCTTTTGATTTGTTGAAGCTGCAGGTGGCACTTTGGTAGCTGGGGATTCAATTAGCCCCTTTGATGTGGCTCTGAGGTGTCCCTCGACTGATATTTATCTGTTTCATAAACACAGTGATTTATCTTTGGGTCTGTGTTTAGGCTTGATTAAGCCATAATCTTCATCTTTGACACTGATACTCTTTTATTAATTAATTCTGACTGTGTTTGTTGTTGCAGTTGCACAAAGGGTTTATTAGAGTTTTTGCCTGAAAAATCAATGGTCACGACTCATCGATCCTTCCAAACCACGAAATTTAAACCCCTGATCCCCTTAATTTGCATCCAGGGCTATGAGGATCATCATCCTCGCCCATAACACTGTAATTTTCCTGCGGGGGGTTTTATCTTTGAACTTCATTAAACCTGCGCAAAAACACACAAACATTATTTAAATCCTGTGTTTTATTGGTTTAAATTGCTTTGGAGGGTTTCTGGAGGCGGTTTGGAGCTGTGCGAATGAGAAAATGTAGTGAAAAATCAGAAAAAACCCTGGTAGAGCAGCTAACCAGGTCAATGGAGGTTTGGGCATGAGGATGAATGTAAGCCATTGGATTAGGACAATCAACAGTCGAGATTTTCCGATGAAGTTTCTTGGAGAATAGATGGAGGGAAAATGAATTGGGGTCACGGTATAATGAGAGCCGTTCGATCTCAGAGATCGACGGCTAAGATTTAAAAGTGAAAATGATGTTTGAGGAGGGCAGCGGTATGGCGGAAAACCGAGAGTGGCTTTCATGTGGAGAAATGGGGAAGGCAGTATTCACAGAAAAAATGCAATTCCATACAACACTCGACACGTGTCCCTCCGAATATAGCCCATTTCACGTATTTTTTTGGCGTTAATGTTTAGGCACAAAATTTTTGCAAAATGCAACGTAAGTCATCAGATCGGAGGTGCCAGATCTGACGGTGTGGAAAGCGCGTGACAAGGGATAAGATGCGCAGACGAGGGATGATGGGACCGATGATTTTGTCGCGTAGCGGATGGGTTTCTTAGGTTATCGGGTTTTAGTCTCGATCGTCCGATCTCTTAAATGGATGGTTGAGATTAAAAGAGGAGAGCAGATAAATGAAATAGAGGAAAAGGCAAGGCAGAGGGTAAGGCGGAGATCGGGTAGCCCGAGGGCCGTTGATCTGCAGAGATCAACGGTCCAGATCTGTTTTTAAAATAATAACATTGGGGTGATGAAAATCAAAGGGAATAAAGGTTCGGAAGAGGTTTTTAAACCCTTTAGCCCCTGTTTGCAGGGCTTTAGGACACATGGAGGAGGGGCTAAAGGAGATAATAAGCCCTCAAGGGCTTAATGCCTTTGTATTTCGGAAGAGTGCTTTTAGGCCCAAAAATAGTGATTTTTAAGGCCAAATGGGGGTTTCGATAAATGAAAGAAGGGATTTTTAACCCAAATGAGAGGGAGATAGAAGGTTTAGAAGAGGGTTAAGGTGATTTAGAGGTTAAATGAAGGTAAATGGAGGGATTTTATGAAGGAAATAAGGATGAAAATGGGGTTATTTATGAGTGAAAAGGAGGAGTGGAATGATGGAAAACGGAGTATTTAAGCAGTTTTTTCTCTTGGTAAACAACAAGTACTTTAGGAATAATAGTGGAATAGTAGTGAAGATTACCTCAAAGAGAAAATAAAATCATAAGACTTCAAAATATGATATGTTTTCAGAGGAAACTATCTCTTGAAGGCTAAAAAAGATTTAGCCACCACTTGGTATAACAAATTTTATAGGTGGCTAATAGTAGCTCCACATGGGGATGGCATCTTCTTGAATGTATCAAGAAATTAAACTATTGGTCTCTAGATTTTCAGTAAACCAGTGCCTTATCCATTGGGCTGAAACTTTCTTTTATTTTGCTGGTCTCCTTTTGATCTGAAAATCTTTGCAATAATTAAAAACAATGGAATTCTATCAAAACAACATCTCTACCTACCCATTCCTAATGATCCTAACATTTTTCTTCTTTCAGAGTGCATTTGGATTGGAAAAATCTCTTCATCAACATTTTATTCTTTTGAAAACAGGAAACTAATTTATTTCTACTCTTATTTCTCCATGAACTCAGTTTAAACAGTTGAGTTCATAAATTCTCTACCTAACTACTATATTTCAGGATTAGACTGTCTGACAGGCTTTTATTCTCTAAATTCTAATACAGAAAATTTAAAAGCAGCCAAACCAAGATTAAGCAATTTGACTTGCTGCAGATCTATGGCATAAAAACAAGCTGCACATAGATTAAAATTTGCAGAAAATTAAAAGAAACAAAATTGTGAAGGCTTAATATCTGAAAACTAAAACATCCCTCATTATTTCTTCAGCTCTGTTTTGAATTTGTTTGAGTTGTCTTTTCTCTCTTTCTAGTCCAAGGTTTGAGCATATTGGAACCAGTTTGTTTTCTATCTTTGGCTCAAGATTTAATCTAATTAGAGCTATTCTTCTTTTGAGATTCATAGGTTCAGATATTAAATTTGTTTGAACCTTTGTTTCCTCTGTCCTAATCTACCTTACTGATAAACCAAGATTACGCTGTTTGGAAAATCTAATTCACTAACCTATCAACAATAAATTGAAAAGATAATTAGTCATGATTAGGCTGTATGACTAACTGGAAATGTGTTTTTTAGGAGTGGCATTTGAGCTTGCACACTTTTTTATTTTGTCTCTTTTTTTTTGGTATGGGGTTGTACCTTTCTTCTTTTACAATCTGCCCTCTTTTCTATTTGTATTGTTTTTGTATTTTTTCATATTCTAACTTTGAATGCAATGATGGATATGATATTCACAATGAGGAAAAAATAAAAAGCTTCAAACTGGTACAATTAAGAAAAATAATGTTTGAGCATCCTGCCATTGACAGGACCTCCAAAAAGTTTAGTTCCATTCACTTCCTATAAAAAATAAGCATTGGTACCAGCAGTAGAATGAATGAGATAAGGGCATAGCCATAAGTTATCAAATTTTCCACGTTTTCCCTTATCTTCTCTCCTGGAATCCCACTTTAAAACTTTGTCACCAATGTTGAAATCACTGGCCTTTGTCCTTTTGTCAAACAACTTCTTGATGTTTTCTTGCTTGTGTAGTGCTCTGTTGTAGACTTCCTCCCCAGTTTGTTGAAGATGTATAGTCTGATTGATTCTTCTTGTTATATCATTATCCTCAAACTGCACTTCTTGGATTAGCTTCATGACTAGCACTCCTAGACTGGTTGGAAAAATTGCATTTGCTCCATAAAATAGCTGGTAGGATGACATTCCAATTGATTTCTTAAGTGTTAATCTGTCAGCCCATAGTGCATGTACTAGCTTTGTGTGCCATGATTTCTTTTTGTCTTCTAGAAACTTTTTTATTATATTCACCAAACTCTTGTTTGAGGATTCTACCAACCCATTACCTTGAGGGTAATAAGCAGTAGAATGGCCCAATGTAATCTGATATTTATGACAAAATTCAACCATATTTTTGGATCCAAATGCAGCAGCATTGTCAGTGATAATCTTTCTAGGATAGCCAAATCTGGATAGGATATGATTTTCAAGGAATTTTATGATGACAAAGTCATTGCCTTGCCTAGAAGGGATGGCTTCTATCCATTTGGTAAAGTAATCTGTTGCAGTGAGGATCCATTTATGTTGGGCAGATGAGGGAGGATGGATTTCCCCAATGAAGTCTAAACCCCACTGTTGAAAAGGAGCTTCAACAGTGATTGGTTGCAGAGGTAAGGGAAGAAATTTTCTTTTGCCTTCAAAGAGTTGGCATTTGTGACAGGAAATAATCATCTTGTGGACATCTTGAAAGAGGGTGGGCCAGTAGTAACCAGCTCTAAGGATTTTATTGGCAGTTGTCTTCCAATATAGGTGGCCTCCACATTCTCCTTCATGTAATTCATGCTTGATCTTATCTGCATCATTCTCAGGCAAAAATTTAAGCAATAATCCACTAGCATTTTTCCAATATAGACATTTATCCAAAATGCAATAATTAACAGCTTTCAACTTTAAAAGTCCTGCCTTCATTTTAGAAAAACCAGGAGGTGTATTTAAATTTAGCAAAACATATAAAATATTAGCATACCAAGATGGAAACAGAAAATGATCTTCAATAATGGGAGTTGACAACTCCTCCTGTTCATCTAATGCATCTAACATGTTTATATCAAGAGCTTCAAAATTAGACTCAGCCATTAATCTTGCTAGTCCTTGGCCTTTTATGAGCTTAGTGGGCTTGATTTCTAAATCGTATTCAAGTATCACAACAATCCGCTTTCCTCTTTTGCCATCTGGATCTTGGTTTAAAATGTCTTTTACAATTGAATTAGGCACAAATGCAATTATGTGAGAATGTAAAATGTAAACTCTGAAGTCTTTCAAGGCTTTGACTAAGGAAAAGGCTTATTTTTCCATGATATTGTACTTTAGAGGTGCATCTCTTAATTCCTTACTAAAGAATGCAATTGGCTGCTCTTTTCCCTTCAATTTTTTCTGTAATAGGACAACAGCCACTGTGTGTTCTAATGCAAATGAAAAAATGAAGAAATCCTTTGCAAAATCAGGACTAATGAGAACTAGTGTTTTGGTTAATGCTTATTTTACCAGTTCAAATGATTTCTTTGCTTCTAAGGTCCATTTAACTCTTTATTCTCTTTTAAGCATATTGGTCATGTTTCTAAGGAGTTCAGCTAGATTGGGTATGAACCTTCTCAAGAAATTAATCTTCCCAATGAAATATTGAAGTTCCTTGATGTTTCTAGGATGGTTGATTTGTAATATACCATCAAGCCTTTTTGGGTCTATCTTTATCCCTTCTTCTGATATGATGTGTCCTAGTAGTTTGCCTTCTTGGAGACCAAACATTGTTTTCTTAGGATTTAAAGATAACCCATATTTTCTGCATTTCTCAAAGACTTTTCTCAAGTGTTCTAGGTGTCCTTCATCTGTTTTGGAAAAAAAAGTAATGTCATCAAGGTAAATAATGATGAAGAGGCCTAATTATTCTGAGAATGCAATATCCATGGCTCTCTAAAATGTAGCACTAGCATTCATTAAACCAAAGGGCATTTTCACATACATGAAAGTACCCCAAGGTGTAGTAAAGGTTGTTTTGAGTTGATCATCAGGATGTGCTAATATCTTATTGTAACCTGAGAAGCCATCTAACAAAGAAATCCTTTTAGAACCAACTACCTTTTGTAAAATATGATCCATCTTGGGTAAAGGGTAGATGTCCTTCAAAGAGGCTTTGTTTAAGTTTCTAAAATCAATAAAAATCCTAATCTCTCCTATCTTCCTCCTAACTGATACAAGGTTAGACACCCAATTAGAATATATAACAGGGACTATAATTCCAGCATCATACATTTTCTTAATTTCTTTTTCCACTAGAGGTAATTGAACAGGGCTAATTCTGCACAGTTTTTGTCTAAAAGGTTTCTGGTTTTCCTTAAGGGGTATCTTCTGTTGAATTATCTTTGTATCATAGGATTTTAGATCCTCATAACTCTATGCAAATACATTAGAAAATTCCTTAAAGAGCTCGATGTGTTTCAGTTTTATGTGAGCTGGTAAGGTTTTAGACAGTTTGATCATTTTTGGTTTTTGTTCACTGCCTATGTTACATTCTTCCACTTCAGTTTCAACGGGTTCCAGTTTTGGTTTTTTGGCAACATCATTGAAATTAAACAACTCTTCTAATGGGACCAGTCCTTTGGGAAAGCTTGGAGTGTTAGATTGCAGCATTTCTAAGTCTTCTTTTTCTAAATCTACACTAATTTTTGTTATATGTTCAATTTTATTAGATAACAGATTTATATCAGCTATCTCTGGAGATTTTACTTCTTCATCAAGTAGATTTTCTTCAATAGTGCAGTCATTTTCATAATCTGAATATAAACTTGGTAGCTCAAACTCATTTATGGACTATAGGAATTCTTCTATTTGTTTATCTCCATCAAAAACTTGCTAGTATTTTTCATTGTCTGGGATAGCTGGTCTAAATTTGACTTGGGTGGTGCATTGTTTGGTTTCATAAGGTGTCAGACAAGTTCTATCAGCAGAGGCTAAACCATTGGCAAGGACATTTTGGTTTCTTGGGATGAAGATAAGTTGGGATTCATCAAACATTTTTAATAATTCCATGACATCATTTCTATAGGCTCTCAGTTTAGGATGTTTTGCAGTTTATTCCCCATTAATTTTCCTAATTATTAGTTCAAAATCTCCATGAACAACTATCCTTTTGGCTCCTAATTTTTTCAATAAATGCAAGCCTAGAAGGAGTGCCTCATATTTAGCTATGTTATTGGTGCATGGAAAATTAAATTTGTATGAGTGTCCTTTAGCGTTATTGTTCATTATGTTGTGAAGCCACACTCCTGCACCTGCACCATTTTTAGTGTGAGAACCATCAAAATTCATACTCCAAAGAGGACTAGTTTCAAATTTACTAGTTTGACTACTACCCTCTTTATCTTGTGTGATTTTATATTGCTCTTGTAAATTAGCACTATGTAGAATTTGGTGTAGTTCCTCATGTTCTTCATTATGTTGAGGGCTCTTTTTTTGACTTTCAAGGTTGACAACCAATGGATGACTATTTTGTAGCCCTAGACCTGTGATTAGTTTGCTGTAATTTTATGATTTGGAAAACGATCTTGATGCTTTTCCCTTGTCTTCCTCCTTTTCTATGTCTGCCACTATGTTATAGTGAGGGGTGGCCACTAAGTTAGTTAAGTTTTCTTGCTCATTGAATGTTTCATGATTGAAGAGAATAAATGAGTCAAGGCCTGTATGCACTAAATAAAGGGGAGATTTTTCAGGTCTCTCTTGGCTACTGACTATGTATTACATCTGAGATTCCCTATAAAGTCTTATAGTTTGATTAAAAATAGGGATAGTAGCATATGTCATACCCATTTGCATTGTTCCTTGTAACTTATCTCCCCATGATCTTGATAAAAGCATACCATACTTGGGGGTACATCAGCCACTACAATATCCATCACTAAACACTTGGCTGGAATTTGTGCTAAGTTTACAAAGAGGTCTTTGATCAAACGTAAAAATTTCACTCTACTGGAGTCAAAGGAATATAGATCTTTGTATTTTCTTGTGATTTCAAGGCCTAGGCTCTCCATTACTGCTTTGGGCATTAAGTTGTGAGAGGCCCCTGAGTCATGCATAGTGGTGTAAAACTTTGTCATTAATTTTCAAACTAACATAAAATGGAGGAACTGGCCCTTCTTGGTATCTTCCCTCAATCTTAGGACCAAATAAGAGCTCTGGTTGGTAATCATTGAGGTTGACTATGTCATTATTTTCTACTATGTTAAAGTCTTTCAAAATTTTTGATCTATAGACATCTTGGGTGACTAATTCAGTGAGGGGAACAAAGATTTTGATCTTAGCAATTCCCTGTTCCAAACTAAAAAGCAACTGATTTTTTACAATGTTTGTTTTAGCCTTGTTAATCACCACTTTATCAGCAAAATCAGTTTGATGATTTCCTCTATTTACATTGGTAAAAATTGTTTTAATAGGAGCACTAGCTGAAGTACTAACACTGCTAAGATCTACACTCTGTTTTTCATTAAGTTGAGTGCCTTTCTCTTTGTTTTGATCATAATTTATAGCCACTGTTTTTTCCTTCTATTTTACAATTTTGGGTTTATTCACAGGGCTATTTTTTGTAGAGTTTTCAGAGGTTTTAGTCTTGGGAGTTTCCTGATTCTTCTTACTCCTAAGGTCATATTATTTTGGGGTCTCTATGATGAAATTTTCCAGCTCTTGATAATAATGTTCATCCTCTGTTCTTTTATCATCATAAGGTGTGTATAGACCTTGTTTCTTATTAATAGGAACATCAAAATGGCCACTAACTACTCCCAACATATTTATATCATCTTCCTCTGTTTGTTCAATTGTTTGTTCAACCTCACTTACATAGTTATCTTGGAAGGGAGGTCTGATCTATTGATCATCCTCTCTTTGTCTGTTTTGAGGTTGATTTCTTCTAAAGTTTTGATTTTGATTTTGAGATTGATTTCTGTTTTGGGGAGTTGATTAGTTTTCTCTAGCTTGTGCTTTCTCAAGTATGCTCATTTTTTTCATCATCTCTTCCATCATCCTTTCCATTTTTGAGCTAGATGTGGAGGGTGTACATTCCTCCCTAAATGATACTTTCTTCTCGTTCCTCATCCTAACTCTTTTCTCAATCAGATTTACCTCCACAGCAATAGCTCCCTTCTACATGTCTTCTAAATTCAAGGGATCTCTTTCTCTTAGCTGATAAGCCATTTCAGGATCAAATCTTCAGGAAATTTGGCCAAGGCTGAACCTTGTGGAGGCTTAAAGTCTGGGAGCAGTGCATTATAAACACTGTTGAATCTAGTGCAATAATTTTGAACACTTTCCCCAGTGTTTCTTTTGAGGTTGTTGTAGTCTTAAAGTATTTGGAGAGGGTTTTTTCTAACTTTCCACTTGTTTAGGAATAACCGATGGAAGGCTTGGAGGTCATTAATACAATTAGGGGTTAAGATTTTGAACCATTTCCTTGCTTCTTCCCCTAGACTTTGAGCAAACAATCTGAGTTTAACAGTTTCATCATCTATCTCATTTCTATTGAAGTATTCATTCATCTTGTCCACATGTTGTGAAATAGTAGTAGCACCACTAGCATCATATAATGGTATCTTGGACTGATAGTCCTGTAGCAGATTGACTAGAGGTAAAGGAAGGACTAGGGGAGCATACCATGTTGCCATGATAGGAGGTTGTCGAAAAAGTGGGGGGTTTATAGGTGGGGGATGTAAGATAGGAGGGGGTCGATGGAATGGTGTAGTTTGAACAGTGGGTGTATGGATAACAGAAGTGGATGGACCAACAAGAGATTGTTGAGCAGATCTAGGATGAGAGAAACCAAAATTATGAAGGAAATGCAAATCAGGCGGGGTAGTGTCTCTGCTACCAAGATGTTCACCTCTATCTTGGGATGAGGTTGGAGACTCAAAATATATCTGATCTATATCATCAAGTAACCTAGTTCTAAATGGGTTTCTTAAGTAAACTTGTGAATCTTGTAGAGCTGCAAGGTTTTCAGGAACATAATTAGCTCTATGGAGTGGTCTGACAATAGTTGAAGCTTGAGCCTTGGGACACTTCCTGAGTATGCTTTCAGGGTTATCAACTATCTTAGGAGGATTTGGGTCAGGATGGCTCCTAGTATGAACTTTTCTAGAAGGCACTATGCTATGTTTTCAAATCCAATAATAAGAAAATTTTTAACCAAATATGACAATATTTAATAGGTTAACTGATCTTTTAGCAAGAAAAATTTAATCCTCAAAGTCTTTTGTACTGAGTTTAAATGATATTATGATAAGGGGTTTCCCAGTGGAGTCTTTGGAAAACCAAGGAAAATTAGTAGGCCTACTGATGTTCAGTGGAGTCACCAGGTGGAAATTTTTAGCTCTTTTGGAGGTAAAATGTTTTATGGTCCACCACCAAATACCAATCTAAATTTTTTTTTTTGGGTTTCCTGAGTCTTTTATAGTCCTATAGGTTATGAGAGTGTCCTAAATCTGTTTCAACACTTAGCTATGGTGATGAGACAAACAGAGTTTACTCTTATGGCTTAGCTAGCTAATTCCTTCAAGGTTTGATAAGGCTCTATGAGAATCCTAAGGGTTACTTAGTTTGTCACTGATTCAAATAATTCCTATCATGATCACTATTTGCTTTGGTAGTGCTTGAAGAGAGCTACTTATACTGCACTGAATAGTGAGTGTCTTGTTTTAAGGTTTTTACTCAGATACTCCACATTATGGTCGCCAGGAATGTTGGGCCTCCGTAATTCAGTAGACTGGAAAGACTAAATGCTGCAGAGACTACATCAAAAACCACTTTGGGATTTTAGGATCTAGCCCTCCTGAATCCAGAGAGGGATCTCTCTATAAGTTCAAATATTGATTTATCTTTAAGGCTTTTATTATGATATTAGTCTAGTTATTAAGAACAAGGGTTTTTGTTTGTTTGGTTGGTCGGGTATGATCTTTAATTGGATGGAATATCACAAAATGAAAGAGTTTCAAAGGGTGAAGATGCAAGGATATTGAGAAGGGTTCAGCAGATAGGATTAGCATGAAGCAGCTTTAATTCATTGGGCAATGGAGTAACAAAAGGGTTTAATTGTACAACAATTTCAAGAGTGGTCCAAGGGGCAAGCAATCTATATCAAAATATCCTTTAGATTAAATGATGGAGTGGAACATTAAAAGTGTTGAGAACGTGGAAAAAGCCAATAATTTCAACAAGGATTTATCAAATTTCCATACAAGAAAAGCCTTTTTAAGCAACTGTTTGAAACCAACCAAAGGACAGGGATAACCATGGACTTATTTGGACAAGCTTGTATTAAAGCTAAATTATCAGACAACAATCCAGTAATCACACTAGACTACTTTCAGAAGGGATGAAAATAGATAAGAAAACAAAGTGCAGCTTAAAATTAGGTTGGATGCTTTGAAATCATGACCTGCTTTCAGCATACTCTTAGGGAAACTTTCAAACAACCTTTGGAGAAAAAACTAGAAGACATGGCAAACCATAAACTTTTCTAGTTTGAATCCACTTAGCATGTAATGAAAATATCATTCAAGAACTTCCTTTCAAGTTTTGCACATCAGGACATGGACTAACCAACATTCCTTGATGATGTTTATACTTAATCTAAGTAATTCTCAAATATCACAATTAGCAGAAAACATATAGATAAAGCTTATCAGTGAGAGTAGGGTACTTTTAACAGTAAATCCTAGCTCTATGCTTTCTTTTCTTTATCAGAGAAAAGTGAACAAAATGGCATACATGAAAGGAAAACAATAACAGTAAGAGGTACTTCACCAATGATATAAACCAGGATCCCAAGAATCAGCTTGTATATTGATTGTCAATCCAGTTACAAACTACATTTCCAATGCTTCATCATAGCAACAAATTCTCTTCTCAGCCTAACTTCTTCAATAACTTAACAAAGCTTCAGAACTTATTTACATTGAACAATGATTCGATATAGCAACTATTACATCAAAGTCCAACAACCAACCCTTTACAATGTGCTCCTCAAGGATATTTTATAAGGAAATGAGGAGGTGGAAGAGTTTCTAGGATTCAAGTATCATTAATTTCATACTAAATGAAATTCCTAGCCTTGAAAACCATACAAGGCATAAGGCAGGAATGTACTGAATTACAACTCCATTTGATTTATTCCATTTATGTTTCTTAGGCCTAGTGGACAAAAAGATTGACTTTAAGGCTTTCTTTATCTTTTACAATAACTTTACTGACAGTTTAAAATATATTCTTTGGTTTGAAATAACTGTTCAACTGTCTTTAGGCAAATATCTTCTGACTGGGCAATAACTATGCCTTCTTTTGATTTGTTGAAGCTGCAGGTGGCACTTTGGTAGCTAGGGATTCAATTAGCCCCTTTGATGTGGCTCTAAGGTGTCCCTTGACTGATATTTCTCTGTTTCATAAACATAGTGATTTATCTTTGGATCTATGTTTAGGCTTGATTAAGCCATAATCTTCATCTTTGACACTGATACTCTTTTATTAATTAATTCTGACTATGTTTGTTGTTGCAAGTGCACAATGGCTGTATTTGAGTTTTTTCCCAAAAAATTGATAGTCATGACTCATCGATCCTTCCAAACCATGAAATTTAAGCCCCTGATCCCCTTAATTTGCATTCAGGGCTATGAGGATCGTCATCCTCGCCCATAACACTATAATTTTCCTACGGGGGGTTTTATCTTTGAACTTCACTAAATCTGCACAAAAACACACAAACATTATTTAAATCCTGCGTTTTATTGGTTTAAACTACTTTGGAGGGTTTCTGGAGGCGGTTTGGAGCTGTGCGAATGAGCAAATGCAGCGGAAAATAAAAAAAAAAAACCGATAGAGTAGCTAACCAGGTGAATGGAGGTTTGGGTGCAAAGATGAATGGAAGTCGTTGGATTAGGACAATCAACGGTCAAGATTGTCTGATGAAGTCGCTTGGAGAATAGATGGAGGGAAAATGAATTAGGGTCGCGATATAATGAGAGTCGTTTGATCTCAGAGATTGATGGCTAAGATTTAAAAGTGAAAATGACATTTGAGGAGGGTAGTGGTATGGTGAAAAACCGAGAGTGGTTTTCGCGCGGCGAAATGGGGGAAGGTGGTATTCACAAAAAAAATGCGATTCCATACAACACTCGACACGTGTCCCTCGGAATACCACCCATTTCATGTAATTTTTTTGCATTAACATTGAGGCACAAAAATTTCGTGAAATGCAACATAAGTCGTCGGATCGGAGGTGCTAGATCTGACGATGCAGAAAGCGCGCGACAAGGGATAAGATGCACAGACGAGGGATGGTGGGGCCGACGATTTTGTCGCATAGCGGATGGGTTTATTGGGTTATAGGGTTTTAGTCCCAATCATCCGATCTCTCAAATGGATGGTTGAGATTAAAAGAGAAGAGCGGATAGATGAAAGAGAGGAAAAGGAAACACAGAGGGTAAGGCAGAGATCAGGTAGCCCAAGGGTCATTGATCTGCAGAGATCAACGGTCCAGATATATTTTTAAAATCATAACATTGGGGTGATGAAAATCAAATGTAATAAAGGTTTGGAAGAGGTTTTTAAACCCTTTAGTGCCCATTTTTAGGGCTTTAGGACACATGGAGGAGGGGTAAAGGAGTTAATAAGCCCTCAAGGGCTTAATGCCTTTGTATTTCGGAAGAGTGCTTTTAGGCCCAAAAATAGTGATTTTAAAGGCCAAATGGGGGTTTCGGTAAATGAAAGAAGGGATTTTTAACCCAAATGAGAGGGAGATAGAAGGTTTAGAAGAGGGTTAAGGTGATTTAGAGGTTAAATGAAGGTAAATGGAGGGATTTTATGAAGGAAATAAGGATGCAAATGGGGTTATTTATGAGTGAAAAGGAGGAGTGGAATGATGGAAAATGGAGTTTTTAAGCAGTTTTTTCTCTTGGTAAACAGCAAGTACTTTAGGACTAATAGTGGAACAGCATTGAAGATTAACTCAAAGGGGTCACTAACAAATATAGAATGGTTAGGAGAAAGCGGTGTTTTTCCCTTTTTGGGGGGATGGGATGGGGTGGTGCCCACAAAGTGAACTACCAGATACCCTGTTATATATATATTCTACATCTTATCATAGAGCTTGTCTCAACCTCTACATACTTCTTCAATATTTTTTCACAAAATAACAAGGGAAATCCACTCAATGATTCACCCTAGTACGAGGCTACTTTTGGATGAGAAGGATGTGGATTTAAAATTAGATATTTCCATCTTAATAGCATGACAATTAAGCCAGATTTTTATTTGAATTACCCTCATCAATCTATGAAGCATCCTTGAAGTGTCCATCCCATGGAGCCTTCTACTTATCTTCTACTTATGAAGGCAGAGACTTCCATGCATAAAAATAATTTTCTTTCTCTCTTAAAGGGAAAGGAAAATAGGAAAGGGGGAGGAAGAAAATAAGACCATGATAGCGACTGCTATAGAATCCCAAGGGAATGCCTACAATTGTTAAAGAAATCCAAACAAATGCTACAAAATTATTGACACCTACTATAGATAAAACAAAATTATTGAAAAAATCGAGACGAATGGAACAATGTGTTGTGGAATCCATAATCAGGGGGATTACTATTTTGAAATAGTTGCACTGTAACTATAGAAGTTGCCAAATAGTTCCATTGTAACAACATAGGCTGCCAAATAGAAGGGAAAATCATAATCATATGAACAACAATATAAAACCTGCATCAACAGACTATTTCATTCTTTAACAAAAAGTATGTTATCTCAGATGTAGCCCAAAATAGAACAAATTTGTAACTCAAATATGATAATAAAAAGTTAGAGAAATTAAATGAAGAAATTAAAGACTCAAGTTTCTGCCCTTATCTTGTGGGTCTAGAAGTAGATTACACAATTGCATGTGTGGAACAAAGACCACCTCCTCTAAGAGTTATTCTATTCAATTGATGAGGTAAGTAACTACAATTTTTTTTAGATGTATTTTGGTCTAAAAATTCAGCTCATTAATTAACTAATTATGTTCATTTCCCAATATACCTTCGGAGTTGCATGAGTTGACCATTGATCTGAGGGAGGTGAGCGCATATTCATGTACTCTGAGCAGCGAACAACCAGTTGATTTCCAACATTTTGCGAAATAATTTGATGGAGAAATGAAATGAAGAAATTAAAGAGACAAGTTTCTGCCCTTATCTCGTGGGTCTGCAAGAAGATTGCAGAATCAGCATCTCTTCAACAATCGTTAGCACTTTCTAATCAATTTCTATCTGAATCGGGGTCCAAAATGGAAGTCTCTCCCTCAGGGTCCTGTAGCTATGCTATGGTTTATTCAAATTACTCTATCAAGAAATTATGCCCATGCTTTGAAGTTTTCTCCGAATGTTCCAGCTAGATTCTCTATTTGATTAATGAATTGCCCTCCTCGAGCACGGGCCATGGATCTATCTCCTGGAATTATAATTTCCATGGTGTCTTTTGTCTTGGTGCCCAGGTTGATCTTAATTCCTCATGCCCCAGCATTCATCCTTATTTCGATTGATCAACGCTTGATAAATGCGTGGACACCTGATGATCAGTGATGGAGGAAGGAGGATCAAGCAAAATCAGATGTAGTCAGAGCTTCATCCAGTGTTTATATCTCATATATGGATGCTATTAAGTCTGATCAAGTTTTCATTATTCATGCTCCTCAGCACAGTTCATCCATTCTGGAACAAATGAACACTTTCGTTGTTGCTCGGAATATCCTAGAATTTTTGCCGCTGCTCAGAATTAAAATAATTAAATTTATTAATTAAATTTAATTAATTAAAAGAATTCAAATATAATATGAATCAAATTTTGAAGAATTGAGGGTTTACAATGATTACAAATCCAAGGTTGAGTTTCTTGTCTGACCAAAGATCATGCCCTATCAAAAGCTATCTTTGAGTATTACTTCAATGCTTTGCATTCTCATATCCAATGAGTAATGGAATAGAAACAATTGTTAGAGCATTTCATAACCTTTTTTCATACTTGAAGTGACCATGCTATGAATTTTTAAATGAGAAGGAATGAACTTACATAATATTTCAAGAGAAGGGAACCCAACTCGATTCCAAATCTAAAACCAGTTATATTTAGGGCTCACCTTTACACTAGATTTGTAATGCATCTTGAAATACATTTTATAGGACTTGTAATGTTATGCTATTCAATTTTGAATTGGAAGAGAATTGGTCCAAAAAATGTAGAAATTGAACGTGAACAATTGGAGTAAATTGAATCAATCATGGGCTATCATAAAAAAAATACACAAACCGATTTGAAATTTATGATTTTAGGGAAATTAGATAAAAATGACATGGACGAATTTATTGCACAAGTTGCACAAGGGTGTACAATTCCGTCAGTTTGGCGGTGATGGTGAACCTCATAAATTTCTTGATTTTCTCATCTTCCACTGACATTTTCATGAGTATAAAAAACCTATCACATTTAGGTTACACATGACACCAAAATTATATCGAAACATGTGACCCACAATATCAACTCAAAAACTAAAATTATAATACTTTAATTCCAATAGTTGTTAGTTTTCATTTCCAAGAAGTTATTAGATTATTCTTAAGAATTTGGTTTTAGGAAGTTACTAGGTTATACCTGGGAATTCCATTTAGGAAGTTATTAGGTTATACCTCAGAATTCAGTTTAGGAATCTGTCAGGGTATTATGGGATTTTGTTGAAATTTCAAAGAACCCAACAACCTTGCCTCATAAGTAGTTTTTTTTTTAGCACATTTAAGGTTCAAGTTAGAGATAAGAGATATATAGATAATTAAACTGTACTATGTAATTTCTAGATGATGCGTTCAAATCCTATATACTTTATTCCATTATGATTGCATTAGTAGCTTTTCTATGTGATGGATTCAACACCTTGACCTTTAGAACAAGGGCCCACTCATGATGTGAAACTAGGAGTAGTGTTTTCCCCTTGCATGGTTTGAGTTAAATGTCTTGTATGGTTTCATTTATTTCCATAGCTATAGCTAGTTTGTGTATTTCCATTTTCTGTAGTAGCAATCATTCGATTAAGATTTTGTGACATTGTTTCTTGAATGATTCACTTTATCTGAATTTCTCCATTCAGAGTGCAACTCCTAGTTGTTCTGAAATTTCAATTCATCAGTTGAAAGTTACTTGAGTTATTTTCTGTTCAAGTTAAATAATATTTGCATAAACCAATGTCACGCATTTATAGAATAATATTAGTGTTATCCCAAAGGAACAAGCCTTGTAGTTGCATATACAATGGATTACATCTCAAATCTTACATGCCACGATTGAATAAGAATGTCTTGATGTTCTACATTAATGTTTTCACTTCTTCACACAAGATCCATACACATTTTCATGGATGGAAACTAACAATAGGGTAAATCACACTGCTGGTAACATCACCCAAACTCATTCCTTACATTTTACAAAAAATACCAAATCATAAAATTGAACTAACTTCAGAGGAATTTTACTTTAGACAACATTCACACTTCTAAGTTGCATTAAACAAATGCACAATTATATACATTTCCAAAATCAACATTTTCAAATTTCTCTTGTGAATTCACATAAACCATAAAGCTACAATATATGTGCTATTTAAATATCAACAATGCTAAAAATCGCCTGCCCCAATCACCCAAGACTGGTCTTGCACCAACAGCTTTGGCTTCTCTTCCATCTTCTATAAACCCATACACTATTGTTCCAGTCCCAAAAATAAACACAAAACCATGAAGTTTCCCCCTCATTCCACTTTCCATGGCTCCTACAACATCATTGTGAACAAAAAGCTTCACATTTCCTGGAAAATATTTCTGAAATGGTGACAAAAGTTTGACTACTTTCCAGACTAAATTTAACCAAAATGAGAATACATCAGATATTCTAGGGCTATGAGGAAGACTACAATGAAAATAAAAGGAAAAAGTAAATGACGTTGTAGTTCCATTCATAGATTATGGTTTTGCAGCTAACAACATATTCCTAGGTTTCAGTATTTGGCATACAACACTGCCACATCCTTCCCTTCAAACACTTTAAGCAATGAGGATGAAGGGGAGGAGAAAAAGTAGAACTAGTGCTACTACTATATTTATTTCTCATTTAATGATGTCCCATGGAATGATGACTCACTGCTCTATTGAAATTCTAAGGTAATGGCATATTCGAGTGCTAATTCTCGCCTACAACATCCCCTCACTCCCTTAAAACATTCACAATTTGAGACTGATGGTATTGATTGACTTGAGGTTTTTTGCATCCCATAACTGGACTCATTCTTGTCTTCAGCGCTTCAATTTTTCCATACAACTCTAGTTCACAAACCTACTCTGCCAAAATGAAAATGCAAGCCCATGGTTACAAAATTATTCCGTAAAGCCAATCATATAAGCTTGGTTTTTGGGAAGGGAAGGAAATATTGGTATAGGGGAATAAGTACTCAATTTAATGAGTGACCTTACCTTTGGTAGTTACATTCTTCCAGAGTAAGAGTTTGATGTGCTTTGTTAAAGCAAAATGAAGAATGGAATCCTTCAAACTCCACTTAGGTCACATGAAAGAGCCCTTCAACGATGTTTTGAACCAAGTTACAAAATAGCATAAAAACATAACAAGAAGTACTCCATGCATGTTTGTTTAAGCGGTTGCGAGGAGATCGATTTGCTACTGATAGGATTGATTTTCTAAGGAAGCCTCTATCCTGCAAGGTTATACCTCATGAAAAAAAATATTTTTTATGCGTTCTTTATGTACGTTATTATTGTGCAATCCTAGTTGGTTTTCGCCCCTCCAATAGTGTAATAAGTCTGCACACCTCCTTGTTGTTTAATCCAGAGAGGGAATTAGTAGTTCTAATCGACATGAACAATGAGTTAGTGGATTAATGATTGAATGGGTAAATCTTCTTCCCTCTACAACAACATTGTAAAAGGACCCAATATATCTAGTTTCATCCGTACACAATGTTATTGCCTAAATCTACCTCAGGCTGAAGGAAGGTAGAGTTCAGGGTAGCATCAAACCATGCTCATTCTGGTAGCTAGCCCTACCAGATCAGGAGAGGGCTCTCTCCGGGTCAATCTCAGCAAAAATAATCAATAGGGCTTGAGATGACTTGAAATAAAAGCTAATTTTAGGGTAGGTATATAAATAAAGGAGTTTTATTTTGATTTTGGTGGTTTTTGTTGGAAACAAAGGGAAAGGCAGTTTTGGATCCGGGGATGAGGCCTAGTTTTTGCAGAAGTCTGATTGGGGCAAGGAAGGAAAATTTTTTGATGCTTTAGATTGAATGAATGGATGGTTCAGACCGGTGAGGAGCTGAAGAGGGAAAGAGGCTTTCAAGAATCCTCTTCAAATAGATGAAAACATGGAAAATTAAACAAAACTGAAGGCAGAGCAAAGCAATCTAATGAATTCCACCTTTATCACTCATTTCTTTAATTTAAGAAGAAAGGAGAAGGGAAATGATACACATAAACATCAGTGAACTTAAAATTACATATAGAAAAACACCATCAAAACACAGAGCCACAAGGATCCCAAAGAGTGTTGCAAACCATGGTCTATTCCTTTGCCAAAAGTGCAGAGATGAAATGTACAATGAAGTGCCAAGCAATCCCAAGTGTCCAACCCTGAAAATGACTGAGAAAATACATGATATAGACAAGACTAACTCATTCCCATGCCTCTAGGGGTCGAGCTCATCATTCTAGGATCTGTTTAACCCATATCTAAACTAGGAACTGGAAAATAGGCAATGAAACAACTTGCCTCTATATGCTAGGAAACTGATTCATTCACTTACATTTCACCTTTTGGTGAATGAATCTTCTAGAATGAGTAAAAATGTGCCAAAATTACATCAAAGTCATGAAATCACATCAATTTACATCAAGAGTTACATGAAAAATTCAAACTGGCCAAAACTAGGCGAAATTCTGAGCTGTTGAGTGAAAAATAGGCCAAATTTCCCTATGCACCGCACCTGAAATCTCTATGCGTAGCACAAGTTTGAGGCTGATTTTGAGGGCCTTTCGGAAGTCCAAATTGAGCACAGGATAGCTCGTTGGAAAGCCCTACCTATCTAATTTCTAACCCAAGTGGAATTTCTGAATTTGGTTGCCATTTTCCCCTCCAAAAATCCAATCTCCCAACATTGCTTCCTGTGTGTGCAAAAAGTGGCAGAAAGGCCATTTTTAGGGTGTTTTTGACCCTTTAGGCAACCCATAACTTGTCAAAATCCTTAGGTAATCCATAGGCATGTATAAATTTTGATGAAAAATCCAAAAATACAAAGTTTTCCTCCTGAAGAGCTGCCAATTATAAGCGCACGCCAAGTGGCGCTACGCGTCGGGCAGGAAAATCTGTTTTGAGACCAAAAAAATTCAAAATTGAAATTTTTTTTCCCAAATTTCTTGAAATTTGGGTTGAATACCCATCATCAAGCACTCTTCTAGGCAAAATAATCTTCAGCCAAAATTTGGAGCCTATCATGCCTTTTGCGACGTTTTAGTGCCCTCCTTAGCTTTTCCTTCAGAATCTTAATTCGTGCCTTGCAAACATGATTGTGCGCCCAATAATGGTTCTTCATGTGCCATAGCATGTTATTTTCCTTGTTCTCTTTTTCCAACAGCTTCTACAAATGAATATTTACCCTTTTGAGCCAAGTCTCTTGATCATAGGATGTATCAGTATCTGTCTCCATGAGAATTTGCAAGGTCTGTGTTGTCTTGTATGAGAATTTTGGTGTCTTTGATTGGATTGCCAAATATGTGTCAAAGGGGAGAGACTATGGGAAAAGTAGGATAGTGGGGACAATGAATTTCAATCAAGTGATATCAGAGGTGTAGGGACAGTCACTTGACTATTTGGACTTGGGGTTTGGGAATTTTTTACAAATGAAATGGGAAGGGGAAAATAATGGGAAATGATTTGGGATAGGGAAATGGGAATGAGATGATATGAGTGGCTTAGGATATAATGGAATAGGGGATATATTTTAATGATAAGATTATAGTGAGGGAAGGAATGAACAATGTGAGGGAGATGGAGTATTTCGGCACCAAAATCAAATTTTAAAACTCAAATTCAAACTCTAAGAGAGCAATTTCTAACAAGAGAATAGGGTTTATAACTTTGGCATTCAAACTCTCTTATTCCACTTCAAACAGTACCAAATACTGATCAATGGTAATTTCAAAGTCTCACAAACTTACTTGAATCATAGGAGGCAGATTCATTTTGCAATTTGAGTGAGAGATGGCAACAAATTTTTGTTTCGGACCAATGCGCCGCGTGCACAACCCAGTGCGCCACGCCTGGTTTATGCACCGCACAAGTTCAAATTAACACAGTCGTGGGTGGCTCTATGCACCACGACTGTTATGTGCGCCGCAACCTCCAACCAGCGCGCCGCACCTGTAAATTCACCAACAGTTCTGCCTCCAAATCACAGTTTCGCCCTCCAACTTATTTCTCCACGATTTCTCTTAGCTCCTTGCTGACTTTTGGTATGAAAATGAATTTTGAAACAATGAAAATATATTTTATGGCCATAGACTTTGATTTTTTATTTGAAAAAACCCACTTTCTAATGTTTGAATTTTGACACTTTGTACTTTTTAAAATAAACTCTGTTTTTCTTGTTTCCTTTGATTTTTGAACTGATCATGAATCTCTTGTCTATTTTTTGTAGGGATAGAAGACATGGGATTTGGAAAAGGTGACCAGGGCTGCGCTTGAACAAATGAAAAACTTTTTTTTTTAAAATTCCATTACATTTATTACAAAGGATGAAATTGACGATTTTTCTTCAAAACAGAGTTTTGAAGAAGAATCATTATCAAGCATTATGATGATGAAATTTTTTCAATGAAAACTTATTTCGAACCTCCCTCATGTGCCTGTTGACAGTATTAGACATTCTGAAGACTAAATTAATGAAACCCTAGACCTAATGAGACCTAAAAGCCCTAAAATGACTCTTTGGAAAACATGACTGTAAAATTGATTTTCATGAACAGACACATACCAGCAAGTACATGACATGAGGGATATGAGAGAAAAGACCCTTCTGTCAGATGATCCATGCTCCTAATGGAATGCAACTGACTGAAATGAATGAGACACCTAAAATGAAATGCAACAAAAGAGATTTTGATCTCTGACAGAGGGATGAAGAGACTGACTCTAACATTGCCTCCAATGGGGATGGTAGCTCCTGGGAGGTGCCAAGAACTACAGATATTTGGAAAGCAGACAGTGCCTTCATCCATTAGGCGATGGATTCAAAAACTCAAGTTGAAATGCATGACTGAAAACTGATGACTTGATGACACAATTTGACTCTCACTTAAATAAAAACTGACTCGATACTTAAATACAACCAACAAACTGGAAATGATGCTCAAAGTAGAGCTTATTCATTCAAAACCTACTCTAACAGTTTCATTCATCACCTGATCAAGTGAAATGAAACAACCAATGCAACCATGTAAGTATTCCAGCTGCTGTTTGGATTCTCCGCGAGTGCTTGCTTATGAACAACAAGAGAGAACTACTAAAAGGCAACTCCCATGAAAACTTGTGAACAGATCCATTGAATATTATGGATTCTCTATCCACCTCCAAAAACACTGCATAAGGATCTTGAAGTTCATGTACACTGGGACTTAGCTCATCCAATGGATTACTTTTCTTCTCCTCATACCATGAATGCAAACTTTGTTTTGAGCTTTGTGACGAGACTCCTGCTGAAAATGACAAAGAGACCGGCTGTCGGATCAAGTTTGTATTAGTACACGCTTCAAGCTTACATATAGTCAATGGATAAAGAATTTGACTGTAAACATCATCCAACACATCAGCTATTGGATCGTGAAAAACTTGAAAAGACTGTTGCAACCCATTTTCTATTGGTTCCGATGAGAGTACATGATTTCCTATGGGCTACTCATTTGAAGCTTTACTATGCAATTTACCCTTCAAAAACTGAAATGATTCAAAACAAAATGGTACAGAGTCATCTTGTATCATTTGATCATATATGCCAGCTTCCAAGTCTTCATATGCAACTTGAAAATCAATGGCATTTGGGGGCTGCAAATCTGGATATGAGAAGTCTTGAACAAGGTTTTTATTTCCCTCAAGATGGTCCAACTCAAGACTTGTTGACAGTTGATTTCTGATTGCATGGAAATTGTCTCTGATGAACTGAAACGACTCAAAACAAAAAGGCAAATATCCTTCACTTACTTCAAAATTTGTTGTGCTTTCTTCATCATTGTCATAGCTGATATGCATCGGTTGATCACTGTACTCGAGCTGTTGAAAGTGAACTTCCTCCTTCCACAAACTAGCTGTTGATTTGTCTGCAAGATTAGCTTCTGTTTGGAGAACATAATCATCATCATACCGATCAAACTGAGGCAAATCATTAGTATAAAACACATCATCAAGCATACATGTCATATCAACAGATCTCTCTTCTCCAAGATGATCTACAAAACAATCATTATCAGATCTATGACAACTGGGATAAGAAACAAAATGTTTTGGATCAGCAACTTGTTCTTCTTCAATCATCGAGCCATGGGCTTAAACATTATACTCATTCCTTGTGGTGATATTTTGCACCATATCTTCTACTACACTTACCAACATGTCAGGCTTTATCTCTAGAGATTTCGATTTTGCCGGATCCATGTTTTTCATCTCTTTTTCCTTCAACCTTGCCTTTCAAATTAACAAATGAGCCTCTACATCTACTGCACTTTTCTACATCTCTTCAAGTGTTGCAAGATTCCTTTCTCTTAGCTGAAACTCCATTTCTAGATCAAAGGCACATGGGTAGTGCAAGAGAGCAGATCTAGGAGGAGGTCTGATATCAACTGGCATCGAATAATAAACTTGGTTAAATCTGGCAGAAAACTATTGTACTATCTCCCCTGGCTGTCTTTTCAGCTGGTTATACTCTTTTATAATCAAGAAATGGTTTTGTCTGATCACCCACCTGTCGAGGAAAACTTCAACGAACTGCTGGAAATCTGAGATGCTTGCATCAGGCAGGGCTTTGAACCAACTCTTGAATTTTCCTTGCAAAGAAAGAGAAAAAAGCCTAGTACTGACATCCTCTTCATCAACTTCAAAAAGGTCAAGAAAAGACTCAAAATTTAGAACATGTCTCTCAGCAGCAATGTTGTCGTGTTCAGCATCAAATCTTGGTAGATATAGGTCATGATTTGCAGGGAAAGTTTGGAGTATAGGAGGTAAAATCGAAGGCTTGTATCGATTTGGAATTTTACAAGGTATAGGGGTATGTACAAATCCTGCAAAATCAGTCTTGGTCTCTTGAGGTTCATCAATCTGAAGAGAATCATCATATGATTTGGGAAAATTATGAAGGCCAAGATCAAAGGAAAACTCAGTATTTACACTTTATGAATAGGTTGAGTGAATATTTTGATCACCTTTATCATACAAAAAATTCTGGAAAACTTTCAGGACAGCTTCAGGAACAACAAAGAATTAATTTACAAGAAAGCAGATTAGATCTTGAATACCATTCCAATTTGGATACCTAAAGTTTGTGTAAGATCCTTCCATTTAAGAGTCGGTCCTCCAGTGGAGTCTTTACATTGAGTTGGAGTCACCAGGTGAATGATTTCAGCCTTCCTATGTCTGATCGTTGTCCACCATCAACAATCAGATCTGAACTTGATTACATTTTACTGAGGAAACCAGGTGTTCAGTTCATAAACTAGACAGGAGATTGACTGAAGCAGCATTTATCTACTTTCGCTAATGCAAAGCAAGAGCGTTTCGAAGGCTACCTGGCTAACTTCAGTCTCCGTCTATATTTTATAAAGCAGAAAACCAAGTCTCCTTCCCTAGTATGGTCGCCACTATGTTATTTCCTAAATCTACCTCAGGCTGAAGGAAGGTATAGTTCAGGGTAACATCAAACCACGCTCAGTCTGGTAGCTAGCCCTACCAGATCAGGAGAGGGCTCTCTCCGGGTCAATCTCAGCAAAAATAATCAATAGGGCTTGAGATGACGTGAAATAAAAGCTAATTTTAGGCTAGGTATATAAATAAAGGAGTTTGATTTTGATTTTGGGGGATTTTTTTGGAAACAAAGGGAAAGGTAGTTTTGGATCCAGGGATGAGGCCTAGTTTTTGCATAAGTCTGATTGGGGCAAGGAAGGCAATCGTTTTGATGCTTTAGATTGAATGAATGGATGGTTCAGACTGGTGAGGAGCTGAAGATGGCAAGAGGCTTTCAAGAATCATCTTCAAACAGATGAAAACATGGAAAATTAAACCAAACTGAAGGCAGAGCAAAGCAATCTAATGAATTCCACCTTTATCACTCATTTGTTTAATTTAAGAAGAAAGGAGAAGGGAAATGATACACATAAACATAAGTGAACTTAAAATTACATAGAGAAAAACACCATCAAAACACAAAGCCACAAGGATCCCAAAGAGTGCTGCAAACCCTGGTCTATTCCTTTGCCAAAAGTGCAGAGATGAAATGTACAATGAAGTGCCAAGCAATCCCAAGTGTCCAACCCTGAAAATGACTGAGAAAATACATGATATAGACAATCCTAACTCATTCCCATGCCTCTAGGGGTCGAGCTCATCATTATAGGAGTTGTTTCAACCATATCTAAACTAGGAACTGGAAAATAGGCAATGAAACAACTTGCCTCTATATGCTAGGAAACTGATTCATTCACTTACATTTCACCTTTTGGTGAATGAATCTTCTAGAATGAGTAAAAATGTGCCAAAATTACATCAAAGTCATGAAATAACATCAATTTACATCAATATTTACATGAAAAAGTCAAACTAGCCAAAACTAGGCGAAATTTTGAGCTGCTGAGTGAAAAATAGGCTAAATTTCCCTATGCGTCGCGCCTGAAATCTCTATGCGTAGCACAAGTTTGAGGCTGATTTTGAGGACCTTCCTCAAGTAAAAATTGAGTGTAGGATAGCTCTTTGGAAAGCCCTGCCTGTCTACTTTCCAACCCAAGTGTAATTTCCGAATTTGGTTGCCATTTTCCCCTCCAAAAATCCAATCTCCCAACACTGCTTCCTGTGTATGCAAAAAGTGGAAGAAAGGCCATTTTTAGGATGTTTTATACCCTTTAGGCAACCCAGAACTTGTCAAAATCCTTAGTTAATCCATAGGCATGCATAAATTTTGATGAAAAATCTAAAAATACAAATTTTTCCCCCTGAAGAGCTGCCAATTATAAGCGCGCGCCAAGTAGCACTACGCGTGGGGCAGGAAAATCTGTTTTGAGACCAAAAAAATTCAAAATTGACAAAAATTTTCCCAAATTTCTTGAAATTTTGGCTGAATGCCCATCATCAAGCACTATGTTGGGCCAAAGAAGCTTCAGCCAAAATTTGGAGCCTATCATGCCTTTTGTGACGTTTTAGTGCCATCCTTAGCTTTGCCTTCAGAATCTTAATTCGCGCCTTGCAAACATGACTGTGCGCCCAATAATGGTTCTTCATGTGCCATAGCATGTTATTTTCCTTGTTCACTTTTTCCAACAGCTTCTGCAAATGAACATTTACCCTTTCGAGCCAAGTCTCTTGATCATAGGATGTATCAGTATCTGTCTCCATGAGAATTTGCAAGGTCTGTGTTGTCTTGTATGAGAATTTTGGTGTATTTAATTGGATTGCCAAATATGTGTCAAAGGGGAGAGACTGTGGGAAAATTAGGACAATGGAGACAACAAATTTCAATCAAGTGATATCAGAGGTGTAGGGACAGTCACTTGACTGTTTGGACTTGGGGTTTGGGAATTTTTTACAAATGAAATGGGAAGGGGAAAATAATGGGAAATGATTTGGGATAGGGAAATGTGAATGAGATGATATGAGTGGCTTAGGATATAATGGAATAGGGGATAGATTGTAATGATAGGATTACAGTGAGGGAAGGAATGAACAATGTGGGGGAGATGGAGTATTTCGGCACCAAAATCAAATTTTAAAACTCAAATTCAAACCCTAAGAGAGCAATTTCTAACAAGAGAATAGGGTTTATAAATTTGGCATTCAAAATCTCTTATTCCACTTCAAACAGTACCAAACACTGATCAATGGTAATTTCAAAGTCTCACAAACTTACTTGAATCATAGGAGGCAGATTCATTTTGCAATTTGAGTGAGAGATGGCAACAAATTTTCGTTTCGCATCAATGCGCCGTGCGCACAACCCAGTGCATCGCGCCTGGTGTATGTGCCACGCAAGTTCAAATTAACACAGTCATGGATGGCTCTATGCACTGTGACTGTTATGTGCGCCACGACCTCCAACCAGTGTGCCGCGCCTGTAAATTCACCAACAGTTCTGCCTCCAAATCACAGTTTCGCCCTCCAACTTATTTCTCCACGATTTCTCTTAGCTCCTTGCTGAATTTTGGTATGAAAATGAATTTTGAAAAAATGAAAATATCTTTTATGGCCATAGACTTTGATTTTTGATTTGAAAAAACCCACTTTCTAATGTTTGAATTTTGACACTTTGCACTTTTTAAAATAAACTCTGTTTTGCTTGTTTCCTTTGATTTTTGAACTGATGATGAATCTCTTGTCTATTTTTTGTAGGGATAGCAGGCATGGGATTTGGAAAAGGTGACCAGGGCTGCACCTAAACAACTAGAAAACTTTTTTTTTAAATTATATTACATTTATTACAAAGGATGAAATTGACGATTTTTCTTCAAAACAGAGTTTTGAAGAAGAATCATTATCAAGCATTATGATGATGAAATTTTTGCAATGAAAACTTATTTCGAACCTCCCTCATGTGCCTGCTGATAGTATTAGACATTCTGAAGACTAAATTAAGGAAACCCTAGACCCAATGAGACCTAAAAACCCTAAAATGACTCTTTGGCAAACATGAGTGTAAAATTGATTTTGATGAACAGACACAGACCAGCAGGTACATGACATGAGGGATATGAGGGAAAATACCCTTCCGTCAGATGATCCATGCTCCTAATGGAATGCAGCTGACTGAACTGAATGAGACACCTAAAATGAAATGCAACAAAAGATATTTTGATCTCTGACGGAGGGATGAAGAGACCGACTCTACCACACAATTTCCAATGAAACCAAAAACACTTATTGTAACCCAATTGAAATCCATTACCAACGACATATTGAATTCATAACACCGCTTAAGTTATTCTATGCAGTGGGAAGCCAATCCTTGATGTAATAACAGTTGGGTATTTAAACATATGGATAATTTCATTCCAAGAAAAATTGAAATTAACCTCAACATTTCTTAAAATCCTTTGATAACCTCATGCAAAATTTATCAAAACAATATGAAGTTACCCTAAATGCACATTTCCACTACATTCCAAATAATGACACTAGAATCAAAATGTAATAAAATAACTCAACATTTGGGATGAGAATTACCTTATGGTCAGGTAGGAAAGGGTTTGGATGGCTACTTGTTGTCCAATGCAACAATGACAATTGAAACATACATTGAAAGCAGCAGTTGAAACATACATTGAATCTTTGGGATGGTGAAGCTCCCACCAAATTAGTAAGTGTCTAGAGGGAAATTTAAAATTAAAAATAAATGTAAATGTGTTGATGGAAATTCACAATAAAAAACAAATTCAATTGTGTAGAGGGAAATTTAAAATTTAAAATAAAAAAACTTGTGATCACTAAAAAACAACAAAGGAAGGAAACAAAGGGTCTTTGTTATAGCTTCACCAACACCGTATGTTAATAGTAAAACAGGACCAATTTACTATGTCCAAGTGTTTATTCCACATTTATACGCAATACCTTTTCTCATTCTATGTAATTTTATATATTGAATTGTTAAAAATTAGATTAGAGTGGGAATGTGGTGGTCATGATAGTCATTGAGAAGAACCATATATATATATATATATATATATATATATATATATATATATATATATATATATATTTTTTTTTTTTTTTTTTCTATTTATGACAAGGATATTGACTATGTTATAAATATGTGTTGTGATTAATCATTTTAATAGCAACTTCTATGTTGGTTTCGTAGTGATTGTATAAAAGTGTTATAATTTTAACATTATAGATGGATTCATAGACCCATTTAAGGGGGTCGTTGAATCCATCTACCTAAATTTTAGCATTGTAGATGAGGGTTTCTAAATTTAAACACTACAGATGGACTCAAAGACCCCTTTGTCTCTATATATAACACTTTAGATGGATTCAAAGAAGGGGGTCTCTGAATCCACATGTAGTGTTAAAATTTAGAGAAAAAAGGGTATTCAGAATTTTAACACTATAGATGGATTCATACACCCCTTTGTCTCTAAATTTTAACACTGCATATGGATTCAGAGACCCTTGTATTGAAATGTAACACCTCGTTATGAAAATTATAATTTTCCATCTCTGGAGTGACACAATTAAAAACTACTAAATTAAATGACTAATTCATATACTTCTTGTAGTTTTTATTTGGTCATATTTTTATTCTTGGACTATAATATTCATTTACATTAATCATTATTAATTTTTTCTCTTGTTATCTAGTCATATATTTTAATCCTAGGCATATATTTTAATCCTAGACTAAATTAGTCATTTTTAGTTTAGTCACTTATCATCTAGTCATATATTTTATCCATAGACTAAATTATTCATTTAAGTTAGGCATTTTTAGTTCTATCACTTAAAATTACTTAAATTTAGTAGTAATTCACTTGAAATGATTGCAGTGACTAACTTTTTTAGTCCCCTAGTCACTAATTTCATCATTTTCTACTAGTGTCTGCCACTTGATTCCTCATAGCTAGGAACCTCTTCATGCCATTGATCTGCATAGGAAATCATTCCTCCACTAGAATGATCTTGGAAAACCCTATCATACAGTTACACACACACACACACAGATCCGATCAGAAAAAAACATACACACACATATATACATATAAACATTAACATTAAACAATCATGATCCATGACAACCTTATTAGACACAACATACATACATACATACATGTATACATATATAAATATCAACATAATCATGATCACAACACAATTTCTAAATATCATAAGGTCTAGGTTAAGATAACTTCCTCATTTTTGCACAACATGCACAATGTTGAGAACAATAGTTCCCAACATAACCAAGAATCTAACACCTCAAATCCATTTCCTTTACCTTTTATGTTATCTTTCTCGCAATTGTTTTTCCACCATCCATTTACCTTAGTGGACCCAACCAATCCAATCGATTTTCATTTTTTTACCTTTCATTGCGCTTACTAATGCACTGAGCTTCATCCATGTCTTTTATTACCTGTTGGGTACCACAAATCTCTCCCCGAGCTCCATTAAATTTCCTTTTTCTCAACTAGTTTTCAATACTGTCAAAACATAAATATAGGGACAAGAATAAGAGACAACAATAATAAAACCATGAAAACCAAGGTAAAATGACACCGCAACTATTACAGGCAATGTTACCCTAAGGTCCTGGGTTGGTAAACCTCACATAGCAGGGGCATGTCATCACAAGAAGGACTCAAACAACCTACTTCTATGCTTTAAACTAGGGAATGAGGATTGCAGATCTTACCCCTTTATCCTTCGTTTGTAGTAGATCCCGTAGGGTTCAAACCCCCAACAAATCCTTATGCTCCAGAACTTGCAAACGAGCAAAAAAAAAGCATAAAAACCTAGTTGTATAGCATATGTCCTAGATGTTAGAAAAATAGCATACATAATCTCATAAAGATAACAATACATAAACAATTCAAGATTATTAAGCATGTATAATAGATATATGACACGTGAACATCAGGAACATGATGGAACTTCTTTTATTGATAACATGTACAGAAAATCAAAGTGGAGAAATCACCTGAGATCTTCCACGACCTCGAGTAAATCGTCGTCTAGATTCATCCAGCCCTAGCCTCACAAAGCTTCTTCCATGAATAGTGCAGAAAGGATTTCACATAGGATGAGTGTGATCATCACAAGGAAACGAGGGTTTCCTAAGAATCTGGGAAGTGCAGGAGGCACAAGGGAAAAATCAGAATTGATCAGGGCTCTAATAGGCTATAATGTTTGTAATTCTCTCTTCTTCCTCCCTTAGGCCATTCCCTTGAGGAGTATTTATACTTCCTCAAATTAGGTTTTTTAGTTGGGGAAAAATTAGGCCATGGGCTAGGGTAGTTAAGTTACAGGAAAAATCGTAAACCCCGCCTCAAAAGTAGGGAAATTTTATATTTTTTAATATTTTAAATAGCATACATGGGTTCACTATATATGGACCCGAGTGTATACTTGGAAAAAGCTGGGTAGAGCTACATATGGATTTTAAAATACTATTTTTTTAGAAATGTGACCAAGTATGAATGGAAGGGTTTCCCAAGGCCAATGCATAAGTCATCAAGTATATAATGGTAATAAATGATGCTATAATAGAAACAAAGTGGCATGATAATGCACTAGATGAAATCAAGACTGCAAATAAAGCGCAAACAATCAAAAGGACAAAACCCACAGGACTTAGAAACAAACACCATGACCCAATCCCCATGGTTCCCAATGCTTCCAAAGGAAATCTCATCTTGAGCCCTCTTCTATATTTCATGGCAGTGTCTTTCCATGTAACCCCTACATTATGCTACCATAAAAATATAATTTTTGGTGTATAATACATTATACTAGTTATCTTACCTTTCCGTGCCAATCGCGTTGACCTATAACTGAACACATGTTAGCCATATGTACCAACATCAATAGAACATATCTATCAATTCAAAATCAAATTTTTCCAGTAATAACAACCATTTCATTATAAATAATCATCTGGCATTCATCAGTCATAGTACATGATGCTACAACTATCACCTACTTATACTCAATTACATATCAATTTTCTTAATGCATATGTGTTATTACAATTATCTTAAAACAAGATCATTACTTCATGCAATCTTACAGACACATTTACTCATATCATGCAATTAATCAAACATTCAAACAACTTGCAAACATACCATTCTAAATAGATCAACTAGATGACATAATCAAACACTCAAAACAACCAAGCATCAAGTATACAACATACGAAAACTCATACCTTAATATATCTTAGGGGAGGCTATCTTTTCTACATAATAAATCTAGATTAGCGTGATATAACTTCATAACATATCAACCCAATCTAGATTATCATGATATAATTTCTTAACATATCATAACATAACTTATGCACAACAACCTTCACCAAACCAATGCAAACTTGACCATATGCACCCACTTGACATGTACAACCAATCATGAATGACCAATGCATGTCCCAAATATAACATCACATAAAAAAGCATACATGGACAACACACAAGCATGACCAATATGTGACCTAACATAAACAAGCAAGGCATACACAATATGGAACAATATGTAAGCAAGCATGCAAAGATAATACATAAGCAAGAACAACACATAACTAGTCATACACCCATGACAGCATGTTGAAAACAACACCATCGACCCTTCCATGGCAACACCACTACCACCATGGCCAAAAAAAAATAGATGCAACAATAACTTATAGATCTAAAGCATACTAAACACATATACAACCAATCATAAATGCATGATCAACACAACACCCATCAATCCGAGAGATGAACCATGCTCTGTTACCACTCTGTAACACCCTCTTCACACATCTACCCAAGTAATTGGACAACTGGGGTAAAAATCTGATGAGAGGCTACTAATATGAGATTCAACCTCCTAGATTACCTTAAGGAAGTGGAACTAACGGAAACATGACAAACACACCTTACACTACATAAACAACACCTATGGGAGGTAAACCACCATCCCAGATCCCTGAAACTTGAAGGGGGACTGAATTTTGAACATCTTGAGCCTTTGCCATAGGCATATAAGGGCAGGGCAACAGCTATAGGACCTTAGCCATGGGCTAGCCTTAGCAAGGTAGTGGATAGGGCCTCAAATAGTCAATATGTGTCTGCAACTCTGGGATATGTGCCACGTTTTTAGCCCTTGAGCCCAAATCACTTCCCAGAACTTCTTTTAACTTTAGGAGAGGATAAATAACATTAAAAAAAATACATGGAATCAATCGCATCATCAGGAACTCATCCTAGCCCACCCAACCATGGAAGGCATTTCGTCAAACATGTCACAAACATTTCATCTATAGGTATAAACCAAAAAATTAAACATAGAGGTCTAATACTTATTTGAGAATCGCTAAGAAGAATTGCTCCCTTACATCATAAGCTGCAATACAGACTGTTTGACCATAGAAAAATTGTATATTCATTTACAGGAAAAAACATAGATAGAGCCATACATCATCCCTAATAAAATACAAGCTTATAACCAAAATAATAGCAACAAAAATACCATGGAGATATCATCAATGAAATCCACAACATAACCAATACATTTTCAGAAAAAATACCAAAGGAATGAGCTCTTCATTAATGAATGTAAAAACCAACCGGAGATGGGACTTCCACATTTCCCCCGACCATAGATTGGCTAAGCCAAATCTTACTTCAGCCAATCACCCCTGTACCATATTCCAATCATGAATGTGGGATCCAAAATAAAAACCAACCAGGGAATCCTGAGGCTAAACCACCTCCCCCTCATCATTCACAAACTAGGCTTTACCATGATCTACACCCAATAACTAGGCCAACAAAAGCATGGATATCACTCGATTCTCTCAGCCTAAATCTTGAGGATTTTTCTTATCTCCTAGTCTCGCAGGCTTTACCGCAACCCATATTCCAAATCAGGGGTCACTAGGCCTTAAATCGAGACATATTCTTCAAGCTTCACCGGATTACAAAACTCAGGATTCCTAGGCCTGAATGGAGAGAAAACCACATATAGGATTTATCGTATATCCCATCATTCACCAGTCCAAGATTCCTAGCCCTACCAAGGCAACACACTATGTGGCTTTACCACAACCCACAGTCTCATTCATGGGTTACTAGGCCATGTGTTATATCAATTCGGAGATCCACCCCACTCAGATTCAAATCAATCCAGTAATCCATCTAAACTAAAACATGGGAACTCCACAACACCATGGCTATCCATAAATGGAAAGGCTAGGTTGCAAACACTGTCACACTCGGCATAACCCATGCCGAGACAACAAGAAACTGTATGCAAGACCATGCATGCAAAATCTATCAAGGAAAATACACATGCAAATCGATACCTACCAAGAATCCTACTGTAGCTACCTGATCCTACTCTTTCCTGCTTGATCTTTTCCTTCTTGCTCCAAATATCCAAGTAGACCACATTATCCAAGAGTTCTCCAAGAATACTCCTAGTTTCCAAGAGAGTGTGTGTGTGTGAGAGAGAGAGAGAGAGAGAATAATGAGAGAGCTCTAAAATTGAACTAAAAAAAGGCTACCCACTGATCTTCAGAAGCCTTTTTATTAATGAGGCCTCTGATTTCTTCATTTTCCATTATTTTCCTTCATTTTCATCCTCACATGAAACCTGTGACCTTTCACCTCCCTTTTCTAGTAATTTCCATTATTTTCATAAATAAGTGTGCCAAAAATGCCATTTTTCATTTCCAAAGCCTTTTCTTTTTTCTTTGCCAATTTCCTTTAGCTATAACAATCTAAATAAACACATGCTATGATGTTTTGCCCAAAATTCAGCTTGGAATAAGTGTCCCATCAACTATAGTTATTATTTTTAACTTTTATTACGTGGAATTTTCACCACGATTGTTACAATGTAGATGTCACAAGTATTCAAGATGAAAGATCTCGGTGAGATGGATTACTTTTTAGGTCTTGAATTTTGGTGACATGTTCATCATACTTGTGTTTCACAAGGTAAGTATATCAAATAAGTGCTTAAAAAGTTTAAGATGGATCAATGCAAAGCTGATTTTGTTCGTATGCCACAAAATGTGAAGCTTCATATTGATGATGGTTCAAAAGAGGTTGATGGTTCATTGTACAAACAACTAGTTGGAAGTTTGAATTATCTTACTACAACTAGACCATAAATTGTTTATTCAATTGGTGTGCTAAGTTAGTTTATGACAAGACCTCTAGAAATTCATTAGAGAACAACAAAAGAAGTACTCAAGTATCTTAAAGGTATAATTGATTTTGGCCTTAAATATACTGATTCTTTTGATTTTGATCCAACATATTACTCATATTCATATTGGGTCGTTAATCCAGATGATAGATGATCTACTATAGGTTATGCACTCAATATTGGATCCAAGATTATTTCATGGAGCAAGAAGAAGAAACCAACTGTATCTTTGTCATCTAAAAATGCAGAGTACAAAGCCTTGTGTTCAACAACTTGTGAATTTGTTTGGTTGAGGTGAGTTCTTCAAGATGTTGGAGAAGAGAAAAGCAAGCTATAGTGATCAAGTGTGACAACTAGAGCTCAATCAAGTTGGAAAATAATTTGATTCTTCATGCAAGGACAAAGCATGGTGATGTCTAATTTCATTTTATTAGAGAAAATATATAGTCTAAGGAAATTTTTATTGGATATTGTAACACTTGTGAAAATTTTGTTGATATTTTCACAAAGCCCCTTGGGAAGGTGAAATTTGAATTGTTTAGTGATCAGGAGATCATGTCCATAGTTCAAAAATGCTCAAAAATTAAAGTGCTCAAAAGTGGTTGTAACTTGAGCGAACAGAAAGGTCTCGTCGCAATGATTTTGGCACCATGAATGGTTCACAAAACAGAGGTCATATGTAGAAGTTATTAAGGTTTGAAAAATCCCATTAAAATAAAAAAAATGACATTTTGACCCATTTTGGACCTTGTATAAAATTTTTCAAAAAAAAATAAAAATTGGAAAATTAATTTTATTATATAGTTTTTTAGGCCTATCAGTGGGTGCCACATGGCCTATCCATAGGCTGCCACGTGGCCCCATCCCAGGGTTGAAAGCTATGTTTAAAATTTTTTGGATTTGAGTGGGTTTGAACCTGAGACCCGACGAATTCGTACAAGGCGCCCAACCAGTCGAGCTGCAGGTGGTTCTTGTTAACCTTTGGAACCGGTGCATTTATGAAGTTTAACATTGTGTATGGCAGAAAAATAAAAGGGCTAGCCCCAACAGCACATAAATAATCACTCGTGAACAAGGCTCAAACCGATGGTTACGGTTAGTAGATGGCGATAGGTTCAGGCCATGTGGCCAGCACAGAATGTAACATTTATTGTGGTGGTCGTTCAATGGTTAATTCACGCGGATAAGGCCGATGGTTCCGGCGGAGGAGGTCACATGCCTATCCACCTAACATTTAATTTAACCTTCAATGCCTCTGGCGGTTCTGCTAGAAGAGCCCTCAAATGCGGAAAGATTGCTAAATTGGCATCCTTAACTAAAGTATCTCCACATTTAGTGGAGTTTTTTAAGGGACAGTGGGAAAATTCTTGTTTTGGTCATAACTCTTTGGATTTTCGACCAAGTTTGAGGCATGGATAGTCAATTTTGGGTATTCTCGACATTTTGAACACATTGGCACATGTTTCAGATCCATCAAAGGTCATCCTGTGTAGGTTTAGATTTGGGAAAGGTCAAGGAACCATCATGGCAACTAGGGTGTTTTTGGTGTATTGGGAATCCATTCTCTGTTTTATGCAAATGAATAGTCATTCCTGGCTAATTCAAGCATTCTGAAGCTTTTTCTACAAAGAGCATAGCCATTTGAGGATTATATTTCACATTTACTTACCATTTTTTAGCAATAAGATATGAGGGACATGGCATTGGGAGCTGGACCAGTAGATGTAGCCCAGGAGGGGTGAACTTCTTCTTCAAATTCGCTAAGTATTGTTACATGTGATGTTTAATTCTCTATTATTTACTGATGTACATTGTTTTATAAGAAATTTACATGCTTTAACCTCACACAGAAATCTGTTTAACTAAGTTAAAACCATTTGTTACACCATTTTCTGGTCATCTAACTTGTTACTATTAGATGAACCTAAGTACACCATGTAAGACCAATTTTACCCTAAGTTAAATTTCTTTCACTATGAAAAATAACTTAGTAAACCTCATTTATTAAGTTGTTTATGGTATAAACAGGAAACCCCATGAGGAAATATTAAATAAATCCACATTTGTTTGATTTTCCTCAAGGAATAATTAGTTAAACAACAGTTTAATTAATATTCCTGGTCATATTTAACCCAAAACAGGAAAATTAATTAGATATATGATCATTTATTTTATTATTTTCTAGGAATAATTATTTAAACCTTATTTAAATAATATTCCCTATTAAATGTGACTAAACCAGTTATAAATAATTAAATAAATCATTATTTATTTGATTATTACTCAACCACATCCTTAAAATAATAAATAAATCATTTATTTATTTATTATTTACAAATAAAGGTATTTGACCCAAGCCAAATTATTTTTACCTCCAACAAATATAATAAAATATTCCATAAAAGTTGGATCTTGATTTGGTTAATAATATTTTAATTATGCACCAATATCTAGACTAACTCAATACTTTGTTATAAATTGAAGGGTTTTTCCTTTCATTCACTACCTTTTGTTGCCTAAAGATCACTCTGGATCTATACTTTTGGTCTGACTTTGATCCACCATCATTGTCATATTTTGCTACCATTTTTCTTGTTAGCTCCCTTTGAGCTCCATTTTTGTCTAGGTTTTCTACACCATCAAGAGAGAGGGATTTTAGATCTAAGGTGCTGAGGACTTAAGAGAACCCATCCCATTGAGGGGGACTCATAACATATTTCTATGTTCCCTTCCCAGGTGTCGAAAGATACAAAAATTCTTTAAAACAATCTTGTCTTGTCTATTGGATGCATGGAGTAACTCTTGCTTTTATTTACTTCTTAATGTCTTTTAATGCATAGATATATATTTTTTCAGCATTTATCTTGGTCAACTAATTGCAGATCTAAGTTGTTAGGGTTGTTTGTTATGCACGGCTAAAGTGAGCCTTTTTCATATGCTTGCGATTACGATTCATGCTAACAACTGGTAACTCCACTGGGGATCAAACCCAGAATCTATGGTTTCGGGAATGTCAATGGGAGTGAGTAAATCCTCAATTTCTACTGAAGCAGAATTTGCAAATAAGGGAGTGGTGAAATCGTTGTGCTTTGCCTCGAATTGGCGAAATACCGCTAGAGAGGTGTGGAAGTCCTCGAGGTGAGGACAAAGGTTGGTATAATGGCCATGGAGATCAGACAAAGCACAGGGGTGGTTGGTGTGAATATTCTTGGGGTTCTTGTCTACAATCGAGGAAGGAACAGAGGTTTCTAGGACCATAGACTCAGGGAACGCAACATTAACCATGGGCTTGAGATGAGGCAATTCAGGATAACTATGGGTAGCATGACCGACAACATCACATAAAGCAATGGAGGTGTACGCTTTGGAGGTTGAGGAGGAGCATGGTAATTCGGGGCAGCCTTGTCTTTTGATGCCCTCTTGTGAGATTTTCCCTTTTTACCTAAAGTTGTCGCAACAGGAGAAGGTTCCTGTTGAGGTGGCTGAGGCACTGTAGCGGTGGGAGGAGTCATGGGGACAGGTTGAACTATTGTCAAAGCAAGAAAAGGTTTGGGTTGACCAGACGGAGTAGTGGTTCAGGGATCAAGGTACGAGACGGGAATCCCCAGGGTCAGTTTAGGAAGAGATAGGGTAGCCATGATAAGTTCCGAGAACACTCCAGGAGGGGGAGCTAGGAACAGTATCTGACCAGAGGGGTAATGGCCAGGCGGGACCTCTCTAAGATGGTTAAGGCCTGGAGGAACCGTTCCAGGAGGGTAGAGAGGCTCATGGTTACTAGTTGTAGGTGAAGGGCCAGGAGGAAGGGGCACAGAAGGCTGAATCAAAGGGCTAAGAGTAGGCTATGGAGGGCGAGGCTGCTGACTATCTGAACTAGGCTGCTTGAGGGAAGCCCAAGATGATTGCATCATGTAAACATTTGATGAGCTGGGATAAGAGATAGGAGGAGGAAGACCAGGGAATGTACCAAGCAAAGAGGAATATTTGTAGACTCCGAGTGAGACAGTAGTCAATGGATTGACGGTTTGCTTATTGGCCACCGAAGAGATGATGGACTCAGAGGAGGTCTGAGACTTCGGTTTGTAATATGTCAATTGGTAAATAGTGACTATATTTCCATTATGGGGAAAGGGCATCTTGTGGTGAACCCCAGATGATACAAAAAACATCATGTAGGTGTAGCTATGACCCAATAGAATGTTGTAATCTAAGGGGGCATCAATAACTTCTACATCAACGTAAACAGTCTTTCCCGCAAGAGTAATAGGAAAATTGTGGAAAAGACCAATGGGCTGGGAAGTGTGGTCATCCCACGCTCGGAGAGTGATCATGGAAGGGGCCAACTACGGTGATCCAAGTTGCTTCCAAACTGAAGCGGACATCACACAGGTGGATGCCCCCTCATCAATGATACAACGGGAAACGTTGGTGTTCCAGATCTTGATTGGGATTTGAAAGGCCATGCAAGTAGGAAGAGGAGGATGTTCTGATAGGTTAACATTGAAGACGATCAATTGATCATCTGAAGGATCTACAAAATCCATGGAAGATAGTAGAGCTTTTCGTTGTGAAGGGCACGACTGGAGGAGTTCCAATGTTGAGATGGTAGTAGGAGATTGCGTCAAATCATCTACTATACTATATGAATGGGTAGCTTTTCTAGAAGCAGCATTTCGGCGTAGTGGTCCCTTAGGGATCTTGGTATGAACCTCTACCTTCGGCTGAGGGATATCCAAAGGACCATTAGTTTTCGAAAGAGGCTCTATAGAACCTGAAGAAGGGGGCTCGGGAACAAACATAGCAGGAGGCTTGTTGTACTGATGGGACCGAGTCTGAAGGTTGAGGTCAATGGTTATAGGTTGGTCAGAGTTCATCATGAGAATCTGGTAATCTAAGGTACCAGATAGAGGAAGTTGAGTGGCCGCCTGACCTTTAGGTGGTTGGGTAGCCACAAATCCTTGCTAAGGGAAAGGATTAGTAAACACAGTTGGATGATTAGGAACAACATTGGGAGGGACAGAAGGGGAGGGTTGTTTTCCTCATGATGCTGCTTGAGTCTCCCACAACTGCTACATCTATGGTAAAAGAGGACAATCATGCATGTAATGACCATAAACACCACAACAAGAACAAGGCTTACTCATGCGAACAGGCCTATCCTGCTTAGGCTGAGTGCCCTATTGCTAGTAAGCAGTGTTAGGTGCATTATTTTGAGGATTAGGTCTAGGATTACCAGAGGTAGATTGATTTTGAGTGCCTTTCCTCTTCTTTTCAGAAGGAGGAGGATTATTCATGCTTGGTTGTGCATACACCTACCCCTGATGTCAAGATGACGGAGCTTACGGCCACCATCCTCTACCTATCATCATTCATGACATCCACGATGGAAGCTCCCTCTGAGACTTCCCCTTCTGCTTCGCTCAACCTCCTTTCATTGATCACCCTGGGCTCAACATCAGTGGATCCCTTATCTGCTTGCTTTTCTATCACCCCTTGTGATGATGTGCATGTGAACCTCTCTTCTCATGATGATGAGTCAGGAAGGTGGTCTTTCTTCCACCAATCACCCCATCTTCTATTACGATGATGACATTATGGAAGTAGTCACCACCCCTGACTTTATCTATCCCCCCTTACATCAAACCCATGCATTCAAACCACATGGAACTTGTGGCCATTACATTGAGAACCAATGTTTGGGTAAGGGGGAACCCATATTTGAGAGTCCATGAGAAGAAATTATCCAAAACTCTGCTAATGTATCTGGTCATGTTGACTCTAGTACCCTCATTCTTCCCCATTTAGAAGAACCTATAGAGTCCCATATCACTTCAGATCACTATAGGGATGATACCTCTCATCATTCCTTCATCTTACATCAGCAACCCAGTCCCCTAGACATTGTTGTTGACCAACCTGTGGGTTTTCTAGGAGAGAACTAGTTCATTATCTCCAAAACAACTCTTTGGGATAGTGATACCATGTGTGTCAACCCAGAAATTTAGTCCATTTGATTCATATATGTAGTACCAAAAGAGATTGGTAATCCTCCATTCCCTTTCTCAAATTGCATAACCATAACAAAAACAAATGGCACACCATATCATAAAAATGTGTTTAGATTCCCCTTTTTATAAATACATTTTGGTATGACCATAACATGCTTGGGGACACCTATGCCCCTCAACCATAAAAAATCCTAGATCTCAGCCAAAAACAGCACTGAAACCTCCTTTCTTTGATAGGTCACACTTTCCATGTCATTCCCTGGGACAGGTCATAGTTTTCTGCCCAGTACCTGCTACCCAGGTCGCAGAACAGACCCCAAAAAGTGCGACCTGACCTGTTCATGAGCTTTGGGTGCCTAAACTAAAATTTTGATCCCCTTAATTGAAAGATTATGGTTAGGACTCTTACCTACAACTGATGGATCTCAATTCCAATGGTCAGTTTGTTCACTGCAATCGCTGCAATATTTAGGGCCTTCTCTCCTCTCTACATTCACCACAACTACACTTGCAAATGAGCGAATTTGGAGGGAAAATGCCTTATTAAAAAAGAAACCCTTGATTTTTCTTTTGCCTATTACAGCCAAACCGTAGCTCAGTTTGACAAACTGTTTGTACCATTGAAAAACTCTCACCGAGCTCTCAAATGGGTGTATGTTAGTTTTGTGTTATTTGATACTTCACTAGGACACGTTTTGTCCAAGAAGCATCACTTCACCATTCCTCAAAATAAAATTTCTTCACTTGCAACTCTTGTACTTGGGGCACCATTTTGCCTCTATACTTGTCCATGCTCATGTTAATTTCCGTCATGAGTAACCATCTAGTACTCATGTATTTATGGTCCCCATTGGACCTTTTCTGTGCAGAAGCATCATCGAGTCACCCTTGTTTAGAGCATCCGAGTTGAGTCATCATCACATCCACGGGTTCTATCCAGAGTCCCTTTGTATCTGGCCATAGTCCTCCATCCTTCATTGCTTGATTCCTCTCTCATGTTTCACATTATGGCCTTTAGTCCTACTTCCCCCTATCAGTTATGATATTGTGTCAGTCACTGCCAGGCCATCCATGCCCTTTATGTTCTAACAAGGGAAGTTGTCCATCCGCTACTTAGTACCCCCCATTTCATCATCAAACCTAGTGTGAGTATGTCAGTCGCTCTACTATTTTCCCTCATGCCTTAGTTGAGGATCCCTTATTGCCTCACCTATGGCGGACCTCCTTCTATCAACATCAGATTATTCATTCCAGAAGATAGGTCTAGAGGGCAGTGTACCTTGGTTCAGGCTTCCACTCTTGTTTGGTGCCTCGGATCAGGCAAAGGGATGCCTTATTGCCCTTTGACTTGATTGTTTCCTAGCTCCAGCTCCTTACAGCATGATCTAGATCCATATACTTGATGGTTCAGTGATGCAGCAGATGATATCGGTGATTCCCAGGTGCGTGTGAGATGTTTTCAGACCTCATGAGGGGGTGGCCCTTTAGGCAGCCCCCCACATGCCCGGATGACCTCTTCATCACAGCCTTTGATGCAGCTCCTTATATTTGATGATGTCGGCCTCAGCCTCTTGCAGCGCCTTTTAGTTTGCATGTATCAGTTAGATTTTTAGAGCCCTTTCCTCTTTACAGGGGAACTTTGGTTATTTTTATATCTCATGTACTCAGATATTATTGTATAAGTCTTGGCTGTTATCCCAGGTACAGTATGTATGTCGGATTCATTATCATGTTTTTATCTGGCTCATGTTTATGCCATCATGTACTATATGGCTCAGTCCATTGTTTATTGGATGCATTATTCTTTGTACTTTGTCTCAACGGGCATAGGTATGCCTCCACCGCTGCCTATAGCATAGTTACTCACTTATAAACGAGACTTGTCGCACCTATGAATCTCGCCTCCTAAGGGTCTAGTCCTCTAGCGCTTTGGTATACCTTGTATTTCTCTCTCTCTAACTTCCCCTTCGGTTTCTAGTGATTGAGTTCTTACAACGTACTTTGGTCATACGATTAGCTCATAATTCTCACACGCTGGGAGGTAGTCTGTTACACCATTTTTTGGTCATCGAACCTGTTACTATTAGATGGACCTAAGTACACCATGCAAGACCAATTTTACCCTAAGTAAAATTTCTTTCACTATGAAAAATAACTTAGTAAACCTCATTTATTAAGTTGTTTATGGTCTAAACAGGAAACCCGATCAGGAAATATTAAATAAATTCACATTTGTTTGGTTTTCCTCAAGGAATAATTAGTTAAACAAAATTTTAATTAATATTCTTGTTCATATTTAACCCAAAACAAGAAAATTAATTAGATAAATGATTATTTATCTTATTATTTTCTAGGAATATTTATTTAAACCTTATTTAAATAATATTCCTGGTTAAATGTGACTAAATCATTTATAAATAATTAAATAAATCATTATTTATTTGATTATTACTAAACCACATCCTTAAAATAATAAATAAATCATTTATTTATATATTATTTACAAATAAAGGGATTTGACCCAAGTCAAATTCTTTCTCCCTCCAACAAATATAATAAAATATTCCATAAAAGTTGGATCTTGATTTGGTTAATAATATTTTAATTATGCACCAATATCTAGAATAACTCAATATCTTGTTATAAATATAAGGGTTTTTCCATTCATTCACTACCTTTTGTTCCCTAAAGATCACTCTAGATCTATACTTTTGGTCTCACTTTCATCCACCATCATTGTCATATTTTGCTACCATTTTTCTTATGAGCTCCCTTTGAGCTCCATTTTTGTATAGGTTTTCTACACCATCAAGAGAGAGGGATTTTAGATTTGAAGTGCTGTGGACTTACAAGAACCCATCCCATTGAGGGGGACTGGTAACATCTTTCTATGTTCCCTTCCCAGGTGTAAACAAATACAAAAATTCTTTAAAACAATCGTGTCTTTTCTATTGGATGCATGGAACAACTCTTTCTTTTATTTACTGCCTAATGTATTTTAATGCATAGATCTATATTTTTGCAGCATTTATCTTGGTCAACTAATTGAAAATCTAAAGATACTGGCAGCCATCTTTGCTGTTAGGGATGTTTGTCATGCATGGATAAAGTGAGCCTTTTTCATACGCTTGCGATTAAGATTCATACTAACACCGTTTGTTTCACCTACAAACTTCAAAGAACCTTATGCACACATTTTAATTACTGTTTGGATACTTAGCATAGAAAAACTAATGCATTCCATTCAGATCAAGTTGGTATCAAAGCTAGAGTTTTACTCTCTGTATTGTCATTGTGTAAAGTTTGTTTAACTATTTGCATGGTTTTTAATGCTTACTATGCTGAAGCTTAAGAGAGGATAATTTCAATTGGTGAATACTTTAAGTAATCCACAGCTAAGGAGGGAAAGAGTTCCATTATCTCCACCTTCAATTTTACCTCAAAGAGAAATAGAAGAAGCCTTAAGAATGTCTTCAAGAGAAGGAGAAATCCATGAAGAAGTTGATCCCAAAGAGGAAGAAAGGGTGTTTAAATAATTATTCCTTGACTTGACAGAAATTGTGAGAGTCCTTTATCAAGAAAGGAATGAAAGACTAGAAGGAGAAGGATCTAAACTTCACAAGGAAGGAGAGGGATAGTCAGGAGGCCATAATGATGAGGATAAATCCAAGAAGGGTAATGGAGGAAATGGAGACAGTGGAAATTCACCATCATCACCCTCATCTTCATCTTCATCAAGCTCTACATCATCTTCATTACATCATTCTCACAAAGTCAAGAACACTGGTAAAAGCCATTTTATTAAACTTGATGTTAAGTTTCAATTGCCAATGTTTGATGGTGAAGTTAATGCAGAAAAGCTAGATAATTGAATTAGGAAATTAGAGGTCTATTTGAGAATTCAAAATTTTTATGATGACGAAACCAAAATCCAATTAGCTTCATTGAGAATGGAAGGTGCAACACTTGTTTGGTGGGAAGCCAAGACAAAGGAGGAGATAAAAAAATATGGTAAGATTATCTTATCATGGGATGATTTCATTTCTGCAATAAAACAACAATTTTATCTATTAGCTCACATGTAGAAAGCCATAATGGACTGGAAAAATTTTAAACAATTGAAAGGACAAAATGTTCAATTTTATACCCAAGAATTTAGAAGAAGAGCTCTTTTACTAGGAATATATTTGCATAGCCAAGAAAATTTACTCAAGTATATAGGAGGCTTACATACATGCCTAAGTGATGCAGGAGCAAAACCACCCCAAGTCAAAATTGAATTCCGAAACCTTCCAGAAGGAGGAAGCATGACATGAGAACGAGATTTGCTCATGTTTGGTTGAGTTTGTTAATTGTTTTAGTTATTTTGAGCGATTGTGAGCGAAGTTAGGGATTTTATCGGATCTCACTTGACCTGATCCATACTGTATCATTCTATTTAAATTGAAGTGACTGATCAGAGAAAAAAAGGGAGGCAATGTAAATCTAGGAAAATGTGTGTAAAGGCCACAGAGGCCATCGCCCTATGGTCAGATTTGATTTATATGTAATTGTGTAATTCTAGAATTGATTGAATTAGATTATGGATTTCAGCATTGTGAGAACCTATGTGTAATTTGAGTTGAATGAGATTACTTGTTTTTGTGAATGAAATAGTTCATGCATTATTTGTATGTGTTTAATTAGGAATCATAATAGTTTATGAGCAGATCAGGCGGAGGTCTACATCGAACACTCGGTCGGTGAACTATGTTGAGAATATATTAAAAGTTTGATGACGTAGAAACCTTGGCTCATAAACCACAGGTACCAGGACCGGAACATGAAGTGATATTTGTGACAGACAGAACTATGCATCTGGAACTTCACATGTTTGGGTTGGAACTGTGGGTCAGAGACGTGGCAGAATAGTGTGTTGGAAACATGCGATTTGGAACCCGCACTCATGTGGAACCATGATCAGAAGGAGTAGTGGAAGCATGGTAGAAATATGTGTTTTGGAACCCCAACCATGTGGAAACATGACTCGATTGTATGGTGGAATGGTGAAACGGTTTTGAAAATCAACATTTTCCCATGGAATTGAAGAGGTAAGAAGTATTTGTTGAAGGGATGCAAAATAACGTGGGGGCACCACGTTGCAAGCCTAAACCACCAATTTCACACGTTAATGAATGGTGGAGTATCGTACTCCTCGGAGTGTGATAGCCGTCGGATTGATGGGCATATGTAGATTGTCGATGAAAGGTGTGCGGGGTATATATATTGTGTGGACCTGCAACATTTTTTCAGTGATTATTCTCCTGGCATTATTTCCGGACCAGAGACGGTGTAATTTAAGTAACCATAAATGATGTGTGGATTTGAGCACTAATGGGTATTCAGGGATATCAAAATGGTATTTGGTTCGAGGGCTAGAATTTTATTTAAGAAAATGTTCTGTCTTTATCACTAAGACATACCATTCTCATGTTTAAGCCTACAAGCTTAGATGAGGTTTGTGTTCAAGCCACAGATTTAGAAGCAAGGGGAAAACAAAACTTATATGGGAATGAGGAAAGTGAGTTTAAAGGAAAATGGAATAAAAAGAGAAATGCAAATTCTAGAAAAGAGAAGGGAAAATTCTTCTACAAACACTATTCTAAAACAAGCCATGATGAGGACCATTGCTGGAAACTTCATCGAGAGTTGAAACCAGAAATTTTTAAAGCCAAGGAGAAAGGTAAGACAGTTGCAATAGCTAAAAAAAACCTAGGGTCAGAATCAGGAAATGAAACAAAAATCATATCTATGGCACTAAATAACTTTAAGGGGAAAGAGAATGAAACTAAACCCAGTTCTAGTATTTCTAGCTATCACATAGAAGCTCCAAGTGAAGAGAAGAGAATTGGACTGTTTCATGTGAGGGTCATTTCAAACCATACCAAGGTTGAAACACTATTTGATAATGGGTCACAAGCGAACCTTATTTCTGAATATTAGTCAAGAAACTAAATCTTGAAACCATTCCACATTTGAAACCATATCCTCTTGGTTGGATACCTGAGGATGCAAATTTACAGGTTTCAAGGAAGTGCATGTCACGCTTTGCAATAACAACACATTTTATTGACACAATTGAATTAGATGTTGTTCCGCTTGATATTACAGGTGTGGTGTTTGATAGTCCTTACTTGTAATACAGGAAAGCTATCTTCCATCGCCATGCAAACAAATATCATTTATTAAAGGATGGCAAAGAGTAAATTGTGAGATCACATCGCAAAAAACTAGACTCTTCTTTAGTGAATGCAGGGCAGATGAAGAGGCTCGTCAATGCAAGTCAAAACTTGACATTGATGATGATTAAAAAAAGGGAAGTTGTGTATAATACTTTTCATGTAAATTTTGATGTAAATATTGAGTTTTTTCAGTTTGAGAGCAGGTTGTCTTTGAAAGAAGATGACAAGTAGTTTTAGCAATCGTCTTTGGTGTCAATCGGTGCGGAAAACAAAGTGTCAGTGCAAGAAGGTGCAAAGATCCAAGAGAGGGAAAAGCATCTAAACAAAGAAGGCACAAATTTCAGAAATGATCATTGCTGGTTTCAAAAAGGTATGGTACAATGGCGAGGAAACTTGGTCAAGAATCGACACAAGTACAAGGCTAATTCAGCAAAAAATCGCCATAAGGACAAGATGCAAGGTGAAAGTAATTTTCAGTTTCCTTTGATTATAAACCAATGTAGAAAAAATATTTTTACTACAAAGTTAACCTTTTGTTCTACAAGTTTTGAAAATGTGCAGCATGACAATGTCAAAGTTAGCAACAGTTGCTCAATGGAATCAAGGAAAATTTTTTCGTTTCAAGAATAGCTCCAATTAATGAAATCAGGGAAATTTCAGTGGATTAATATTGGAAGAGTGGGGACAAAATCTCCTCATCTTCAAGTTCAGTAGTCCAGAGAGATTTTGGGGTCCAAAATCTTCCGAGTGGGGAGGTGTGATCAGGAGATCATGTCCATAGTTCAAAAATGCTCAAAAATGAAAGTGCTCAAAAGTGGTTGCAACCTGAGTGAATGAAAAGGTCTTGTTGCTGTGATTCTGGCACTGTGAATGGCTCAAAAAATAGAGGTTGTATGCATAAGTCATTAAGGTTTAAGAAGTCCTAGTAAACTCCAAAAAATGACATTTTGACCTAGTTTGTACCTTGTATAAAATTTTTCAAAAAATAATAATTTTTGAAAAATAATTTTATTATATAGCATTTTAGGCCTATCATTGGGCCCCACGTGGCTTGCCTGAAGGCTGCCATGTGCCCCCAGGAAAGGGTTGAAATATATGTTTAAAATTTTTTGGAGTCAGGCAGGTTTGAACCCGAGACCCGACAAATGTGTGGAGGGCGTCCAACGAGTCAGGTTGCAGGTGGTTCTTGTTAACCTTTGGAACCGGCGCATATATGAAGTTTAACATTGTGTATCGTAGAAAAATAAAAGGGCTAGCCCTGATAGCAAATGACCAACTGCTCATGACCAGGGCTCAAACCGGTGGTTACGGTTAGTTGACGGCGACAGGTTTAGGCCATGTGGCTAGCACACAATGTAACATTTATTGTGGTGGTCGTTCAACAGCTAATCCGCATGGATAGGGTCGATGGTTCTGGTGGAGGTGGTCACATGCCTATCCGCCTAAAATTTAATTTAACCTCTAGTGCCTTCAGCGGTTCTGCTAGTAGAGCCCTCAAATATAGCGGGATTGCTAAATTGGTGGCCTTAACTAAAGTGTCTCCACATTTAGTGGAGTTTTTTAAGGGAAACTAGGCAAATTCTTGTTTTGGTCATAACTCTTTGGATTTTCGATCAATTTTGAGGCATGGATAGTCGATTTTGGGTATTCTCAACATTTATAACACATTGGCATAGGCTTCAGAGCCATCATAGTTTATCTTGTGTAGGTTTAGCTTTGGGAAAGGTCAAGGAGCCACGAGGGCCACTAGGGTGTTTTCAGTGTATTGGGCATCCATTGTCTGTTTTTTGCAAATGAATAGTAATTCCTAGCTAATTCAAGCATTATGAACCTATTTTTATAGAGATAACAACCATTTGAGGCTTTTATTTCACATGTACTTACCATTTTTTAGAAATAATATATGAGGGACATGCCATTGGAAGCTAGACCAGCAGATGTAGCCCAGGACGGGTGAACTACTTCATCAAATTTGCTGAGTACTGTTACATGTGATGTTTAATTCTCTGTCATTTACTATTATACAATGTTTTATAAGCAATTTATAGGTTTTAACCTCACACATAAATCTGTTTAACTAAGTTAAAACCATCTGTTTCACCTGCAAACTTCAAAGAACCTTAAGCACACATTTTAATTACTATTTGGATACTTAGCACAACAAAACTAATACATTCCATTAAGATCATTTAGGGAGCCGCTAGGTTTGGAAATCAACCTTTTCTCCATTAAGGGGGGCCTTATAAAATAATGGAGAAACTATAATTATTAATATTGTCTTTGTAATTAGGAATTAGTTCATATTTTCTAGTAGGAAGTTACATCTCCCTAACTAAATGACAATGTAAAATTTTGTATTGATTGATTGTTGAATTCAATGAATGTATTCACAATTGTGGCAAGCCTCAGGGACTCCTCTCTTGAAGTTTTCCAATTTCATTCATATTTTGTCCTCCTTTATTTCTCATGAAAGGTAGTCTTCACAAACTTACCCATAGTACATCCCTTGCACTGATCTAATTGCACAAGAGTACCGTTGGGAAGTCTAGTAGAAATCTGCTGCAAAATATTCAAAGCGTCATGATTAAGATGGCCCAATCTCCTGTGCCATAATTCTCCCTCATCCCAGCTCACCACTTCTTCTTCTTTTCCCATCATTGCAGTGCAGCCATCTATCTCCAGTTTGTAGAGATTCTTAACTCAAATCCCTATCCTCTTTGTTTCACCCATTGTTTTATGTTGTAAGAAAGCTTTTCCATCGCTAAAAATAACGTCATAACCTCTGTCTTCCAAAATCGCAACCGAGACCAAGTTCTTCTTCAGACCTGGAACATGCATAACATATTTCAAAAAAAATGGTTTACCTAACTCCCTCTCAAAGGTAATGGTCACAATTTTGGTCGCACTGTATCGACCATCATCACCCATCTCTATATGCATTTGGAGGTCCTTCTCCTCCAAGTCACTAAACAACTCCTTGTCTCCCGTCATATGGAAAGACACACCACTATCAAGATACCACACCGATCCCATTACACTTGTAACCAAGCATGCGATCAAAGAGAAATCAATTTCAAATTGAGAGGCTAAGGCCTCACCCACTGCAGATCCAACAGTCTTCTTGTTCTTCTTCTTCCGTGGGCAGTTAGTGGGGAAATGCCCATGTTTGTGACAGTGAAAACACTTCACCTTGGACAAATCCTACTTCTTTCCTTTAGCCTCAGATTTTGAAGGGAATTTCTCCCCCTTCCCTTTCCTTTCTTTGGCATCCAAAGCGCAATTCTCTTCATCTTCATTCTTCAATGAAGAGCCATCCCTGGTACTTCGCCTTATCTCCTCCTGCACAAGATCCGACCAAAGTCGCTCCCACCTCGACAGTTTCTCTCGTCCATTGACAGAGTCTTCGTAACTATGCCAACTCTTCGAAAGCAACAAGGAGAGCCAAGCTCACCAAGTCATCATCATCAACAGTAATCCCCACACTTCCCAGTTCATCCCTATAGTGGACAATGTCATGAGATATTTTGGAATACTGTCGCTCTTCTCCATTTTTATTTTTCTGAGCTTATATTTCAGCGCCAACTTCCTCTGGTCATTGCTGCTTTGAAAAAAATCTATCAAAGCCTTCCACATTGCAAATGGAATGGCTTTCCCATGAAAGCTTGACATAATATGGTCCTTCACACCTTGCAACAAAATTCTTCTTGTCTTAGCTACCTTCTTTTGCCATGCGTCAAGTATTGCAGCATCATTAGAACTTGGCTTAGGAACATCGGTATCAATGAACACCTTCAGTCCATTATCTTCCAACACCACCTCCATCCTATCCTTCTAGGCTATGTAATTTGAGCTACCCTCAAGGGCATACTCCAATCGAAACCCATTGAAAGACATTTCAATGTATACTTAACTGTCACACCAAGAAAGTTCTACAGCAAATTCAAATTTTCCACCAGCACAAACTCAGCAATTCTTCACAATCGCAAACTTCAAGAATTAACACTACTTCGATACCATGTAGAAATTATATAAAATATGCATGTATGTATCCAAATGCTCTTGATCTAACAATATTTTATCTTCTTTCTAAATACAGAATCCTTCCACTCTTAATCTTTTGCGGAAATTTAAACTCAATTGCAAAACACATGAAACAATAAAAACAATCACACATAACACAGTTGTTTAACGGGAAATATTGAAGCTAAAAACCCAAAATATCATATATTATCTATAATCGAGATCATGTAACAATCTCATACAAAGCTTAGTACATCAATCTCTTAGTACAATCAATCATCACACACTAACAAGAAGAAATTTGCAAATCCATGTATTGATTTCTGCCCCCTGATAACCTTGCCTCCAGTGCGCAATCCCTACTAAAGAAGACCCCTGAATAAATTTGAATTTTCCTTGTCTTGACTACGCAATCCTCATTGGCAAATCCAATGTGTGTGTGATGAAATCAATGCATCACTATAGTCACAACGGATAGTCCATCTCACCCTTTCACCTACCTCTCCACTAGGTCTCCACTGGAACTGACATGCACTGTAGTTAACTGTTGTATTTTTTCAGTTGATTAGTGAGTTATTATTTGTGAATTAATTAACTAATTAATTCACTCCACTCTCACTAGTGTGTCATTCAGTTAGACTAGATACCACTAGCTCAACTGAGTTTAACTCTAAAAACTGAGTTAAACTGAATAACAACTCCATGAACTACTCTTCCAACTCTATCATAACTTTGCCACTTCAATTCTAACTGAGTCCTCCATGCATGAACCACGAATCAACCTAGGAATTGTGTAATTCCTTCAGCCCACTGATTTTCCAAACCTGTACATTGAAATAAAGTGCTACAAGAGAATAAGTTGTTATTTATTATCGAATTATTATTAAGAGCTAATAATAACCGACATGCATCTATTTTTAAATTGATGATCTATAAATAGACTTCACCCAATATTCTAAAAATAGAATTTCATCTATTTTTCCAACTTGACCCACCATCCACAAATAGCATCCTGCAACTTCTGAAATATGATCACCATGTCTAAAAATAGACTTACACCTAAAAATAGCCTGCAGGCCCACTTAGTGAAGGTGACTGATTTTCACTAAGCTTCATCATATTCTTGAATCTCAACACTCCCTCTCAACAAGATAGCGATTATCCTTCACCCCGATCCTGTCTCTATGGTATTCAAATTTTCTCTTGGTGAGTGCCTTTGTCAGAATATCTGCATCATGATCTTCCATAGGAATGTACTGAAGCAACATGATCTTCCTCTACACACAATCTCTAATATGATGATACCGGATATCAATATGTTTAGATCTATCATGAAACACAGGATTAATCGAGATTTTAATGCAACTCTTATTATCACAATGTATCACTGTAGGATCTAAAATTGAACCAAATAAACTGACTAGGATCTTCCTCATCCAGATGGCCTCACATGCAGCTTGACTTGCTTCCATGTATTATGCTTCCACTGCACTGAGTACCACATATCTTTGTTTCCTACTATACTAAGAAACTATTGTAGATCTGATACTAAAACCCCCTCCTGATGTGCTCTTTCTGTCCGTTGGGCTGCCTGCCCAATCTGCATCTGTGAAGCCATGCAACTTCACCTCATCCATCTGTCTGTACCATAATCCATACTCAGTTGTGCCCCTGAGATACCTTAAGACATGCTTGCCTACCTTCCAAAAGAGCTTGGTAGGCTTAACCATTGCTTGGGAAAGTTAGTTCACCACATAGCATATGTCCGATATTGTATTAACTAAATACATGAGCGAACCCACCAACTGTCGATAAACAGTAGCATCCACTACCTCTACCGATGTAGCATCCTCTTTCCTCCAATTTACTGGAAGAGGAGTATCGATAGGCTTGCAGCCTTGCATGTGAAACTTCACTAGTATCTCCCGGGCATACTTTCCTTGAGACAAAAATAGTTCACCTTCCCACTGCCATATTTCCAATGTAATATTCCAAATCTATAACAGCTAGCAAGGCATGACTAGAAAACGCATTTTCTAGTAATGGCTACTACAGGAATTGAAACCAAGACCTGAGTCCCTTAGATCAATGTATCTAAGTCTTAAATCCAAGATATGGCTCCAAATAAATCCTTCTAATTGGGTTAAACATATCTCCCAAACTTAGATGTCCTCAGGAAGTGCTCGATGAAGGGACTGCAGCAATATATGCACAAGAGCTGGAATGACAACGTTATTTTACAGCCATGAACTCATGAAGATCTAAATAGCCAAAAAAATTTTTTATAGAAATATAAAGAGTACAATGTCTTGAGGAATCAATTACTCAAGCTGGGTAATGAAAGCCTCAATGAGACATGTACAAGACAATATAGCAACACTGCTATGCAAAAATGTAATATGGCTAAAATAACGCAGTTCATTGGAGACACTGCAACAAAATACATGATAACAAAATGATATTACAATATCAGCTCAAAGAAATGAGGGGGAGCAATCTCTCATCCCCGGAAAACACTAATACAACACTAATACACAATCCTTAGAAGGATTGGCTAAAATACATGTACAAATGGCAAATCTGCAGAAATGTGGGAGTTGTTGGGTAGCATCTACAACTCTGAAAATAACTGGAGATGGATAAAGATGATGTGCAATCTGAAATAAACCTACTCCAATCTCTCAAGTGCAAGGCTGATCCCAGCACTGAAGATCTTGCCCTCCAAGATAGTGGTGCAAACCCCCACTGCAAATATCCACTGAAATAATGCAATCTAGAGAAGGGACTACACTATCTATGATGGGAGAAGCTTGGCCTGGTGCCAAAATCTGCAATACAGCTCTAAAAACTCCTTCACTGACCTTCTGGAGAGATAGGAGCTCCCTCCTCTGAAACATGAGCCAAGGAAAGGTGTTGTGGAACCCTCCACTGCAACACCTAACAACACTACATTATACTTCAGCAAAAATAATGCAGTGACTGATGGAAGTGGCTTTGGCCTTGAGCGAAGATGTGGAGAAATGAAGTGCAATCCTTCAAGAGGCCTCTCAAGAAGGAGAGGAAATCCTAAACAGGAATCCCTCATGCTAAGCAGCACTGCAACTCAACTGAACAGCCGGAGACTGCAAATAGTCTAATCAGGCAAATATCAATATACTCAAAGATTTCTAACTATGGTTGCCTCTTCCTCCTTTTATGCAAGTGAATGCCTCTTTGCCCTAGACCCCACACATTAGGGTTTATTCCACAAATAATATTCCTCCCTCTCAAACTGTGTTGTCTTCTCATGCAAGCTATACCTCTTGGGCAGCGATGTTGACTTGGTCAAACTTGACCTTGTCCTCATGCAATTGCCCATTTTCACACTGGAAGGTGAAAAATTAAGCTGCTCCATTGATCCTTTTCACACTATGAAGGATATTATTCCTACTCATGGGCCTTTTACCCATTTTTTTCACCTCCTAGATGAAATAATCAAAAATTAATATTCCAATTTGCTGCTTGAAAAATTTGGAATATTACAGTCCTCCCCTCTCAAATATTGCTTGTCCTGAAGCAAGTACAAGGATAGACTGAATTCTTTTCTCCTCCTCTCCTTATAGCATCCCTATATGAGGTTCTCCTCCAAATGAAGTGATGCTATCTCATCAAACAAGCCTCCAAATTGCTCCTCCTCAACATGTAAGTTAGCTATCAAGCTATCATCATGTAAAAGTGAAATACTCAAGAGGATAACAAACTGATGTCTAGAGGTTCCCTTGAAGAATGGGATCTGAAATATGATGGTAACTATCTCTCCCATATGGATCCTCCATCCCCAAGCTATAAGCCATGCAAAGTGAGTCACCTTCCAACTAGGCAACTCCTGGAAACTGTCCTCCACCTTTGGCTCCGACAAATTAGGTGGGCTGAAATTCTGCACACGGTAGACAATGTAGCCTACCCCATGTTGTCCATATCTCCACTTATGATAAGTGTAGAGTGTTGGATGTTCATGGCCTACAATAAGTTTTCCCTTATGTGGCAAGATGAGAACTAGATCTCCAAAGATCTCTCCTCCAACGTTGCAAATCAAGCTGGCCCAAATATCTCCATATATGATGAGTTGGAAGTCATCATCATATGGCATCTCCTCCATCATATGGCTCACCTTATAAAGAGACAAATTTGTTATCAAGGTGAGCATAACATGTCTCATGCTCCCCTTAGAAAATGTAGTGCAAAAAGTGTGAGGAATTTCTCCCTCAAAGGACACATTCACCCAATGTGTCTCTCTCCCAAGCATTCTCCTCATAAAGGAAAAAACAATAGAGCCATAGGGAGAAAAAATGAGAATCATGCTTGCTTCCATATGGAACAAATGAGAAGTAAAATGGTCCCTCAAGTGCAACCAGTGCAGCTTGACCCTCAACTACAATAGAGACTGATAAAATAAGTAGCTTCTCAACCACTTTCTTGCTGCTCCAATCTCCTCATAAGTTTGGAGGAAGTGAATGATGTAAGGTGTACCATGATCATGCCCTCCATAATAAGCCTCTTCCCCAAGTCCTCCTAGGAAATGGCCATCAATCATGCTTATGGCCTCAACTAGAGCATGAAGCTCAAAAGGAAGAATGCTCCTCCTTGGAGCAACATCTTGCACATATATGGTTAAGGGACATACATCATATAAATTTTCATGAAAATAATCAACACCCTTACCATATGTCCTGCTCATAAAAGTGGAGTGGCTCATAAGTGAGTCTCCTCTCATCTCCAAAGGGAAAAGAGGTGGCTTTTCTAACTCTATCAAGGAGTCATATCTCTCCTCCATCTCCATATAATCTATGCATCTTCTCATATGCTGATATATCTCCTCCTCAAAGCCCATCAAAAAATACCCCTCCATGATGGTGTGGTATGCTCTCATAGAACAAGTCGGGTTGAAAAGGAAATCCTCATGAGCAACTTGTAGCAACTTCTCCTTGAGCTTGGAATCTCTAGGAAAGAAGATCCTACCATGATAGAATATGACCCCATCTATAATTGAGTATCCCTCCTCATGCAACTGGTCATCCAAGATCATGCAAGTGAAAACATCCTTGGAACACTCCACCAACAGCTAGGAGCTCCAATAGGGATCTATCCTCCATAGTGACAGCATTGATGATCTTTCATGAAGAGCACCTGTCATATAGTCACCATCTACTTTGACATATCCCATGCCAAAGATGCAATTTGGAATGTTTCTATCCTTCCCCTGTTGCTTTTGCCACAGCGCAGAATCTAAAATGGAAGTGGGTAATGCTGATGTTGAGATAATGCTCCCTCTCTCCTTGAGTCTACCCCATCCTCCCAACGTTGTATCAATCTCTCCCAAGGTTTCCACTCCTATGAAATCATTAAGTGGTGCCTCAACTGGTGAAGCATCTATCCTCCTCTGCTAATCCAGTGGTCTCCCCAGCAGAATGTCTCCATGCAATGAGACATCCTCATCAAGAGGTGACTGCATATGTGAATGAACAAATATTTCCATGCTTCCACTGCACAATCCAATCACCTTCTTAGCTGCATAAACCTCCAGAAATGAATAGGTATGTACACTCCTCATCTCATGATGTTGGGTCTTATCCCTACCTTCTCCTTGTGTCTTCATGGTTCCACGCCTCCTCGACAATGGCACATGTAAAACATGAGTTATGCCTTGATCTCCACACATGAGATCCTAGGGAATTCCTTGAAAAAATGCAAGCATCCCTATATTTGGAGCAAGAGCTCCTCATTCCTCTACATGAGGTGCTAAATCAACTCTATATCTAATAGCGCTGTTTCCCTCAATCTCTGCAACATGAATGGGCAACCCTCCAATGATTGGATCCCTTTTTGAAAAAGAGATCTCCATGCTCCCTTGTCCAAAAGTGTGAGAAGGAAGTTTCTCCTCCGGAAAAGTATGGTGCAAGTTTTCATGCAAAGGTTTTTTTTGAGTTTTCTTGTTTTGCTCCACCATATGTGTTTTGTGAATCCTTCTATCAAATATTTTCACTAATGCCTGAGTGAAACTAGCATAGGATGCAATGTTTACATTTCTCAAAGAAAAGGATTCAAAGATCCACCAAGCATAAGCCTTACCTCTCAAATGCAGCGCTGCAACTTTGATGGCTTCATCCTCCGACATTTGGTGCTACTGCAAGAAGGTATCTAACTCCTCCACCCAAGCTTTGGTGGAACATACAGATGAAGCTTCAAAGGTATACAGATGAAATCTATCATGCTGCTCTCTTCCTTTCACCTTCATCTTGCAAAACTCTGAAAAACTAAGATGATCTCTGAATTTCTGAGTTTGAGACTCATAATCCTTCAATAAATCACTAAGTTTTTCCCTCATAGCAACCTCTTCTTCTCTTTCCATCTCTCTTCTGGCAATCCTGGGCATGTGACTACACTGAGTATTAGGATGTGTAGCTGCATGCTCACACTCCTCAAATCTAGAGTTTGCTTTAGATTCAAACTCTCTTGGAGATTCTTCATACATCTCCCTCCGAATATTCTTGAAATCCTCATGAATAATATGTACAGATTTAGGAAGAATATTTGTAAGCTTATCCCCTTTCTTTCCTCCTTCAGAAAATGGAGGTTTTGTCCTGCTTATTTCCTTGTCTCCTTCTCGGTGAGAATAGGAAGAACAGGGTTCTTCCTCTTCTTTTTGCTTATCCTCCTTGGGGAGGTTCTTCATGGATCTGAAATATGATGAGATAAAACTCATCCTCTTCAATCTTCTGATATCTTGGGCTTAGACTCACAGGCTAAGCCAATACTATGCTTTGATACCACTGTAATATTCCAAATATGGGACAGCTAGCATGGCATGATTCGAAAATTCATTTTCTAGTAATGGCTGCTATAGGAATTGAAACCAGGACCTGGATCCCTTAGATCAATGTATATAAGTCTTAAATCCAGGAGATGGCTCCAAATAAATCCTTCTAAGTGGGTTAAACAGATCTCCCACAATTAGATGTCCTCAGAAAGTGCTCGATGAAGGGACTGCATCAATATATGCACAAGAGATGGAATGACAGCATTATTTTACAACCATGAACTCATGAAGATCTAAATAGAAAAAAAAAATTGTTATAGAAGTAGAAAGAGTAAAATGTCTTAAGGAATCAATCACTCAAGCTGGGCAATGAAAGCCTCAATGAGACATGTACAAGACAGTATAGCAACACTGTTATGAAGAAATGTCATATGGCTAAAATAGTGTAGTTCATTGGAGACACTGCAACAAAATACATGATAACAGAATGATATGACAATATAAGATCAAAGAAATGAGGGGTAGCAACCTCTCATCCCCGGAAAACACTAATAAGACACTAATACACAATCCTTAGAAGGATTGACTACAATACATGTACAAATGGAAAATCTGCAGAAATGCCGGAGTTGCTGGGTAGCAGCTGCAAATATGAAAATAACTGGAGATGGCTAAAGATGATGTGCAATCTAAAATAAACCTCCTCCAATGGATCTCTCAAGTGCAAGGCTGATCCTGTCACTAAAGATCTTGCCCTCCAAGATAGTGGTGCAAACCCCCACTACAAATATCCACTAAAATAACGCAGTCTGGAGAAGCGACTGCATTGTCTATGATGGGAGAAGCTTGGCCTGATGCCAAAATCTGCAATATAGCTCTAAAACCTCCTTCACTAACCTCCCGGAGGAATAGGATCTCCCTCCTCTGAAATATGAGCCAAGGAAAGGTTTCGTGGAACCCTCCACTGCAACACCCAGCAACACTATGTTATACTTCAGCAGAAATAACGTAGTGACTGATGGAAGTGGCTTTGGCCTTGAGCATAGATGTGGAGAAATGAAGTGAAATCCTTCAAGAGGCATCTTAAGAAGGAGAGGAAATCCTAAACAAGAATCTCTCGTGCTAAGAAGCACTGCAACTCATCTGAATAGTCGGAGACTGCAAATAGTCTAATCAGACAAATATCAATATACTCAAAGATGTCTCACTATGGCTACCTCTTCCTCCTTTTATGCAAGTGAATGCCTCTTTGCCCTGGACCCCACACATTAGGTTTTCTTCCACAAATAATATTCCTCCCTCTCAAATTTCATTTTCTTCTCATGCAAGCTATACCTCTTAGGCAGCGCTGTTGACTTGGTCAAACTTGACCTTGTCCTCATGCAATTGCACCTTTTCACAATGGAAGGTGAAAAATTAAGCTGCTCCATTGATCCTTTTCGCACTATGAAGGATATTATTCCTACTCATGGGCCCTTTACCCATTTTTTTCACCTCATAGATGAAATAAGAAAAAATTAATATTCCAATTCGCTGCTTGCAAATTTTGGAATATTACATCCAATCCAAGGAAATAATGAAGGATGCCCAAATCCTTCATCTCGAACTCCTTTGCAATATCTATCTTGCATGAGTGTATCAACTGCTCATCACCTATTAGTATTAAATCATCAACATAAAGAACAATGATTAAAAGCTTACCCTCCACCACAATTTGGTATAGGTTTTCATCCGCCTCACTATTGGTGAAACCAAGTCCGGTGTAATAGCTGTCGATCTGAGTGTACCAAGAACGTGGTGCTTTCTTCAGCCCATAGATCACTCTTTTGAGCCTGCACACATGTGACTCACTACTGAAGATTTCGAATCCTTCAGGCTTCTCAATGTACACTTCTTCCTCAATGATCCCATTAAGGAACGCAGCCTTCACATCCATCTAACGAATGTGCCAACCCATATGCACTGAGAGAGAAAGGATGGTCCTTATGGAAGAACATTGTGTGACAGGTGCAAAGGTTTCTTCATAATCAATCCCCTCGATCTGTGAGAAGCCTCAGGCAACAAATATTGCCTTATACTTCTCGATACTCCCATCAGCAGCTTGCTTTATCTTGTAGATCCATCTTGATCCTACAACCGATTTACCCGCCGGCCATGGAAAAATCTCCCAAGCACTATTTCTGACAATGGAGTTATACTCCTCCACTTTGAAAGAATATGGATCTATCATGACACACTTGCTCATAAGAGCCATGTATCCAGTAAATCAGTCAGGTGACTGTCTCTGTCTACGTTGTGATGTAGGGACTCCTACATTCTGTGGCACATCAAGCTTCAGTCTCTCAGCTTCTATGGTACGCTTTCTGCCTTTTCTGATGTTTGGTTCTACATGAGTGGACTCCTCCACTCCATGAATCTCCTCCTATGCCTGATCCACATCTATGGCTCATCTTTCGGAATAAGCAGTTCCTTCACTGCATGCAAGTCTAGATCCTTCTCAAGCATAGCTCATGCAACACCCACAATCATTCTGTTCTTCCTCTCCATGACCCCATTCTACTGTGGGTTATGAGGTTTTATGAGTTCTCTTCAAATTCATTCTTTTCTATATAAGTATTTAAATTCATTCGAGATATATTCACCAATATTATCACTTTATAGAGCCTTCACTTGCTTCCTCGACTCCTTCTCCACCAATGATTTAAACTCACAGTACTTTGAGAATGTTTTGCACTTATTTTGCATGAAGAAGATCCAGCATCTACGAGAATAGTCATCAACAAAAATAACATAATACCTATGTTTTTTTGTTCAAGCTACTGAGAAAGGTCCACACACGTCTGTGTGAATTCTCTCCAAGATCACCGAAGCACAGTTCTCCTTCTCATGAAAGGTGGTCTTCACAAACTTACCCATAGTACATCCCTTGCACTAATCTAACTGCGAAAGAGTACCCTTAGGAAGTCCAGTAGAAATCTGCTGTAAAATCTTCAAAGCGCCATGGTGAAGTTGGCCCAATCTCCTGTGCCATAATTCGCCCTTATCTCAGCTCACCACTTCTTCTACTTTGCCCATCATTGTAGTGCAACCATCTACCTACAACTTGTAGAGATTATTAACTTGAATCCATGTCCTCTTGGTTTGAACCGTTGTTTTATGTCACGGGAAAGCTTTTCCATCTCTAAAAACAACGTCATAATCTCTGTCTTCCAACATCACGATCGAGACCAAGTTCTTCTTCAGACCTAGAACATGCATAACATCTTTCAACAGAACTGGTTTACCTGACTCCCTCTCAAAGGTAATGGTCCCAATGCTGGTTGCACTATATCGACCATCGTCACCCATCTCTATATGCATTTGGAGGTCCTTCTCCTCCAAGTCACTAAACAACTCCTTGTCTTCTGTCATATGGAAAGATGCACCACTATCAAGATATCACACCAATCCCATTGCGCTTGTAACCAAGCATGCGATCAAAGAGAAATCAAGTTCAAATTGTGAGGCTAAGGCCTCACCCACTGTAGCTTCAGCAGTCTTCTTGTTCTTCTTCTTCTGTGGGCAGTTAGTGGCGAAATTCCCATGTTCGTGACAGTGAAAACACTTCACCTTGGACAAATCCTACTTCTTGCCTTTAGCCTCAGGTTTTTAATGGAATTTCATCCCCTTCCCTTTCCTTTCTTTGGCAACCAAATCACAATTATCTTCATCTTCATTCTTTGATGAAGAGCCATCCCTGGTACTTTTCCTTATCTCTTCCTGCACAAGATCCGACCAAAGTCGCTCCCACCTCGACAGTTTCTCCCATCCATTGACAGTCTTCGTAGGTATGCCGACTCTTCAAAAGCCCAAGGAGAGCCAAACTCACCAAGTCAACATCTTCAATAGTAATCCCAGACTTCCTAGTTCATCCCTATGGTGGACAAACTTCGTGAGATATTTTAGAATATTGTCGCCCTTCTCCATTTTTATTTTTCTGAGCTTATCTTTCCGCGCCAACTTCCTCTCGTCGCTGTTTCTTTGGAACAAATTTGTCAAAGCCTTCCACATTGCAAATAGAGTGGCTTTCCCATGAAGGCTTGACAAAATATGGTCCTTCACACCTTCCAACAGAATTCCTCTTGTCTTTTCTACCTTCTTTTTCCATGCGTCAAGTAATGCAGCATTGCTAAAACCCGGCTTAGGAAAATCTCTATCGATGAACTCCTTCAGGCCATTATCTTCTAGCACCGCCTCCATACTATCCTTCTAGGATATGTAATTCGAGCTTCCCTCAAGGGAATACTCCAATCGCAACCCATTGAAAGACATTTCAATGCATACTCAACTGTCGCACCAAGAAATTTCTGTAGCAAATTCGAATTTTCCACCAGCACAAACTCAGCAATTCTTCAAATTGCATTCTTCAAGAATTAACACTGCTCTGATACCATGTAGAAATTATATAAACATGCATGTATATATCCAGATTATCCTGATCTAATAGTATTTTATCTTCTTGCTAAATACATAATCCTTCGACTCTTATTCTTTTGCTGAAATTTAAACTCAATTGCAAAACACATGAAGCAATAAAAACAATCACACATAACACAGTTGTTTATCGGGAAAGCCTGAAGCTAAAAACCCCAACCATAATATATTATGTATCATGGAGATCATGTAACAAACTCATACAAATCTTAGTACATCAAGCTCTCAGTACAATCAATCGTCACACACTAATAAGAAGAAATCTGCAAATCCATGCACTAATTTCTGCCCCCTGATAGCCTTGCCTCCACTGTGAAATCCCTGTTGAAGAAACCCATAAATGAATTTGAATTGGCCTTGCCTTGACTGTGCAATCCTCATTGGAAAATCCAATGTGTGTGTGATGCAATCAATGCATCACTATAGTCACAACGAATAGTCCATCTCACCCTTTCACCTACCTCTCCACTGGGTCTCCACTGGAATTGACATGCACTGTAGTTAACTATTCTATTTGTTCAATTGATTAGTGAGTTATTATTTGTGAATTAATTAAATAATTAATTCACTCCACTCTCACTATTGTATCATTCAGTTAGACTAGATACCGCTAGATCAACTGATTTTAACTCCAATAACTGAGTTAAACTGAATAACAACTCCATGAACTACTCTTCCAACTCTGTCATAACTTTGCCACTTCAGTTCTAACTGAGTCCTCCATGCAAGAACCACCAGTCAACCCTAGGAATTGCATAATTCCTTCAGCCCACTGATTTTCCAAATCTATACACCGAAATAAAGTGCTTCAAGAGAATAAGTTGTTGTTTATTGTCGGATAATTATTAGGAGCTAATAATAACCGACATGCATCTATTTTTAGATTGACAGTCTATAAAAAGACTTCGCCCAATATTATAAAAATATAATTTCATCTATTTTTCCAACTTGACCAACCATCCACAAATAGCATCCTGCAACTTCTGAAATATGATCACCATGTCTAAAAATAGACTTACACATAAAAATAGCCTGCGGGCCCACTTAGTGAAGGTGACTGATTTTCACTAAGCTTCATCATCTTGTTGAATCTCAACAGTATACTTGTTTAATATTATTTATCAACAAAAGAGAGGAAAAATATGTGTATCAATATTGCATTCATAAATATCAGAAGCATGTGCAAAAAGTATTGATCGAAATTAAGAATTTCATCATGCATCACATGAAAGAAGAGCATATGAATAGGCATAAATATATTTTGGAAGAAATGGATGAATTTGATTGACAGTAATCCCTATATTCATATAAAAAACAATATTTCGTAAGGAAAAAAAAATTTTTGAAGGCATTTGAGCCATCCATGATGACGATAGACTCTCAATAAGCAGAAAAACTGGAAAAATAAAGAATTTAGAAAACATCTAAAATGTTTGGTTCCAAAACTAGAAAACTGAAACCATAAAATCGAATAGGAATTCATGGATTGAACTATATAACATAGCTATTGGTACCAAAACTAGAAAACTGAAACCATAAAATCGAACAGGCATTCATGGATTGAACTATATAACTGAGCTATTATTTAGATTCGCTTTTTCTTAAAAGTGCTGCATTTTCATGTCCAAAAGATCAGCATCTTCTCAATGTATGGCAGAATTGTTTCAACAATCATAAGGTGAGGGAACAAAAACTAGATTGGGAAACATGATTACTTTATTGGACTTATGATTTGTAATATATGTTTTTGTGCTGGTGTAATCTGGTCAACTTTTACCAAAATATTTGGAGCAGCACCTATATCTTTTTATGTCGATAGGAATCCTATTATGAGGTTTCTTATTATGCTGATAGGCATCTTATTGTGAGGTCTTTTATGGGGAAATTGTGGAGATTCATTGTTCTCAACAACTTTTTAGAATCTGAGTAGTGTCCCTGTCCCTGTCACCTCACCTGGCATTAAACTCTCTCACATTAAACTCCACCTCACCCCACCTGACATTAAACTCTCTCAACTCCAAACACGTTAAACTATCTCAACTTCTGATTTATCGGACATGAGTGGAAAGCATGTGGGTTTCGAGGGCTTTCCCTACGCTGGTTCGAATCTTGCCTAATCATGAAAGTTTCTATGATGTTCACCTCATTCTTTGGTCAGATTCAACACACCTAGTGTTAAACTCTCTCACATTAAACTCTCTAGCTTCCAAATTCTCACCTCACCCGGCGTTGAACTCTCTCAGCCTCTGGCTCTCTCAGCCTCTGGCTCTCTCAGCCTCTGAGTTATCAGACATGACTGGAAATCATGTGGGATTTGCTGACGCAGGTTTGAATCCTGCCGTCCATGCTAATCACAAAAGTTTCTTTGATGTATGTAGATTCAAGTCCTTATTCGGTCAAAATTTTGATGGATATTCTCATTTGAAAAAAAACTCTCCCAACCTCAAATTTTGGTTACTCCTAGTATCTCCATGATATTCTCAACCTCAAATTTAGATTACTCCCAGTATCTCCATCACATTCTTGAACTTAAATGGGTCTTGAATAAACCTAATGCACTGATTCCTTTGCGATAACCACTTTTCCACTATGAGACCGATCGGGTATCCATGGATGGAAACAGACGACATTCTATTACTATGAAATGCATGACATTCTATTACTATGAAATGCATCGTATGTTATATACCTATTCTCCTTAAAACTAGGGTTATACCTGTTGGTCTCCTGTGTTTTGACAGTTTGGCAAATCAAAAGACAAGGGAACATCATAACCAATCTTTAGAGTTCTAGGATCTAGTCCTCCTGTTCTCAGAGAGGGATCTCTCAAATATCTGTTTGCAAAGGTTTATCTTGTGTGCTTTGATTATGGATTTTAGACTAGTTATTAAGTGCAGATGTTTGTTTGGTTGGGTTGAGTTGATACAGCAGAACATGAAAGGTCTCGGAAAGATAGACAGAAAGAAGAAATATCTGGTTCATTGGGAAATGGAGTCAAAATAAGGTCATGACAAACTCTTCAAGGGATATGGGATATCAAAGGGAAAATCTAACTTGGCCACAGGATCCTTTATTTTGGAATGAGATGGACATTAATGATTTGGGAAGAGAAGTTTAATTCTTAACAAAGGGAACTTGACAACATAACTTAACAATAAAGAGACATTTGATAGACAGGGCTAACCATAAATTCTACAAACATTCTTCAAGCATATAATGACTTCAAGACAACTTTTAAAATGAAGCCTAAGATTCGGGGAACTCCCTATTTCCTCAAAGATTTTATTTTAATGGACTTAGAAAACATAAAAGATTCACTGATAGTTGCATTTATAGAAGAGGGAACACCTAAATAACATCTATGCTTACAACTATAACGACCTTCAAAACAACTTTTCAAGCAATGGCAAAGGGCAAGATCAAAACCGACCTCTTTGATTAACTTAAAACAATGTACTTCAAAGGGAGACTTCAATAACAGCTTTCAAGTGATAGCAGACAAGCAGAGAAAACCATAAATCATGCTGAAACCAACTATGTGAGCTATTAAGGAAATAAACAAGCATGAAGACTAAAGAGAAAGTTTAAAGCCTCTAAAATACTTCAGCAGAAGAAAACATAAAACAGTGAAGGGTGAACAGGTCTAAGGTGCTTCCAGGAGTCATTTCTTAGCCTAAAACTTTCAGCCTACTGTAGTAAGAAATTATGAAACATAATTGAAACAGGGGAAAAAATTTAACAGTTCAGAATACTTCACCAACAGCCAAGCTCATGGATCCAATGATAGAGCCTTCTCAGGAACAAGCATGCAACAACATCATTGATGTATCCAAGACTTCAATTTGTTTTCAACTTCAACAGACTTGTATATTTATTTCAAAGAGTTTTAGTGTTACAACTTGTAATCAAAAAACAACCAACAACCACTCATCTTTTGCTGTAGTATATATAGAAGGATGAGGAGGTGAGATCTGTTAAAAGATCTAAAATACAGTTAATACATAATTAAATGACTCATTGGCCCTCGAGGGGCTCAAATGAGGAGATTTACATGCATATCCTCTGTATTAAATGATTTACATAGTGATTTCAAGCTTAGTAGGAGTTTTGTTGACCTTTAAGGCACTGTGTGGCGTCGAAGTAACTCTGCAGATATTCTTTGCATTGAAGTCCCTGGCAGAAATAACTCTTCAGCTGCGTTGAGGTAAAATATCTGATCCTGATCAATAAATTCGGCTCCTGATTGAATACTTTGAGGTACAGGTGGCGCCGTAGTAGCTGGAGGAATCAATTTGCCTCAATCTGTGGCGGTGGAGGGTTTCCCGTCGGTGAAACCCTTTGGATTTGCTTTGAACTCTGTTTTAACCTGGGGATTAAGTTTATACTGATAATTTTTGGGCCATAATCCCCGTAAACAATCCATTAATCCTCTGCTATGATAATTTCCTGGTCTTCAGCGCTGAGACTCTTTTTCTGCGCTTAATCCAAGTCTTCTTGCTATTGCGCAGGGCTGCACAGGGTCTGTAATGCATCAATGGTTCATGAAACATTGATAAATGTGAAATTTTAAACTCGGCGGTCAATTTTCATTGGTAAATCGAAAGCGAGAGGGTCGTCACCCTCTTCCTCGAATTTTCTTCGTTCATAGTGAAAAACCTTCAAAACCCTGCAAAATACAAAAAAAATGTTATAAAATCCTGCTTTTATGGGTTTAACTGCATTGGAAGGCACGGAGGAAGCGGGGCCGTAGGATGGCATCATCCAACGGTCGGTATTTAATCTCAGAATGGTCAAAAAAGCATGGGAGGAGAATTAGATCAAAGCCATCGATTCATGCTGAGATCAATGGTGGAAATGGGGTTGCCGCTGTACAATAGCTTGGCTATCGCACGGGCACTTTGGTTAAAGTTCGGGCATGTTAGGCGAGCGGTCACCGTTGGATGGGGGTCTGCAGATCGGACGGCTGTGATTAATTTCGCTGGGCATCCATGGTCCGGACTATAATGCACGGGGGACTACGGTTACACGGTGGTTTCCAAATAGTACAAAGGACGCGTGGCAGCAGGCATATGGAATCGCTGGCCATCGGGGGAAAATAGCCTTTTGCCCGAAGGCGGTGCGAAATATACCGCGCGGGTTATGTGAAAACAGCAGAAAAAGCAATGAAATGACGTATAAAGGGGTTAGGCGGGAGAACGCTTGGAGGACCATTGGATCGTGGAGCGGGGGCGCAGATCAAAGGCGGAGAAGCCGTGGCAGCAAAACCTTTATAAACAATGAAAAATGACATTTTTCAACTTTACAAAGGGAAAAGGCATATTTTATATGAATGGCGGGGGGTATCGTACGGTGGGCCCGGCGGGCTCGATCGCATCGCAAATATTTGTGATGGACAAAATAGAGCATTTCACATAAAACATGCGATTTACGATTTGCGATTGATCGCATCGCAGATTCTTGTAATGAGCATTTTTTAAATAAAACCATAATTTGCGATCTGCGATGCGATAAGCGCCAAAAGGGTTAGCGCTTGGCTCTAGGGTGTGGGCATATGAGCGAAAAAGGATAAAAGGCTTAGCCCGAAGGGGCTTAAGTCTCATACATAAAAATGTGTATTTTCCATGATTTTTCAATGGTTTTTGAAGGAAAATGAGGGTTCGATAAGGCTAAGAAGGGATCTTAGACCTTGTGAAATGGAATTTTTTTAAATGGAAAGGGATGAAAAAGAGGTTAGCTTTGGAAAAGGGGGAAAAGGAAAATGGGCCTTGCAGCAGTATTTGGCTTTGGATTTTTGTAGGATTTCAGAGGTTTTTAGGATGTAAACAACAGTATGGGATCTGGATAGAGGCATGAGGCCTTCAAGAGTCTTCAAGAGCCAACATTTTTTGATAGGGAAAAATTGTTCCTTGAAGGCTCAAAACATATTTAGCCACCTTTGGTATAATCAAAATATTATAGGTGGCTAACAATACCTAACAAAATGATTGTTCCCAAAATCGTTGAACCACGTCTTTCGCTTCAAAACCTATGAATAAGTGGTCACTGCCTCCCTCTTTCTTTACCCTCAATAGGACTAACATGGTCTTTCCCACATGAACATACACAATAGAGCTGTTTGATGATAGATCTTGTTGGAGGTATCATTAATATGGATATGTACATTCTCATTCTTATGATTCAACATTGTTCCTTTCACATCGCTAGAAAATTGGACCATTTCCCAACTTCAATCTCGTTCAATTCACATAAACAAAATTTGAAAATGGAAAAAATTAAAGCATTGAAAGAACACGTCATATCTAGATTCTTTAGCTCATAACCAATTTCACACATAAAATCCCCAACTTGATATGATAAACTAGAAACACTGTCCAAACTTGATATGATAAATCCAAAAACACTGTGAAACTTCAAGGCTTCTAACAAACCTTCAATAATCTAATTCGTAAAGGAATTAATGGTTCTCTACAGAGATTAACCACACTATACACATTCTCCATGCTATTTTCAAATGCTACCTCCCCACCCAAATTTCAAATTTAAGATTTGTGCACCAAGGTTTTCAAAGGCTCTCCAAGGCGTTGGACAAAATAGAGAAATCGTTCCAAATCCTTCTAAGACAACTCTCGCCATATTATCTCATCCATGACCACCAACATAATGCTACTGCATAGATGCACATTCCAGTCATTTTTTTCTCAACCCTTTCCACTGAATAATATTTTCGTTTTTTTCTCAAACCTTTCCACTGAATTTTCTTGTCATTTTTTTCTCAACCCTTTCCACTGAAATAACCACGAAGGAATTCCCATGCTTTTCGTCAGCCTGCTCATGCTCACTTTATAGTCCAGCACCTATAGCTACAAGGACTTTGATCTACTGCAATGGATGGACTACCTCAGGCTGACCTCGGTCTTTTTTGTATCATTTGGTAGCTAGGTAATTTTGTGTGGAGACCAGATCCATGAGCTGGAACTTGGATAGGAAGCGAGCAGGTTCATGTAAATTTAGTGTATTCATTTGCCGTGATATTCCAAGGGTCGCCGAGACCATCCACTAGGACTCCTTCATAATGGATTTGTTACTCAAACCCAAGACCTATCAGAAATTTCTGATAATTTCGAACACAAAAAGGAATAAAAATTCCTCAACTCAAATAGAGAGATTCAATGTAAAAATTCTGGACAAAGATGGTTTAAAACTTTCTACTTCATTAAACATAGAAATCTATTACAAAATGAAGATTTTGTCTTCAGAATGAAGTTCTGGATTTTCAAAATGATTAGATGCTACAACCACAGCATTACAATTTTTTCTCTCTGTCTCTATTTCTACCTTCGGGCATTACAAAAAAATACACATAGTCTAACTCTATGTCTTTGTCTACGTAAAAAAAAAGTTACAATACATATATGAAACAATGAAAAAACCTAATCTAATTCAATGCCATTCAATGGCTCAACAAGAAAATTTAAAAACTCCTGTATGTGGTCGAACGGCATGTTGACCACGTTAATCACAGAGGCACCGCTTGGTAGGGTCATTGCAATGGCACCCCTCGGAAAGTTCCAAGAGTCGGGTTGTGCTCCCATAGTAAATATCCACCGTCGATCTCTGGTCAAAGCACAATGGTCGGGTCAACTGCCAAGGCACTCCTTTGGTTTAAGCAGTGGACTACTTGTGCCCACGGGTTAACGTTGATCTAAGATCAATGATAATCACACTCATTGATCTGCGCGAAGTTTAATACATCATGAATTTCAAACATGTGACAAAATCCTTTTTCATAAATCATCGCATCCATTCTTTTTCCCTGTTTACTGGACTTGCAAACCATGTGATCGGATCTCTATTCGATGGCAGTAGACCCCACGTGGACTTCAAACAATCTTCAAGTGGATTTCATAGATGCTTATCGCATCCAATTTTCCACGCTGCTGATTATGTGCTGAGGTTGTGTGATAGCTATCCTATTGGCAACTGGTGGAGCCCAGCAGACTTCAGACAAAAATCAGGTGGATTTAATGAATGATTATCGCATCCATTTCTGGCTGGTATGACGCCAGCTCCCAGACACACGATAAAATTTAATTCACGATATAACTTTTCTATCGGGTCCATTTGGGGGTTGATCCACGTCAGCTCCTTTCTATGCGATAGGGCATTTATTGGCTCGTTGGTGTTGCATTGGTGGAGATGGGTTCCACTACTATGACATGGTGTATTCAAATCAAAATACAAACGGCCGAAAATAAAACCGTTAGTGGAAATGGTTTAAGGCAAAAGGTAACATGGTGCAGACCACGAATTTTCAAATCTGAAGGGCTATTTCCGTGCAAAGTAAATTGGCTATTGCAGGGATTTAAACACAGGAAATTTAATGCATGATGGAGTGTAAAATGAAAAATGATACTTTGTTGCTACTGCCATTAAAAAATCAAATCAAAAATTGAATTTTTGTCCTATTGTTTCAGATTGCAGTTGGAATTAAGTTCCAACACTCCCCCTTAATTTCAACTGCTGGATTTTCTTGCATACCCAGACATTTCCTCAAATAATTAAAACTTTTCTGCCCTAATGGTTTTGTGAATATATCAGCAAACCGCTCTTCAGTTCTGCTCATGACACAAACTCCTCAATATTCTTCTCATCCAAACTACTTGACATGTTGCTGCAGTTGTTGCCACATACTCTGCCTCTGCTGTTGATAAAGCCACAATTGGATATTTATTAGAAGCCCGTGAAATGGTTCCTGAACCCATATGGAAAACATATCCAGAGGTTCTTTTCATGTCATCTATATTTCCATCCCAAACACTGTTAGTATATTCAATCAATTCAAAATTTTCTGAATTGGTGTATAAAATTACATACCTCTTTGTTCCTTTCACATACCTCAGAATTCTTTTTGCTGCTTGCCAATGTGTCTCTTTTGGCCTTTCCATAAATCTGGAAATTAAACTTATAACATGCATAATATCTGGCCTAGTTGCAGTCAAATACATGAGGCTACCAACTATGCTCCTGTACAAACTTGGATCAAAATCCTTGTTGTTGTCTTCTTTGCTTAACTTCAATCCCATCACTATAGGAGTAATTGCTGCTTTGCAATCCTGCATATTAAATCTTTCCAAAACTTATTTCACATATTTTTCCTGAGAAATAAAAATCTTATTTTCATTTTTCTCTACTTCTATTCCTAAGAAGTATCTCAGCAATCCCATATCAGTCATCTCAAATTCATCCTTCATGATTGTTTTAAAATTCTCAATGAGGTAAGAATCATTACCTGTAAAGATCACATCATCAACATACAAAACAATAATGGGCATCTTACCATATTTCTCCTTGATGTATAATGTGGGTTATCCTTCACATTTCTCAAACCCATTTTCCAATAGATAGGCATCTATCCTACCGTACCATGCTCTTGGTGCTTGCTTTAGCCCATAAGAGCTTTCTTCAATCTGCATACTTTGTGCTCTTGGCCTTCAATCTCATAGCCTGGAGGTTGTTCAACATTTACCTCTCCTTTCAACACTCCATTCAGGAATGTTGATTTCACATCCATTTGGTAAACCTTCCACTTGTGTTCTGTTGCTATGGAATCCACTGCTCTTACCATTTCCATTCTTGCAACTGCAGCAAAATTTTCTTCATAATATCTTCCTTGTTGCTGCTTGTGGCCTTTGACAACAAGTCTAGCCTTGTGACTTTCAATCTTACCTTAAGCATTGCTTTTGGTTTTATAAACCCATTTCACTCCAATACTTTCTTTACCTTTTGGGAGATCAACTAACTCCCATGTCTTATTTTTCTCTATGGCATTCATTTCTTCATCCATAGCATCTATCCATTTCTTATCTTTCATAGCTTCTTCAAAATGAATAGGATCCTCTACATGACAATATAATGCAAATAAAGAGTTCATACCTTCATTTGCTACCTCTTGCTCATAAATATCATTCAAACTTCTGAATCTAGTTCCTCTTTCACTTGGTGTACTTGTGCTTGTAGAGCACTCAAATCTACTCCTTGTGATGTGCTTGGAGAAGCACTGTTATCACTTCTCAAAGGTGTTCTCATACCTGGTTGTGGTGTCCCTTGTTGTCCTTATTTTGGTGGAGGTGCTGCTACTAATGAGGGATGTCTTTCAACCATTTCTTCCTCATCATCATCATGAGACAAACAGTCTTTTACATTCACTGTTTTCTTAATGCTTCCATCCCAAGCTTCTTCCTCAATGAACTGCACATCTCTACTTATTATAAATTTCTTGGTGGATGGATTATAGAGTTTGTATGCCTTGGAATCATCACTGTATCCAAAAAATTTACACTTCTCCCCCTTATTGTCCAACTTCTTCATTAATTTATCTGAGACATGTGCGTAAGCCACATATCCAAAAACTTTCATGTGAGTGACAAACCGCTTTGTTCCACTCCATGCTTCTTATGGAACTCTGCTCATGACAACTTTGGTTGGGCATCTATTCAAGATATATGATGCACAATTGACAACTTCAACCCAATATTCATTTGGAAAATTTTTTGCCTTCAACATGCTTCTTACCATATCCATGATGGTCCTATTTTTCATTTCAGCAACTCCATTTTGTTGAGGTGTGTACCTTGTGGTAAACTGCTTGTGTATGCAATTCTCCCTACAAAAACGTTGAAACTCTTTGGAGATATATTCTCCACCTTTGCCAGTTCTCGGCACTTTGATGTAGTGCCCACTCTGCTTCTCAACAAGAGCTTTAAAGTGGCAGAATTTCTCAAACACTTCACTCTTATATTTCAAGAAATACACCCATGTCTTTTTGGTGTAATCATCTATGAATGTCAAAACATATTGGCTACCAGCTAAAGATGGTGTTTGCATTGGTCCACACAAATCTGAATGGAAAATTTCTAAGGGTTATTTTTCCCTTGTACTCTTTCATGATGGAAAGCTTTCTCTGTGTTGTTTGCCCAAGATGCAGCCTTCACAAAGGCTGTCTGGTTTTTCAATCAATGGTAATCCCTTTACCATTCCTTTCATATGCAACAAATTTTGACCTCCAAAGTTGAGATGTCCAAATCTCAAGTGCCATAACTAGTTTTCATCTTTCACTTCCTCTTGGAAGACCTCTTGTGTGACTGTTGTTACCACACCTCCTTCCTTCAAGTTTGTTATGAGCTTAAGAGGAAACATCCTATTCTTTGTCATGTGCACTTCTACAATGACATTCTTGCTTGGAGGTATGTCCATGATAGTGCACACATTATTCTTAAAAAACACATTGTAGCCCTTTTTCACGAGCTGTCCAATGCTCAAAAGATTACATTTCAAGCCAGGTACATAATATACATCTAGAACAAACTTTTGTTCTCCTTTTCTTGTCAGTATACTTACTCTTCCTTTTCCCTTGACAGAGACTTAGCTATCAATCCCTATTGTCACTTCTGACTTCACATTTTCATCTAGATTGGCAAACATTGTTATGTTTCCATTCATGTGGTTACTACAACCTAAGTCTAAGAACCATACATCTTCTTATTTTTCTTGTGCTACATTACATGTTAGAAGCACACAACTCTGATTCTTATCTTCTTTTTCAAAATTTTCATTTTTCCTATTATTCATGCCATTTTGTTTCTTCCTACATTCATTGGGATAATGGCCATACTTCTTATAGTAATGACATTGGACTTGGGATTTATCATACCTTTGTCCATGTGCTTGATGTTGTCCACCTTGCTAGCTGCTGCCTTGGCCTTGGTTCTGATTTTGACTGCTGTCCCTTCCACTTGTATTTGCAGGGTTGTTTCTTCCTCTGTTTTAGCTTCTGCCTCTTCCTTTTCCTCTGTAGTTTCCTTTGCCTTGACCTCTTCCTCCTCCAAAGGACATTTGGGTCTTGAAGGCATGCTCCAAAGATGAGTTTGTTGTTCTACCCAATCTTTTTCCATGTGTCATCAATGATGTATGAAGCTCATCAACTGTATACTTTGAGAGATCCTTTGTCTCTTCAATGGTTATGACTATTACATCAAACCTTGAGGGTAAAATCCTCAACAGTTTCTCCACCATTCTTCTTTCTTCTACTATCTCTCCATGAGATCTCATTTGGGTAACCAACCTAATCAATAGAGTAAAGAATGAGTCCATTGTATCGAACTCTTTCATGCAAATAACTTCAAAATATCTTCACATTAATTGAAGCTTTGCAATCTTTACCTTCTCCATTCATTGGTAGGTTGTTTGGAGGGTATCCCATGCATCCTTGGACCTCTTAGCTGCTGCAATCCTTGGGAATACACCTTCATGCACTACTTGAAAGAGATAGAAGAGGGCTTTTCAGTCCTTCTTCCTATTTCTCTTCAATAAATCCTTCTCTTCCTATTTTAAGGCATTAAATGCATTTTCATCTGCTAGTTCTTCTAGAACATTTTCAACTAGCTCCCATAAATCTTGAGAGGCAAAAAATGCTCTCATTGTGATTGCCCAATAGTCATAGTTCTTCCCATTGAACTATGGGAGTTGAGTATTTCCTATACTCATGCTTGTCCTGGCTCCTTCCATGGCTAATTTACTGAACTATGCCTTAAAAAAATTGACTGTGTTTCACAAATAAACCTTCTCACTGCTGAGAGATAAAAATTTTCTCTAAAAAGACTTCTCTAGACTGCATTTCTTTTACAACAAAACTCAAACTCTTTTTTGATAAATACCTAGACTTTTCTGAGCCTTCACTCTGCTAGAGAACTGCTTCAACAACTACTTATTCTTCCTTCAACTTCTTTGACAACTTTAAAGAGCCTGGACTATCTCTGATACCATGTCAGAAATTTTAGATAAATTCAAACACACGGAGGAATAAAAATTCCTCAACTCAAACACAAAGATTCAATGTAAAAATTCTGGACAAAGATGCTTTAAAATTTTCTATTTCATTAAACATAGAAATTTATTACAAAATGAAGATTTTGTCTTCGAAACGAATTTCTGGATTTTCAAAAAAATAAGCTGCTATAAACACAACATTACAATTTTTTCTCTCTATCTCTCTTTCTGCCTTCGAGCATTACAAAAAAATACACATAGTCTAACTCTATGTCTCTGTATACTTAAAACAAAAATTACATTACATATATGAAATAATGAAAAAAACCTAATCTAATTCAATGCCATTCAATGGCTCAACAAGAAAAATAACAACTCCTATACGTCGTCGAACGACATGCTGACCACGTTAATCATGGTGGCACCGCATGGCATGGTCATTATAGCGGCACCCCTCAGCGAGTTTGAAGAGTCGGGCTGTGCTCTCACAGTAAATCTCCACCGTCGATCTCTGGTCAAAGCACGATGTCCAGGTCAACTGCGGAGGCACTCCTCGGGTTTAAACAATGGACTGCTTGTGCTCACGGGTTACCGGTGATCTAAGATCAACTATAATCACACTTTTTGATGTGCATGAAGTTTAGCACATCACGGATTTCAAACATGCGACAAAATTCTTTTTCATAAATCATCGCATCCATTATTTGTCCCTGCTAACTAGACTTGCAAACCATGCTATCGGATCTCTATTGGATGGCGGTAGATCCCACGCGAACTTCAAACAATCTTTTAGCGGATTTCATAGATGCTTATCGCATCCAATTTTCCGCACTGCTGATTATGCACTGAGGTTGTGTGATCGCTCTCGTATTGGCTGTTGGTGGAGCCCAGCAGACTTCAAACAAAAATACGATAGATTTAATGAATGCTTATCGCATCCATTTCTGGCTAGTGTGACGTCAACTTTTGGACACGCGATAAAATTTAATTCGTGATATAACTTTTCTATCGGGTCCATTTGGGGGTTGATTCACGTCAACTCCTTTCTATGTGATAGGGCGTTGATTGGCCCATTGGTGTTGCGTTGGCGGAAATGGGTTCCACCACTATGACGTGTTGTATTCAAATCAAAATAAAAATGGTAGCAAATAGAATGGTTGGTGGAAATGGTTTAAGGCGGGAGGTAACGTGCTGCAGACCACGACTTTTCAAATTTGAAGGGCTACTGTCATGCAAATTAAATTGGTTATTGCGGGGATTTAAAGACAGGAAATTTAATGCATGATGGAGTGTAAAATGAAAAATGAGACTTTTTTGCTGTTGTCGTTCAAAAATAAAATCAAAAATTGAATTTTCGTCCTGTTGTTTCAGATTGTAGTTGGAATTAATTTCCAATAGGACTTGGGTCTTGTCGTCCAGGGTTGGGTGTCACAGCCACAAATCCTTTCACATTCATCATTGGGTGGGTATGTGAGTCACAGAGGATGGAGATTCATCATGGAGTCACCAAGCTTTAGAACACCCTAATATTCAATATGATCAAGGTTTGATTGCTCATCTAATAGCTACGGAATTAGACGCGGGGATCGAAATCGAGAGACGATGACTCTTTCCTGAGACAAAAGATATCAAAAACAATAAAATTTTCAATGTCCAGAGGGGAGGCAGAGAAGTTGAGATCAAAGAAGGCCAAACCCTATGATATTATAGTGGTGAATAAGCAGGGTTATGTCCATGATTAATTTTTTTATTAATATAAGTTTCGTTTTCACCTTGGGATAATTTTGCTGTGAATATGTATATATAAAATATTTTTCAAATTTTTAATATTAATAAATTATGATAGTTTTTTAAAACAAAAATAGACATCTACTCCACCCTCTCTCTCTGGCTTGCAATTCCAACAAAACCCATGCCTATGATTATAAACTAAATACTCATGCTTTAAAATCAAACTTAAACTGCAACAAATTGTCTATTTTTTTCACTTCATTATGCTTTTAAATTGAACATAAAAAATGAAATGAATTCACTTATTTTTCCACTTTGTTTCAAAGAATATGGGGCATAGAGATTATAATTGTATTAATAACACTCCTAAGTTGTTACATTGAAAAGTAAACCTCCAATCAAATCACAAATAATAACTATAATTATCCTTATTTTGATGGTTGGTTGCAAAAATATTTCAAAATTGAACAGAACGGAGCATATCATGAATCCCTCTTGACATGCAAAGAAGCCACCATCCTTCCAGTCTGAACTTGAGGCAAGATTGCTGATAGAATTGATAAAAAATACGTTAAATCTAACTTCAAATATGTCAAAACACAAGGTTCATATTTCATGCCCTCATTGATAAATCCCAATCTAAAAATTTAATAATCCAATTAGAGATCTCATGATTTAAGTGGCTAAGGAAAAGCGAAATAATTGAATATTTCATAATGCGAGGCTCAAAAGTCCCAAGAAAATTGCTTATTCATAATGTGAAATAATGATGGAATTACAAATATGATTTTTCTTAATAGTTGAATTTATTTTGAAATACTTGATATATATATATATATATATATATATATATATATATATAGATAGATAGATATATATATATAGATAGATATATATATATATATATATGAAATAATTTAACATAAAATATAATTTGTTTTTAAACTTAATTTTTTTTTAATAAATAATGTAAAATTAAGTTAAAAATTAAAATATTTTGTTTTTTTTTTCACTGAAAATATATTTTATATATTTATAAAAAAAGTGGCAATTGTGTTTACATATTTAAATAGTCTTAATACAGCAGAAGACCCATGTACCCATCATGCCGATAGACTATACTAAAAAAGTATACAAACATAAACTAGTTAAACTTCAACAAAGATAAACTTTCATCAAGAACCAACCAAAAAAGAAACCTTCTTCCAACATACTTCCACATCAACAGAAAAAACCAAGGGGCTGTCATCTTTTTCTACAGATCTCAATCCCTTTAGAAGACCTAATATGTCTGACAAGTACCTTCCATCCCATCACAGACCTCCAACTAGATAAGGAGACCCTCCATTGATCTCAAGGCATCTTTTGATAGCTTATCTGCTTCCATGTTTTGTTCCCTATAAATGTGGACTGCGGTAAGTTGGCTAAAAGAAAGAGCCAAGGTTCTGATCTTCTTCATACACCACGAATGTTCCACAACATGAAGATTTGAATTTCCATTAAACCAATCTCTAATGACCCATGAGTCACCCATCAATTGAATTATTTGGAAATCCTCCCGAATTTCAATGAACAGGGAAGCCCAGAGGCCCATAATCTCCGCTTTATTATTTGTTCCCCTCCCTATCCGCAGCTTCCATTTTAGTTTTATGTCCTCTCCCAACCTCATTAGACCACCTGCTCCACTTTCCAATCATTGATGTTCTGATGCCCCATCAGAAAACAATAAATGGTGTCTCCCTGAAAAGTTAACTTTTTGAAAATTCTGAGTTTCCTTCTACATTTTTCCTCCACATGAAACTTGAGCATACCTGTGCCACAACCCAATTCAAAAATCCTTCTGCGTTTACCCTTTCAAAAATTAGCTGATTTCTTTGGAGCCATAGAAACCAAATTACCCAGAAAGGGAGTCCTTTAAAATATTTATACTTAACAAAACATAGTTCCAAATCCATAGCAAGATCCTCACTACCCCATGAAAAGTAGAGCTAGTAATAAGCCAACACAACATTCCAAACGGTCTTTGCAAACACACATATAGTAAATAAGTGGAAAATAGTCTCCTCACTCTTTTTACAAATAACTCAGATACTAGGACCTACAAAACCCCTTTTCCTACAATTTTCCCATGTCAAAATTTTCTTAGATAAAGTCAGCTAGCCAAACCATCTTATTTTCAAAGGGATCTTTAGTTTCTAGATAACCAAGGTCCACTAGTGCTCTGCCTTTCTCCACTTACCCCTAGCCAAAGAATCATATGCTTCTTTCACTGTAATATCATTTGTTTTACCGTTCCATGCCCAATAGAGTTCATCATCCTCATTGTTTAGAAAAATCCCCGCATTTCCTAACGCCTTCACATACAAGTTCCATTCAGCTGCATGTTCTCCCAACATCCCAACTTGCACTGCCTATAACCAAACATTTCCAATTCCTATCCTTCCACCATCAAAAATGTGTTTAAGAGAAAATAAACCATTCTCATTTAACAATTTAACCAAATCTGAAGACAAATAGGAAAGTTCAGCCAAAACCCGAATTCCATCTACACCAAGCTGCACTGGTGACCCTTTCCCAAAACCCATTCCATCCACTCTTCCAATAATGGTAGTGTCGAAAAAATGCTTCTCCACACCACTGATCCTTTTTTCAACTTAACTTCTAAGCACCGAATCCACACAGTCATAGGCAATCCAGACATGTATTTCTTGGGCATGATAAAATCCCACAACCCTGTTAGAAATACTGAAAGGGGGGGGGGGTGAATCAGTATTCCTTTCAATTAGAGAATTAGTCAATCTTCAATTATTATCAATGTTTGTACAATGATAGCAGCAAACAAGAGGAACACAAATGCACACATTTTTTAAGGTGGAAACCCATTCTGGGACAAGAACCACCTAATTCTTTTCTAATAATTCTTTAATATTCAACTCCAATTGAAAATAAAGCTCCAACTTCCTAGAATCCAGAAAAGCATTCTTCTCTAGCTCCCACTGGATGGACGCTCCAACACCCGAGATTCTTCAATAGTCAAATGAATGGATGCCCCAACACCCAATGAGCTACAACTCACCCTAGCACCACCCTACCACCCTATAGAAGAATAAAATAAGAATGGACTCCCGTACTAGGGAAAATGGTCCACTTTACAATGATATAGAATGATGTAGAAGAAGAAGATATACTATACCATAACCCCAACTTTGACACAACCACCTAATGATGATCCTAGACCTCCCAACACTGCCTCTTCAACCCTTGGTAGATAGACACTAGTATAATTTTTACAATAATGTATTTACAATGACTTAGTACAATGATACCTTTACAATGATTGTATACAGTGCTGCCCACTTGAAGACTTCATATGATGAACTTCTTGCTACTGTTATGCACCTTGGTTGATGTTATTTTCATGCTACCCTCTGCTGCACCTTTCTTTGCTTTACTACCCTAGAAAGTTTGGTCCTTTGCAACCCTTGATAACACATGATCTAACTTTTTCTTTGCCTTCTAGGAGCTTGATATTGAATCTGGTGTATCTCTGTTATTTCAGATCCTCAATATTTTATTTTTAGTCTTGTAGTAGTCCTCTGAGTCATCTTTCCAATGCCACAGGTCTGACCCAATTTGGATTCTTCAAGAGGGAGTTATACCCAATCTCTCACATGCCCTAATTATGGACTATTTCAACAGAGTGCACTTGTACGGCGTGCCATGTGTCACTATTTCTTCATTTGGCTCTGAAATTAATATAGAAAAAAGTAAAAATTGTGCCCTATTTGCCACTTTTTACGGAATTCCAATCTAATACTCAAAGAGAGAGTTATGATGAATTTACCAAGGTCACTTCTTTGAGATGAATTTCAGGAGCCTGCAAAAACCCTGACTTCCACAGATCATATCTCCAAAAATATTGCGCATCTTGATCTGAAATTTTTACAGAAGCTTCCTCAGGATTTTTTCTTCACCTCATAAAACTTTCAGCTTCTGAACCTTTGTAGAAAAAAATTTATAGCACAAATGCCACGATGACCTGTTTTAGATGGCGAAATCCCTTACATAAGGAGGAAATGAGGATCACAATTTATATAAATGATTAGGTTGAGAGGGGCTTCAACAAGTGAATGTGGGAGGGATTTTAGGAGCTTAAAATATTAATTATGACTTTTCAATGACCCATGCCCCAACCCCATGGGGTTTTAGCCCAGTAACTGGGTGTACAAACTTCAAACATGAATATCTCTCAAACTATGAAGAATTACATGGCATGCCATATATCAACGGAAACATCTCGACAAGTAGAAACCATAAAAAGCATTATTGACCCAGAGTATATTAATTTGGTAGGTAAAAATTCCCATGCAATATTGGGTTAGCCCCTGGTGTTGCTTGGGTTGACATCAATGACAACTGCTAATAAAAAATCTCCCCCATTGGCATTGATGGCAACACAAGTACTCCCCCTGTGATCATGACACCTCTTCCTACAATATTCTCTCCCCCTTTGACATCAATGGCAAAGGGTAACTCCCCCTGAAACACAACCATCCTTTGGACTTGTACACACTTCCACTCCCCCTGACACACAACCGTCCTGCAGACTTGTAATCTACTTCCACTCCCCCTTTATATTCTGAAAAAGGAAAATCTAATGAGAACTTGGGAGAATCCCAATATTCTAGTGAAGATATTCCAATGTTGGTGAATATTTAATATGTGATTCTTTTGGTGCTACTTGGAATCTTGCTACTTTTCCAACTGCTTGCATAACATCTGGTTGGGAGGCTGTTACATATATAAGACTACCAATCATAGATCTGTACAACCTTTGATCCACATCCTTAGATAAGTCGTCTATGCTTAATTTGCAGCCTGTTACCATTGGAGTAAGGATGGGTTTGCAATCTTCCATTATAAATTTCTCGAGCATTTCCTTGATGTACTTGGCTTGACATATAAATATTCCTTTCTCTTGCTAAGATATTTGAAGCCCTAAGAAGTAAGTCAACTCACCAAGTAAAGACATCTTGAAATCACTTTGCTCCTTTGTCGCAAACTTCTTACTTAGTCGATCATCATTGCTACCAATTATTGTATCATCCTCTTTAGCTATGAGAAATTCTTTAGTTGCTTCATCGAGAACATATATGTCATTTGGAGCTCGACTTGCTGTAGCCACAATTTCACCATACATGCCTTTCCTAATTTCACATTTCATGGAGTTGAATAGTATTGTGTGTCCTTGATCACACATTTGTCCAACACTGAGCAGATTGTGATTCATGTTTTCAACCAATAGAACATTCTTGGCTAGAGCATCTTTGCTTCTGAAAGTGACAGTTTCTGATCCTATAACATTTTAAGATCCATCATTTCAAAAGGACATAGTTTCATCCTTCTTCTCTTTCAGAGATACAAATTTATTTATTTCTCCAGTCATATGCGTTTAGCAACCGCTATCAACATACCACATATCTTTTTTCTTTTCAGCCTTGAAAGCGAGAGCACAATTATCATTCTTCTTCTTCTTCCATGTTCATTCGTTCTGTGGCTTTGAAGATTCTTCTAGAGGATTTTCAAGTCTGCAGTCTTTGGCTATGTGTCCAAAGTTTCAACATTTGTAACATTCAATATTATTTCTTAAATTTTCAAATCTATTGATGTTTCGCTAAGCCCTGGGAGTTTCATATTTGACAGATCTCCTAGAATTGTATTCATTCCTAGGGTACGTGCGACATTCTACAACTTTATGACCAAATTTTCCACATGAATAACAGTAGCCACAAAAAATATGTTGGTACCTGGATGGAAATTTTCATCAAGGAATTGTCTTCCAAAGATGTTCTTGCGAATCTTGTCCAATGAAGTCTACATGCATGTCAGATCTCATAGGTTCATTATATTTTGTTGTAGAAGGTCTTGCTTCTTCTTCTTTATAACCGGTGCCAATTTTTTCATTGTAAGATCGTTGATTGTTGATGAGTTCTTCCAATGCCCTTGAGCTGTTGGCATAGTTTGGATAGTTTTTCCTTTCTTCACTTCCTCACGCAGTGAGACTACTTTGGCTTCTAATTCTTCTCTTTCTTGGTTGCTTTCTTCCAACTTCTTTTGAAGTGACTCTTCAATGCATTTGTGTTCAACTTCAATTTTGAGACCTTGAACTTGTTCTTCAATAGTATTGGAACAGATCTTCTCCACCTTGAGATTTTTTATAAGCTTGATTGCTTCCTCATAAAATTCTTCTATGGTCCATCCTTCTTCTTCGTTGTTTGATACCTCTTGTTTATTGTTCTTGGGTTTATTTTGATTGGCCATAAACAATACTCTCTCATTGGGTTCTTCTTCACTTTCATTGTCTTCATCGAATGATGAGCTATCTTCTTTAGAGAGAAAGTTCCTTTTGGATTCTTGCTTGTTGAATTTCTTAAAGCCTTTCTTTCCTTTTGAGTTGCCACTACTTCTGTTTGGACATTTTGCTGCAAAATGCCCAACCTCATTATAGCTGAAATATATCAATGGAAGTTTACCTTTGAATTTTCCCTTACCAATTTTTAGTTTTCTCATGAAGTAAGCATATTCTTCATCTGAAAGACCTTCTTCATCATCCCCATTTTCTTCACATTTGCAGGTGCATGTCTTTTCAATTGAAAGTTGTTTATCCTTATCGGTTTTCTTAGATGCAACGAATGCAGTTTCTATATGCGAAGTACCCTCTTCTTCATCAAGTCTCATTTCATATGCTATGAGAACCCATGTAATTCCTCTTTACTGAGTTTGTCCAGATTTTCACTATATTCTAAGACCGATACCTTTCGGTTGAATCTCCCTAGTAACGTTCTAAGAATCTTCCGTATAATAGTCTTCTTGTCAACTGGCTCTCCCAATCCTTCCAGAGTATTGGTTATTTCATCAACGTATTGGAAGTATGCAGCAATGTTGCAATCTTCTTTCATTCTAAGTTTCTCAAATTTTACTCTATAGATTTGAAGCTTTGCTTTTTTGACATTTGAGTCACCTGCATATATATTCTCAAGCTTGTCCCATACATTTTTGGCGGTTTTACAACCCAACACCTTATGATAAGCAGATTCAATAATTCCATTGATAATAATATTCTTTGCTTTTGCATCATTTACCAAATTCTTCTTACCTTGTTCATCCGTAGTTGGTGTAAATCCATTTTGAACAGTGTCCCATACTTCGTAACCTTGCACCAAGAGATAGACCTCCATTCTTCCTTTCCAGAGTGCATAATTATTTTCATTGAATAGAGGTACACCATTCTTGGTATTCTCCATGACCTCCTTCCAGATGTTAAACTGCTATTGAAGGAACCAAGCTCTGATACCAATTTTTGGAAATACCGAGGGGGGGGGGGCGAATTAGTATTCCTTTCAATTGGAGCATTAGTTAATCTTCAATTATTATCAGTTTTTGTACAATGATAGTAGAAAACAAGAGGAACACAAATGCACACATTTTTTAAGGTGGAAACCCATTCTGGGACAAAAACCACCTAATTCTTTTCTAATAATTCTTTAATATTCAACTCCAATTGAAAATAAAGCTCCAACTTCCTAGAATCTAGAAAATCATTCTTCTCCAGCTCCCACTGGATGGATGCTCCAATGCCCAAGATTCTTCAGTAGTCAACTGAATGGATGCCCCAACACCCAATGAGCTACAACTCACCCTAGCACCACCCTACCACCCTATAGAAGAATAAAATAAGAATGGACTCCCGTACTAGGGAAAATGGTCCACTTTACAATGATATAGAATGATGTAGAAGAGGAACATATACTAGACCATAACCCCAACTTTTACAAAACCACCTAATGATGATCCTAGACCTCTCAACACTGCCTCTTCAACCCTTGGCAGATAAACACTAGTACAATTTTTACAATAATGTATTTACAATGACTTAGTACAATGATACCTTTGCAATGATTGTATACAGTGCTGCCCACTTGAAGACTTCATATGATGAACTTATTGCTACTGTTATGCACCTTGGTTGATGTTCTTTTCATGCTACCCTCTGCTGCACCTTTCTTTGCTTTACTACCCTAGAAAGTTTGGTCCTTTGCAACCCTTGATAACACATGATCTAGCTTTTTCTTTGCCTTCTAGGAGCTCAATATTGAATTTGGTGTATCTCTGTTATTTCAGATCCTCAATATTTTATTTTCAGTCTTGTAGTATTCCTCTTAGTCATCTTTCCAATGCCACAGGTCTGACCCAATTTTGATTCTTCAAGAGAGAGTTATACCCAATCTCTCACAATGCCCTAATTATGGAATGTTTTAGCAGAGTGCACTTGTACAATGTGCCACATGTCACTGTTTCTTCATTTGGCTCTAAAATTGATATTGAAAAAAGTACAAAATGTGCACTATCTGCCACTTTTTACATAATTCCAATCTGATACTCAAAGAGAGAGTTATGATGAATTTACCAAGGTCACTTCTTTGAGATGAATTTCAGGAGCCTGCAAAAACCCTGACTTCCACAGATCATATCTCCAAAAATGTTGCACATCTTGATCTGAAATTTTTGCAGCAGCTTCCTCAAGATTTCAGCTTCACCTCATAAAATTTTTAGCTTTTTAACCTTCGTAGAAAAAAAATTTAGAGTGAAAATTCCACGATGACCTGTTTTAGATGGAAAAATCCCTTACATAAGGAGGAAATGAGGATCACAATTTATATAAATTCTTAGGTTGAGAGGGGCTTCAACAAGTGGATGTGGGAGGGATTTTAGGAGCTTAAAAAATATTAATTATGACTTTTCAATGACCCATGCCCCAACCCCATGGGGTTTTAGCCCAGTAACGGGGGATACAATCTTCAAACATGAATATCTCTCAAACCGTGAAGAATTACATGGCGTGCCATATATCAAAGGAAACATCTCGACAAGTAGAAACCTAAAAATCATTATTGACCCAGAGTATATTAATTTGGTAGGTCAAAATTCCCATGCAATATTGGGTTAGCCCCTGGTGCTACTTGGCTTGACATCAATGACAACCACTGATCAACAAGCCCATTGTCAAATAAATCTCTCCAAAGGGCCTTTGGAGGCATAGATTTGTTGAAGGTGGGGAGGTGATTAATGCCCCATCCCCCTAAGTAGTGTGGCTTTGCCAAGTTTTCCTAGGCACATAAATGAACGCTTTAAATAAATTTTCCCCGGTCTAAAGAAATGAAAAAATCTTCTTCCTTAAAGCATCTAATACAGATAAAGGAATATTGAAGAGTGCCATCAAGTAGACAGGCATCACATCTAACAAAGATTTGACAAGGACTAGTCTCCCACCCAGATTCAACCACATGTTTTTCTAATGATGAATCCTTTTTTCCACTTTAGTAATAATCCAACGCCAGTCATTAACCAAATATGAGTCCAGTTTTTAAAAAATTCCCAAGTATTTAAAACCTGCAAAATTTTTTGAAAAATTAAATCCCAACAGATCGTAAGAGCTTCTAGTTCCACCTCATCCACTCTGTTCTCAAAAACCGTAGATTTCTAAACATTGATGAGTAAACCCACAACTCTACAAAAGCAATCCAATATCTCCTTAACCTTTTCCCACTCGTGGACGTTCCCCGAGTTTAGGAGAAGGACATCATCGACAAATAAAATGTGGATCAACTTCGTGATATGATCAATCTTCACACCACTAATAAACCCATCTCTTTGTGCTTTCAAAAGAGCCAAGCTTAAACCTTCCATCAACAGAATAAATAACAAAGGTGACATATAAAATCCTTATCATAGCCCACAGCTTCCTTTGAAGAAGGACGTTGGATTCCCATTGATGAGCACTGCAAAAGTAGAGGATGTTACGCATCCCATAATCCAATTTACCATATGCAGGCTCAATCCAATATGCATCAGAACCAAGCTTAAGAAGTCCCATTTGATGTAGTCATATGCTTTTTGCAAATCAAGCTTTAGCACAAGTGCATTTTGATTTTTTATATTAACATTATAAAGGGCTTCTTGAGCAAGTCCTACAACATCCATTATCTACCTCCCCTTCAAGAAGCCAAATTGATTACTTGTAAATAATTTTAAGAAAAAGGGCTTCATTCGGTTTACAAGAAACTTTGTGATCACTTTGTAAACCAAATTGCTCAATATAATTGGTATATAGTCATCAAAGCTAACAGGGGCATCATATTTTGAAATTAATGCTATGAAAGTAGCATTCATTCCCCCACATACAGATTCTAATAAACGAGATTCCTCCACAGTTGCAAGGAGATTGTCCCCCATAAACTCAAAAAAGTAAAGAAAGAGTTCCATCGTCCACCCATCGATACCAGGACTCTTTTCCTTTGCAAAATTTTCCTATACAAATTTTATTTCACACAGAGAGATGGGTGCTTCCACCTCCAATTTTTCTTGTTCATCAAACATTCTAGGAAAAAGTTTCACAATCTCCAGTTGGTCAAGAATTACATTCTCTGAACCATCAACAAACATACATTTGTAGTAATTAACTGTAGCATCCTCTAATTCGACCTTTCCTTTTACAATTCCCCCCAAACAATCTTTTTATTCCCAGATGGTATTCTGATTTCTTCGATGCTCGGCAAATTTGTGGAAGTAATCAATATTTGAATCCCCAAAGTTTATCCAAACAAAAAAAAAATATGTTTTTTAGTCTTTTCCTCAGTAAGCAATAAATCCTTTCCGATTTTTTGCAGAACCATCAGATGCTCCCTAGCAGAGTCCTCCCAAACTGAATGATCTAGCCTCTTATAAATGTCAGTTAATTCGTCTTCAATATCAAAAATTTGTTCCTGGTTTTGCCTTTTTTTTATTTTTCCCACACAGTCACCTTTGATTTGAGAGTCTTCAATTTTTCCACTAATAGATTCATCGGAGAAAAGGACTCATCGACTTCTCCTTCCAACCACACACTTTTAACCAAAGCATCAAAATACTGGTCTCCCAGCCAGCTTGAGTTGAGCTTAATAGGATAATTTATCTTTTGCACATCCCCAATAATCTCCAAAACTATAGGCATATCGTCTGATATCTCAAAGTCTTCCACCCACGTCCAGAATATTTTGAAAGAGGACAATAGGTTCTCAGATACCAGAAAACGATCAAGCCTTTTTCCAATGTGAGCAAGACCTTTATGACCATTTGTCTAGGTCGGGGTCAATTTTCCATCCCATCTGTCTAGGAGCCCCTCTGAACTGAAAAGAGCCCTGAAATAATTAATTGAAGGATCAAGCATAGCCACAGTACCTTGAAACTTCTCTTGAATCCAAACATAGATTTAGATATCCTCCAATGACTAGGGTCGAGTCACTAAGGAGTTCTTATATTCTGAGTCTTTCCCGAAATAAATTGCGCTCCGCAAAAGGAGTGTAGTAGTTTAGAAATCTTAAATGCATCCCCAATTCCTTGCAACTACCATCAAGGAGGATACCTGCTTCAGTCAGGTAAGATGCAAAATAAAAAAAATAGATTTTTTCCATGCAAAAAAAATTCCACTGAAATGCCCCATGGCATTAGATGAACAAATTTCCCATCTCGTAAACAAACATGATAGAACTTCTTGAGATCTAGATGCCTCCACCATTGTTTCTTGTAGAATTACAATATCAGGTCGGATAATTTCAAACAAACGATGGAGGGTAACTAAATTTTGGTGCCCCTCCCACCCTGTGGACGTTTAAATATAACATCCTCATTTATCCACCCAAAATTGGTCAATTTCTCTAAGTGGCCCCAAAACAGATGAAGTAGAAACCCCAGAATCCCCACCCTCCACCATTTTCTTTCTAGAACTCGTGGTTTTAACAGGTGAAAAGTATTTTTTAATTTCCCCAGTCTGAGCCCCCTTCATCCCCATATGTAGAGATGTTAGGTTTATGGCTTTTTTCTTCCCTTTAACAAAATCTCTATCAAAAATCTCCAAAGGTGTTTTCAGCACTGCTTTCTTATATGAAGGAACCAATGAGTTTATGAGCTCCTCTGTCTAAACATCCTTTCCAATAATCAAAGACATCATCCCTAAGTAACCTAAACCATATGGGGTTTCTTCCATGCCACTCCTCTTAATAACAAAACTGTCACTCAAGCCCCCCAAAACACCAGTATAAAGGCATGACTGCCCACCCACTCCATCAAAAGGACTCCCAGTCAAAATACTCCCAGTCTGGAAATTATTTGGGCCAGACAGCCCCAACCCTCCCTGGTCTAAAACAACATTCCTGGAAAGGGCACCTTCTTCCATACCAACCGATCCTCTGATCAAACCTCCTACTGCATCTAACTCCTTCCCCCCGAGATGAAACATCTTCCAAACCCTGCCACCACCATCAGTAGAACCATCCAATTTCTCCATAGATAATAGCTTAAAAACCCCTGATGAATTTTAAAAAGGAGAATTTTTAAGAAATTCAACTTCAGACATCGTCAATGAATTGTACAAAGAGGGATTTATAAACTTTAACTTACATAAAAAAGGTGCCTCCAAATCCTCTGTAATTTCTTTGAAGCCTGAAAAGTTTCTAAGTTATTCGATAGGTTCCGGATCAGAATATGTAGTCGTTGAATCTTCACTGGACTAGGGATCCTCAGGCCATCAAGGGCGGTTCCTTCACAGATATCCAACACAGTGGTAAGAGGAGCAATGGAAAGAAACACCCAGGTAATCCAGTCTAATTTTATACTCCTTGTTTCTCCAAGAAACCTCCACAGAATAAAAAAGACCTGCAGATACATCTATTTCAACATAAATTTTTTCCATCTGCAAATCCATGCTTTGGAAAAATTCATCTCCAACATACAGGAAGTAGCCTAAATGGTTTCCAATAGCTGATAAGGCGTCTCTATTCTAGAACTAGAATGGGAGTCCAGGCAACAAAACCCAAAGGTGTCTGAATGAGAAAAAATCCTTAGCAGGTTTAAAGCCAACGTGACAGTGCCTTAACATCATGCTTATCATGTCGCAACACCAAAACCCCTCCAAAAGCCTTGAATCATTTTCAGGAATTTTTAAGATGAAACTAAACTATCCACCCGTCAATGATTTAACCAAGGGTTGATACCCAAGCCATCCGCTCCATGATTCTTCAATCGAGTCCAAAATCTTGAACTTGTTCATGCTTTAGTATGTAAAGTGGCCAAAAGGTGTGCAGAGGGCATAGCCTGCCACTATAGCCAAACCCATATCGTCGTCGAGCACCATTCTATAGCAACCAAGTCTGTTCTTCCAGGCATGACCTGGTTTCGGTTTCCTTCTGAGTCAATTCCCAGAGACTGCATGCAATTTTTTTTTTCGCCTCTCTGCATCTATCTAACCCTCCTCACCTCCCCCCCCCCACCCTGTTTCAGCTGTGCATATGAAACTCACCCAACGCTCCTCTATTTTTGTGAACAATAGCATGCTCAAGAAGCTTCCATGATGAGTGTAACTCCTTGCCCTCGTCCGACAAAGGTTCCAAGCAATGATCCAGATCCCGAGCCTCCCGAATAAATGGCCCAGATGACTTGCATGTCCTATATTGAACTTCCCCATAATTTAACACTCGTCCCTTCAGCAAGGATGACTCAATAACTTCCACCACCCCTTCCTTTTTTCAGAACTCATCATCCGCACCATCCAAAAGTACCTCCAGATCCTTCCTCCCCATATTTTTTAATAGATATTGATGGTTTTTGTTATTATTATTTTAAATATTATTTTATTCTTTTTAAAAGTGATTTTAGAAGATAATGTTTTTCATTTATTTCACACATTAAAATTAATATAAAATTATTTTTCAAATTATTTATGATTTTTTAATTAAATTTTATAAATTTTTTTTATATTTTATTAAATTATAAAACAAATAAAAATATGTTTAAATTTTAATAATCTAGATCAATTGCATGCTAATTATCGCAATGTTCTTCAAATTCATCAACGTTCTCCCATGTTTGCACTCCGTTCCATAAGGAATGCCAAGATTAATGGGTAACACTCTCCTTATGGGTTCAATATCCAATACTTTTGACTTCATTTCAGTTGTCACATAGGGATGTTCGGGATAGTGATCACAAAGAGCGTCATAACATTTAATGTATAAATTTTGATGTAGAAAATAATATGAATGTTTAGTTTAAATTCTAATTTCTACTTACACCTATCAACACATTAAAGGTAAAATGTGCCTTTCCTAAAAATTTCCTTTACCATGTCTATTATTAATACATAACATTTGTGTAACGAATTTTTTATATACAAAATTACTATCCTCCATTGTTGAGAGAAGCAGTCAAAGGAAGGATTCTACATACAAAATTACTATCAGTTTGAGAGATGTAGTTCATGGAAACATATAATCATTAATATATTATTATCCTTGTGGGCAAAGTGGCACTTAGAAGAGAGTTATGCTTTTTATTGACCTAATGGTTTTTGGTTGGAATATGAATATGCTTTTTAAGTAGTGTAAAATAGTTGTGGATTTTTAATATGGGATTTTAGCCTTATTAGAATAAATGTGGCTTATATAAAGGACACTATCCCAATAAAAATTATCACTTTGTATTTATCGATGCTAAACAAATTCTAATAATTTTTTAGATGAAAAACAAATAATTCTTTTCTTTAAAGAATTTAAGAAATATACTCAATGATCCCTTTAATAAAGGGGAGATGGGATTGGTAAACAAAAGGTTTGGGATTGAGATGATTTTTAGAATAGGTAATAGTATTAATCAAACCACCAATGATCTTCTATAAAATAAGAGACTCAAAAACCAAAATTACAATGTAAATGATAATGGTCATTTTTTATAATTTTGAGTTTTCTTAGGTTTATATGTTGTGACATGTAGAGAGAGATATTATTCTATCTAAGATTGTTGGAGGAATACTTGGATTAAGGTATCTACCCCCTATCCCTATCTCAAGGAACCAACTATAAGTGTTATACCATAACTCATGTAAGGAATAAAGAAAAAATAAGATGACCTCGATGCTCCTAAGAATATGATGTTGGCTAAAATGGGAATGGAACCATCACGAATGCACACCTGCATGAATGAGTGTGTGTTCACTGGAATGCATGCTTGTAGGAATCTATGTACATTCCCTAGAACATGCACTTGTGTCCTACTATATAGGCTCAATAAGGCCTTATATTTCAACAAGGTTGTCATCTTGGCATGGCTTCACACATTATTAAAAATGTGCATGTATTATTAGGAATACATATGTGCTCTACGAAAACTAACACATTCTTGGAATGTGCCATGTGCTCTATGAAAACAAACATTTCTTTCAAACGTGCATGTGTTCCTTGTGAGATTTCTTTTTATGCACCTGTGGCCCCAATTTTTACCAAATTAGGACAATCTAATGCATTTTGGGAGATATTGAACAAATTTGTTCATTCCCAGAACCCCTCGAGTGCCAAATAAACATCATACCTACATCACACCTTGTCTTTGAATTCCAGGTAAGATTTTTTTTTTAATTTTTTAAATTTTCGTTTAAAATTGGAAAAAAAACCAAAAAAATACCCTAAATGCAATCACATAGTGAAATTGGTTAATATGGAACCTAATCAAAATTCAAACCTGGTATCATTAAAAAAAAAATAGAACAACCAAACTTAAACCAAGAATAAGGAAATCCAAATGATGAAATTGACACATCCTTGGCTACTAGGAGGTCACTAATATAGGGTCTCTAAAGAACTTCATACTCACTAGGATTTTCTCTTGGAAGTTCATTAAACTCAATTGTATCATCCATCTCCAATGCCCAAAGCAAGTTAACGAATACACTTGATATGAGGGATAGAATGTATCAACACAATATAAATGGTAAAAATAAAGACCAAATAAGAGGCCTCAACATTATTTAAAAAAAATTGTTGTATTTATTTGTTGCCCCAAGATACAACCAACCTTTACTAATTAACAAAATACACATTTGTATGGATTGGTGTACCTACCAACCATTTCAAGAAATTTTGTTGGATAGGTGGTTTATTGTATTTGATAAACATCCTTGTAATAATAGGGAGATACCTCTATATTTCTTGAGGAATTTATGAGTGTAGTTTCAACTAGGAATCCATGTCAACTTCTTTGAAATGGGATAAATGCAGGGGGTGGGACATCGATCTGCAAAAGATAGATAAAACTCTTGGGGAATCCTAGCACTAAGTCCTCATCCACCTAAATGAATGGCTAACCCCCTTGCTTAGAATTGGCCTCAAGTCAAGGATAACATTATTAAGTCTCAAATTATGATAGCCACATTGACTCAGATTCTAATGTAACATGGTAGCTCAATGAAATCATTGTGCAAGGATTCACCAACAACTAATGTTGCAAGTGGGGTTAAAATATATGACTTTAGAGCATGGTTTCACCAATAGATTCCACATGGAAGTTCACTTGAACCTCACATATGTACTAGATGAGGAAAATCCCGCTATTGAAATATGGAGGGAAACAAGCAACAAAGTTTTATGGAGGAGGTTACTTTCCTGACCCTATTTGCATTTAGATAATTGTTTTCTAGATCCATCACATAACTGAAAAAATTATCGACACGTTTTGAACCATGTAATATGATTCATCATTATGACAAAAATTATGAAGAGATACTAATCTAACATGGCTATATAAAGAACTAGATTGAATGTAAAAAGAGAATAGTTGTTAGAAAAAAAATAATAATAATAAAATAAAATTATAAAAATTCAAATACCTATAAAAAGTAAAAATAAGCATAATAATAAGAGAATTAGGGAATAAGTAAATCAGAAGGAAGGTAAATTAAAGAATAAAAATTAAATATTAATCCTATTATATAGACAATTTAAATAAATAAAGGTTAAGAAAATAAAATTAAAAAATTAAAAAATTAATAACATAAGTTTTTACAAATAATAATAATATTAAATCCAATACCATACTATAAGTAATATGGGTTTTTTTTTATATAAAAAATGAATATATATATATATATATATATATATATATATATATATATATATATATATATATATATATATATATATATATATATATAAAGAAAATAGACAGAATAATACTTAATTTAAATAATTATAAAACAACAAATATATATGTAAATCAATTATCCTCAATATAATATTAATTATATATATAATCTAGAGGCAAGAGTAAGGATAAGAAAATAAATTTAAACTATAAATAAATTATTATAAGTTTAATAAAAAACAAAGTCCAAAAAAATAAAAATAAAAATAATAAGAATTAAACAATAAAATAATAAAAATTAAATAAGAAAATAAAGGGAAAAAAAATTGAATAACGAAATAAAGAGAAGCAGAGAAACAAGGAGGAAAATTAAGAAGAAAAAGTCAAGGAAAGAGCAGGGATCCAATTTTTACTAACTTTCCCGCCGTCATCTTTGCTAAGGTTGTTGGTTGTACATTTCTCAACCTTGATAGCTTCCCTGAGCTTCTTATGATTATAATGGGAAATCTTAGCAAGGACATGTAACATGCCTCCTCCCTCATTTACCCACTTTCAACGGCTTGCCCAGGGCAAACATCAGTTGAGGGTCACTATGATAAGACTCAATCTCATGTATGACCTTAAGGAAATGGATTCGATAACCTAAGACCTTACTGACTCCCCTTAGGTGCCACAGAACCTCTAGGAGCAACCCAACCCCTCCAAGTGTCCAAACCCTAATATTACTCTCTTTTTCAATGACTTTGAGCCCTAGTCACTCCCTTGCCAATGCCTCCAAGTGACTATGAGCCTCGAGTCACTCCCACAAGCTTGCTTCCCAACAACTATGAACTTTTCTACTCAATTATATATGCCAGTGACTCTAAATTTTGAGCCACTTTTTTAGCGCCAGGACTCAGGCCTTTGCCCAAAAATGAGTGAAACTTCCAAAGATGATAAATGTCATAGAGACAATGTTTGTAAACCAAAAAATGTAACCAGGACTTGACATAACCTTCCCCAAGTCAGAATGGCATTCCTTCATAAACTTGGTAAATATGAAACCTACAGGTCCTGAATGAAATTTTGAACATAAGGGACTGAAAACTTATCTAAGTTTTAACAAGAAGGGTCACTGCCTTTTCACATTAGTTTTTATAACACCAATTAGGCCTTTCATTCATTATTCATTCAATTACAAGTAAAAACATGAAGAGAGCCATGAATGAGATATGTCATATAACCATGCTTATAAATAACATATAACCATATAAATAACAATGAGAGAACAACAATCAAATCCACATAATAAAAAGTACATTTACTTATCAAAGAAAGAGAAACTTATCTCTTATTAAACATAGGAAAAATCCAGCCAGGTTCGGGACTTCCACATTCCACCCGACCATTGATTGGCTGAACCAATTCTTTCTTTTAGCCAATCAACCATGTGCCATATTCAAAACATGAACGTGGGATATCATGGGATAAACCAATCAAAAAACAACCAAGGGAATCAAGAGGTTAAACCGCCTACACCCTCACATAACATGATCTCACCTAAACCAGTGTCAAGATTACAAAACCGAACTGAGCTTGGATGCCTCAAAATTTATTCTCCAAAACCTTGAAGAATTTTCCTGCCTCCACCATCAGGATTTAACATGTATCCTTCCATTACTGGTCAAGGGATTCCTAGGAATTTGGAAATTTTCTTGAGACCATGTCACCCAAATCCAAAATATTCCAACAATCCAAATCTCAAACCGAGATCAACCCCATCACACCATGGCTATCCTAAAATGGAAAAGTTAGGCTAAAATCCACTATCCAACCCGACAAAACCCATGTCTGATAAAAAAAGAACCAAATACCAACATGCACATATGATGCATTTCAAAACCAACCAGGAAATCATACAAGAAACTTGTTACCTGCAAGTATTCCCATTGAAGTTGCTTGATCCAACTTTTCCTTGCTTGATCCTTTCTTTCCTTTCCTTTCTTTTCCTTACTTTCTTTTCTTGATTTGTTCCTCCTCTTAGTGTTCTTCTACTCTGAGACTAATTCCAAAAATTAAAATCACAAAATACTACCAACTGATGCTCTAAGATATTTTTATAGATGAGGCCTCTAATTTCTTCAATTTTCCATTATTTTCCTTCATCTTCCACCTCACATGAAACATGTGACCTTTCACCTTCTTTTTCTCCTAATTTCCTTTATTTTCATAAATAAATGCCAATAATACACTTTTTCATTTTCAAAGCCTTAGCCATTGCCTTCTCCAATTTCCCCTTAACCATAAACACATCAAGTGATGCCCACTAGGATATTTTTCCAAACATTCATCTTGAAATAAGTGTTCCTTAACCGTGGTATTATTTTTTCTTTATTAGCTTTTATTACATGAAATTTTAACTTGAGGCTATTATAGACCCCTCCTCCTTAGGGGAACACTGTCCTTGGTCTTTTGTGACACCTAAAACCAGAAAAATCATTGAAATCCAAAAACATACTGCCTCTAGAGCTTTATAACTTATATCGTTGCAATATTCACAATAACATCCTAATCAAAAGAAAAATCATCATGAATAACATGATAACATGAAAACCATATCATTTATTGAAGCCTTATAACACAACTCATTACAGTATTTACAATAGCAACCGTACATAAATATGTAAAAATACCAAAACTAATTTTCCTTCACTAGCAAATATGAATGATACATAGACCATGTCTAATAACCCATCTCCCATGTAGCTTCATCGGGCCCAAAGGGCTTCCACTGCACTTAATCCTGCTCGATTTCTCTATTCTGAAGCATGAGATGTTTTCGCTACAATATGCATTGAGGTTCCTACTGGAATTCTCCTTTTTTCTCCACCTGCAATACATACCAATCAATAACATGATAAAAATCCTTTAAATATCTTTTATTAAGCAATGAAACATGAATAACATCATGGAATTTCATTCTCGGAGGCAATGCAAGTTTGTAGGCCACTTTTCCAATCCTATAAAAGATCTCAAAAGGCCCGTAATACTTGGTGCCAACTTGGCACATTATCCAATGCCCAAGGAGATATTCTTGGGCTTGATGTACAAATACACATGCTCCCCAACATGAAACTCCTTAAATGCCCTGTGATGGTCTACATAAAAATTTTGCATGTCCTCTGCTACCTTTAGATTCTTCTTGATAACCTTCATTTATTGTTCCATTTCTTCCAACACATCTATTCCAATAAGTACCATGTTCACATATTTTCCATATATGTGCTTATATTCTGGATATGTGCGTATATGGAAGTTTTGCATATATGGTAGATGCACATATGCAAAATATGTGCATATACGGAAGATATACACATATCCGAAAGTTGTCCATATACAGTAGATTTACATATACAAAAGATTCACATATACACAAGTTACACATATATGGAACTTAGGCGCATATACAAAATTTACACATATACAAAAGTTGTGCATATACAGAAGATGCACACACATACAGAATTTGCACATATATGGAGGTTTTCGTATATCCATATTACATAAGTTCCACACTTTTTTTGTATATGCACAACTTCCGTATATGTGAATATACTGAAGCTTGAAATATATGGAAGCTATGTGGATATATAGAGGTTTCACATATATAAAAGATGTGCGCATAAAGAGAAGTTGCACATATATGGAAGTTGTACAGAACTTTTGTATATGCACATATTTTCCATATATGTGTAACTTCTATATATGCACGTACAAGTGTACAACTTCAACCTTTGTATATACACAACTTCTGTCTATGTGCATATATTACGTATGTGCACAACTTCTGTATATACATATATATGAAAGTTGCACACATAAAAAAGATATGCATATATATGGAAGATATGTGATACAAAATATACACATATATAGAAATTCTTTGTCTTCCATATATGCACATCTTTCATATATGCACATATATGAAATTTGTTCATATGCAGTAGATGTGTATATACGGAAACTGTGCATATATGGAGGTTGTTGTATACGCATATTTTAGAAGTTTCATAGTGACTGTTGTATATGTTCAACTTTCGTATGTATGCATATACAGAAGTTGTGTATATATGGAAGATATGCACATATACGGAAGTTGTACATATACACAAGTTGTGCACAACTTCAACCTTCGTATATATATAGCTTTTGTATATGTGCAACTTCCCTATATGCATATATCTTTCGTATATGCATAATTTTCGTATATGTTCCATATATGCACATATCTTTCATATATGTATAAATTTCATAAATGTTCCATATATGTGTAACTTCTATATATGCACATATTCAAATTTGTGCATATACAAAAGATATGTGCATAGTTGGAAGTTATGCATATACGAAACATATCTAATATGAAAAATGTTCATATTTAATTTATTAGGAGTTAATTTTTTTTTACCATCAACTTGTGTGCAACTTGTCTTTATTAGTCATACAACCTTTCTTAAAATTAAATGTAGGCAAACCAATTATGTACTTGACCAAGGGTGTCATATCACACAACTTGTTTTTATTAGTCATACAACCTCTCTTGAAATTAAGTGTAGGAAAACCAACTATGCACTTGACCAAGGGTGTCATATCATTCTTCATTGCATGACCTTTCTTTATTACTAGACCAACATGTATGCATTAATCATGGAAGTGCATTTGTAACTTGCATGGTAATATTTTTCATTGGACATCATTTGTAATGTGCATGGAACTATTTTTCTTTCATATGTGTATTACTTGATATTAGTGAGGTGTCATTGGAAATAGATAATGCTTGTGGTCATTTTACTTCAGTTTTATATGTAGAGTGAGCTAATAACGCCAATTTGAAACTGGATTACAACTTGATGGCCATGACCTAGGACCATATAAGTTTGTTTTATTCCCTAAACAAACACGTATAAAATAAGGATCTTAATATATGTATATGCACAACTCCTGTATATGTGCAACATCCGTATATGAAAATCTTTTGTATATGCGTATATACAGAAGTTGCACACATACAAAAGATATGCACATCTATAGAAGTTGTATGTATATAGAGGTTGAATTTGTGCATATACGGAAGATATGAAAACATATGGAAGTTGCACATATATAGAAGATATGCTTATATACAGAGTGATGCATATATGGAAGTTTTATATATACAAAAGTTCCATATATATGGAAGATATGCACATATACAGAAGTTGTGCATATATGAAATATGTGCATATACGGAAGTCACACAACTTTTATATATGTGAATATTTTGTATCACATATCTTCCATATATGAAAAACTTCTGTATATGCACATATCCTCAGTATATGCACCTATATGGAAGAACCACATATAAAAAATATACACACATATGCAGAAGACATGCACATACTATACATAAGTTGTGCATATATGGAAGACATGCACATATATGAAATATGTGCATATGCAACACATAACTTTCGTATATGCGCAACTTCCATATATGCACCTATCTTTCATATATGCACAACTTTCACATGTGCATATACAGAAGTTGTGCATATACGAAGGTTGAAGTTGTGAAAACCTTTTGTATAAGTGTATCTTTTGTATATGCACATATATGGAAGATGTGCATATAAGGTAGACACGTATATACAAACGATTATAGGAAAACTATGCATATACAGAGGCTGAAATTTTGCACAGCTTCCATATATGCGCATATCTTCTGTATATGTGAAACTTTTGTATATGCACAACTTCCATAGATACACATATATGAAAGCTATGCATATACAGAAGAAATGTGCAACTTCCATAATATGCATATACAATAACCTCTATATATGCACAACTTCTATATATGTGAAACTTCCTTATATGCACACATCTTCCACATATGCACAACTTCCATATATACATATATATAGAAGTTGTGCAAATATGGAATATATGCGTACATATGGAAGCTGTGTATATTTGGAGGTTGAAGTTGTGCACAAGTTTGTCAATATATGGAATATATGTGCATATACGAAAGATATGTGTATATAAGAAATTTATGCATATACAACAATTATGTGCATATACACAAGTCACACAAATTTTATATATGCACATCTTTTGTATTGCACAACGTTCATATATGCACAATTTATGTATATGAAAATATCTTCTGTATATGTGTAACTTCCATATATGCGCATATACAAAAGTTTTTCATACTCAAAAATTGCACATATATGGAAGACATGTCCATATATAGTATATATGTGCATATACAAAATGTATGCGCATATACATAAGATATGAACATATAAGAAAGTTCTGGATATACAAAATATTTGCTTGGACATCGTGCATGAAATTAGTTCAATCACATATCCTTCTCTACTCTTTGAGCATTGAGTCATTTTTAGTTCTGGGGGTGTTCCTAAGAACATACAATAAGAGAGGATTATCAAAACTTTCCCTTTGTGGCTCGTAACATAGAAGGAATGCCTTCCATGTGATACATGTAGATGAAACATTCTACATATTAAACATGTGGACCTTGAGTTGACATATGGCATTGATTAAGAGTCTTATTTTAAAAGTGTTTGTTCAGGGGTTACATATTTAACAGCCAGAAATGAGGTGGGATACTCGTATGAATAAAATTATTTTTAATGTATTGTTTCTCTTTGTGCCTATATAGTGTGTCTTCATATTGTATACATTAAGCCTAAGATAGAACATAAATTAAGTAATTTATGAAGTATCTTAATCGACTTTCCTTATCGGCTTTCCAGATGTTATTACAAAGATAAATGACATGGCTCAATTACTTATTGTTGGATATTATATACCAAGAAATATCACTTGGATACACCGGTCTCCTTAAGGTTGTAACAATCACACCTAAGAGGATGAGAAGGGGTAAATTACAAGAAAAATATAGAGTCATGGACTTAGATTATTAAACAAGGCAGTGTGTTCTGCACAACCATTTCCTTGGGAGGATTAGAGTCGAAGTGGGAATTATGGCAATTAAACTAGTGTTTAAAAGGTCAAGGTAAAGGTAAAGGTCGATAGGGATCCTCCCTAGATGTGGGTGACAAAATAGACATGAGTGACAATCACATCCCACTCCACCTAGATAACAGAGATCTCCCATGCAGAGCTTCATCTGTGGAGGATCCAAATATCGTTAGCCTCTCACATGAAACTTGCAAAACCAGAAATGATGATGAGAGGACGAGTAGTGCATCACCATGCCCTGAACATCACCTTGCATCTATCACCATTAATGTCCATCATGATTAACCAATATCGCAGCCATACCCCCTCCCCCAAGCCTACTCAGGTTCTCAATCACGGCAAGCAGACACGTGCGAAGGCCACTCATCGCTATCCTCATGGCTTTCATTCCTACCCCTTTATAAAGCTGAGCTATCTACCCCTCTCATCACTCAGCCTGTTACCTTGGCCTTTCGTCCCTCTCACTTTGCTCTGGCTTCTCATCGACTTCAAACGACTGTGAAGCCCCTGTCTTGGTATGGAGTTGTGCAGTCTCCCTTATATTTCCGCTCTCCCTCCTACACATCTTCCCCCTAGATTTTTCTTCCCCTTTAGCCCCATTGTGATACTTTTCCCCTTTTCTCATCCTTGTGTACTTATGTTTCTCTTGAAATTCTCTCCCTGATCCAGGTGTGCAATGGCTCATAGACTTCTCTAATACACTATCTGCGGAGTTCAGAGAGGGGATCTCTCAAGATGATATCATCATGAAGAGGATAATCATATCGTGTCGATTGAAAGCTCCTTTTCTAGCACTTTTACGCACCAAATTCCCAATCCCAAGAAGCGTGCAGAATCCTTCAGGCATGTTGCATAGAGAGGAGGTTGTGGTTTGGGGAAGTCCACCTCGTATCCCTTGACGCACTCATAGCAATGCCATTTTGTCTCTCTGATGGCCCCAGAGAAGGAATATGAGGACACAGACATCTGGGTCATGGACTCCGATGGCATCTACACGCATGTTCCCAATGGCGTAGACTCGAACTCTCCCATCCTCTGCACTCCTATGAGCATTCCGAGACATACTGTGGCAGATGTGGAGGCAGCTACTATGTAGGCTCCTGCTTGACCTATTAAGGATGAGAACCCCAACAGTAATGATGAAGATGATAAGTGACGTCTACGCAGCTACACAGTTCTCTTCTGTTTTTTGTCATGCTCGCCCTCAGGGCATTTCTGCTATCTTTTACTTTTTGTTTCTTAGATATTTCAGAGCTACTGCACAAAATATATTTCTCGGCTCTAAGTTTTCTATGGGCTGGTTTCCTCCCTGAAGGCAGCCCAGAAATAGTGTAACAAAGTTTGGGATTGGTTAAGCACAGCTTGCCAACACAGCCTATAGCATATGTAACTTTATGTTTTAGAAATTAATATAATAGCCCAATTTACCAAAAAAAAGGTTGATAGGGATCCTGTAGTTATCTCTCCAAAATAAAATAGTGATTTCATAGTAGGGTCTTTCCCTGGCTATTTTTATTGACAGGGCAAGTATTGCAATTGCAGGAAACCCAGATTATGAAATTCTAGGAATGTAAGTTAAAATTTCTAGTGAGGCCATGAAAATCCAAAATGATGTTATCAATAAACAACTACTAAACCCTTCCATTACATTAAATATGTAACTAAAATTGTATCTAAACTAGGTAAAAACAAGTTTGACATAATTGAGTAAGCAAATAGAAGCCAACATGCAGTAATGAGGTAGAGTATATGTAAAGAAGAAATTACCATTATGCTGAAAGTTACATTCATTTACCTCTTCTTAGTTTATACTTAAAAAATACAGAAGTTAGATACATTCACTCTCGAGTATGAAGTACTATAAATAAAATATATAGAGAGATGATGATAGTTTCAATTTAAACATATCCCAGGTAATAGATATACAAAAAATCTAGAAATAATGAAGGTTGTGAGAACGCAAAGTACTGTGAAAATTAGAAATAACAACCAAATTAATACCATTGATGACAAATCTGCAATTTATTAGGCAAAATAGCTTTATAATGATATAAGCATAACCAAATAGCAATATTATCATTTACTATCAATTCACACCATTGCAAAATATACGGATTTATCACACGTGGAATTTTGAGCATACATGATTGTAATTGTATCGTTAAAAGTAAATAAACCCAGTGTTGAGTTTTATGTCAAATTAGTAGTTAATAATTACAAATAGAGTATTAGGAATTTATGAATCAACCACGACGGAGAGAAATGTTATGCACAAACTTAGATTTAATAGCCCCTAAGATCCAAGGTTTAATTCAAACTCAAATCATACTACCAAGGGCATATCTTTTGTATATGCATAACTTCTGTATATGCACATATCTTCCATATATGTGAAACTTCCGTATATGCACATATCTTCTATATATGTGCAAATTCCATATATTCAAAACTTTTGTATATGTGCAAATCTTCTATATGTGCAACTTTCCTATATGCACAAGTATGTACAAGTATTTAGTTTGAGTCACGAATGTAAGTCTGAGAAGTTTTAGAGAGAAAATTGTGGAACGAATTTTTGTTGCCACGTAAAATAACTAATTACTATGAGTTACTGCACAAGAAACAAAGATGAGTAAATCTTTATAAAATTCCTAGTTTTACTGGGTGAAGGAACTGCAACCTCCATTTTTTTTCATGCGCATGTATTTACTTCTATTTTGAAATCATAATCTAAATTATAGTTTGTTGCAATATCTTATGTGTATGTGTTTGTTACATAACATTTTGTCACCGTCCCTGCAATCCCTCGTCCCATACATTGGAGGACTGTTCCCATGACCTCTGAATAGTAAAATGTCCTGAAAACACCTTGATAGCATCCTTCTGCATAAGGACAAGAATTCTCCTGAAGAACATTTCCTCTGAAGAACCATAAAAACCCATGTTTTTGCATTGGCGCGGGTAGCCAGTTCATCCCTTGCGCCAATGGAGAAAATGCACACTAGTGGGTGCGCCAGTTGGCGCTCTATCCCTGTGTTGTGCCCGCGCCAAGCCTATTAAGGAATGTTTTTTAAAAATAAATGATGGAAGTTTGATTCTAACAACTTTATAACGGATCATCAAAATGAGGTTGGGTTGTTTGCTTCCGAATCTCCCTGTTTAGGAATTGGTTTTCCACCTCTCATGGAACCTTCCTAAGAGATAGGACTCTATCCCATGATTATAGGGATCCCAACCTCCCTTCCTCCCTCTATAAAAGGCTGCCTTCTCCCTTTACAAGCTAGCTAAACGCTTGGAAGCTGAACATTTGGGAAGTAAATTTTAGCTAAGTGACCATTGAAAGCAAAGCTAAGGAGAACCCCGTAAGAGAGAGATCCTTGTCTAAATTCCCAACGATCTTTGTGAGACATGCTCCGCTGGAAGCCCTACCAAAGGAAGAATGCAACGTCGGAACTCGGTTTTAATCTTTCTTTCACATTCAATATATGCTCGACTACGTTATTGGTTCCACTATTGTATTTCTTATCTATGTAATGCAATTTAGTTCAATCCTTTCTGACTGATTGATAGTTAAATGTTTGAATTATTATGTTGTATGTTGTCATTTCTTCTCTGCATGTGTACAGGTGTCTGGATGCGGTGAGCGAAAGGATCGTGATCTGTTAAGCTAGGAACGGCAAGCAGCGCTTCTTCTTCGATGACAACAGCATAGGACTTGAGGTAGGCTATCTATCATGGCTTTGTCTTTTGTAATTAGGAATCGGTATTGTAGCATGTTTTTTTTGTTGCTAGACCAACTCTAGGGCTAGTGGGATCACCTCTGTCCACAGAGGGGATTTACCTCTCCAACAAATTGGTGACTCCACTGGGGAGTTTCCTTTGATTTTGTCACTCTTTGAGGTCTTAGTCATTCGACGGATTTAGTCGAACGACCATTTCCCTGTTTGTTCCTATGTTTTTCATCAATTACAATCTTTTAGTTTTTTTCTTGAAGTGGTGAGTCTGGTCTTGGTTGTGAGAAATTATTTATTTTTTCCTGTTTAGGCATTGGCGCATTTATTTTTTTGACAGTCACGTCAATTGGCACTAGTTGTCAGTTAGCAACCCATGCTAATTGGCGTTAGTTGTCAACAAGCAAGTCATGCCAGTTGGTGCTAGTTTCACCCACCAAAGTAGTGCCAATTTCAGGGTGTATGAAAAATTGAGGTTTTTTCCCTAAATCCTTCACTAGTGTGTCTTTCCCTTCCAATATTTTTCTCTGTATGATGTACACGTTCTCCCCTTTAATTTTTCACTTGTGAGCATAGATTACATTGCTCATTGTTCAAATGAAAAGTCTTCTTTCTTTGATTGCTTGATGTAAAAGGGAATGAATGCCTTGTTTTGAGCTCATGCTTTGGAACTCCTTTTTGTGCTTGACCTCAGATGTCTTGTAGCCTTTTGAGGAATTTCATTATAAAGTGTTTAAAACAACGATTGCATTCTTAGTGTTTGTTTACATCTCTTTTGCATTCATCCTTCATTAAGAAAATTTGCGTTCATTTAGTTTTCATCTTAGAGCTTGCTTTTTGTTAAAATGCATTAGATCACATTTGCATTGAAAAGTATTTTGAGATTTATCATTGAACTTAGATCACATTGTTTAATGATTTAAAGGTAAAAATCGCATCGACTGCATTCTCTTTCATTAAAAGCATGCATTAAGTAGATTCTCATTTCATCAAAAAATGCATTGAGTGCATTCTTATTCTTTCAAAAAAAGGAAACTGTGCATAGATTACAATTGCATAGTTTTCAAAAAAGAGGATTTTGCATAGATTAAATTGCATAATTCGCATCGTTGAATGTTTTAGACTAATTTTGGATAGTGAAAGTCATCTAGTCTAGAAAAAGTTTTGTTTTTAGTATTGATGTTTGTTGCATCATTGTTTGGAACTCTTCCCTTAACTAGATAACATTCATCAAATTGAAAGATTTCTTTTCTCATATAGCTGCATATAGGAGATTGTCAGATGACATGCGGTAGGGCCTTGAAACCGAGACATAATTCAAGATAAACTTTAAAATTTATTGAATTAACCTAAGTAAGCATTGAAACCTAAAGAAATATTTTTAGTGGTCTAGGCTAGAGACGTGTTCAAGCATCTTTAAACCTAGCAGTTGTTGCTCGCCATCTGCCTTTAGATAGCGCTAGTACGGACTTGTGCTCCTCGTACTGTTGCGTATATAAAGGGAGACCCCATTAGGTTGCAAATCCTTTATCCATAGGAAACCGAGTCTGCCGCCTTTTACCCGTGATACACCGAACACAGCATTCGAAGAGATTACCTGCATGTACGTTAAGTCCTTGGTTGATTTCTCTTTCATTTTTACCAAGGTGTATATGGTAGTTCACGAATATCTGGTACACCCATTTACCTAGATTACCAAAGCAGTCACTTTGATCTTTACTGACTCTTTTAACTGAAAATATCATCGAGCTCTTGTCCTTTCAAGCTCATGTCCAACCTAAAAGCGATAGAGTCACCTTTTTCTTATTTCTCAACTATTAAAATATGAAACAGCAGAGTCTGGTTTCAGTGTCTTAAAAAATTAATCGCCCACAAAATATTCCTAGTTAGAATTTTTGCCCTTAGTGTTTTATTTCAAGGTCATTTCCGATGGAAAATTTTTCGGAGTTTTCCAATCAAAGAGTCCCCTCTGAAGGGAGTCCTAGTCTTTTTCCTACTTTAGGAAATATTGGTGCTCCTTATATGGCCACGTTATCCCTCCTAGGGTTAAATGTTGGGTTTCCTATTTGGTTGTTTTCAACCTCTGTGGTCTCAAGTGTTCCTACTACTGTACCATCCACTCCTCCGCCTGAGCAATGCCATGTTGATTCAAAGATGGACCTCTCCCCTTCTTCACCTGTTTCTTTATCCTCATCTTCTACTTCGCCTGGTGAAATTTTGGATTCTAGTACCCAGGTGGTTAAGAAGAAGAAGAAGAAGACTAAGAAGAAGAAGTCAGATAAGCGAGAGGCTAATTCTGCAGTTGTTGCTTCCAAAACACCTGCTCTCGATGAACCTTCCAACCCTCTGCAGAAAGTTAAATTCCCTTGCATGTTGTGCCAGGGAAACCATCTTCTTTGAGATTGCCCTGGCATTCCCAAGGTGCTTGAAGTATGTTCCAATGATCATCCATCGTTGCCTTTGGCTTCCGGGAGTCAGGTTGGAGGCACGTCTTCAGCTGGTTCTGGTAAAGCTCCTAAGAAGCAAGGTAAGCTTGCCAATCCTTGTAAGTTGTGTGAAGAGCACCATGCCATTCACCTTTGTCTATATATGGATGAAGCCAAGATAGTTTTGGACAACTCGGTTGTTTCTACACCATGCCTTCCAGCTAGTTACAAACAGCTTTATTTGAGTCCTTCACGAGTTGATTCAACGATCAGTCAAGAGTCATCCTTGCTTGATCCCACTCCCCTGAAAATTCACCATCATGAATCCATCCCTGACCAACCATTGGTCATGGGATCGGTTGAGCTGGCCCCATCTGTGGTGCACTAGGTCTTTTCCATTGAGAGTGGATCTCACATCCCTCATGTTCTTCTTGTTTCTTCAGATTACTCAGAATTGGAGAAAGATTCTCTTGTCCCTATACCTCAAGAAGTTACTCCTCTACCTCCCGTGTTGGAGGTCCCGGAGGATACCCCTCCCGACTCCATGATGCAGGTCATGGAGGTTGCTCCTTCTTCTTCCATAACACCATGGGAAGACCATCTCAGTTTGATGGTAGCCCCTCCGAGTAGTTTGGTCACTTCCTTTGATTGGAGTTGATTTGCAGGATACTACGTTTTGTCTTATGTTCCTTTTGAGATAACGGTACAAACCTTTGGTCTAGTCGTACCTAGCACTATTATAGATGAAGCCACGTCTGTCAATATTTTTTCTTCAACTACATGGCAAGCGTTTGGTTTGCCTCCTCTTGTGCCTGTTACCCAAGATCTATTGGCGTTTAACAGAGGAAATAGTCAACTATTAGGGATCCTTCCGAAATTGCCTGTTACTTTGGGAGGAAAAATTGTCCATATGGATGTGATGTTTGTTCGTGGCCCCTTGGAATTTAATTTACTCTTGGGCCATGATTATACTTATGCCATGGGAGCTCTTGTGTCCTCCCTCTTTCGTGTGATGTGTTTTCCGCACCAAGGTTAGATCGTGACCATCGATTAGCTTGCATTCTTTGGTCCTAATATCATAGTTAGTCCACCATCATCCCTGTCGGATCTTTATCCACTAGTTGTGTCATCCCCACCACATGTCAATTATGTGGCTACCTGTCATGTGCCCATATTCAGTGATAGTGTCGTTGTACATCGTGTGCTGAGGGCATTAGGTCCACACTTCCAAGATGTTTTCCTTCGATCAAACAGGAAACCCTTGGAAGCTATGAATTCTTATTCATTATGATGAGGTCTGTCAGAGCATGGTTCATCTACTTGTGTCAAGCTCCTTAAACCATGAAACAAGGTCTATCGGAGCAAAGTTCGTTTTCTTGTGTCAATCTCGTTAAAAAATGAAACAAGGTGTCCAAGGACGATTTGTTTACTATGTCAACCTCGTTAAAAAATGAATTCTGATTTGAGGATGGTTCATTTTCTATGTCAACCTCATTAAAAAATGAATTAGCTCATGAGGATGGTTCTTTTAATGTGTCAACCTCGTTAAAACAATGAAACATGTTCATGTTCAATTCGAGTCTTTGATAAGATCTCGTAAAATCCCATTCGAGTCTTTCTCTTGATCTCGTAACTTGAACCTTCACTCCATCTGCCCTTCATATGGATTGAAGCTTGGGGGGCATGCAACTCGAATTGAGTCACCATGTTGGGGGCATGCAAAAAAATTTCAAGCATAGTTTGTTTCCATTTCAAGCTTGTGTAAAAATGAAACAGGTTTCAAGCATAGTTTATCTTTGTTTCAAGCTTGTGTAAAAATGAAACCAACTTCAAGCAGAGTTTCACGATTTCAAGCTTTTGTAAAAATGAAACTATTCCCATTTTACCTCTTGTGATTGCCATTTTATCAGCCTATTTTTTCCAGATGAGCCTTGGTTTTCTCACTCCATCGTTACTATCTGCTTGGCCGATCATATGCCTTCACTTGGTTGTTTCACCCATTCCTGAGGAACTTCTATGATGAGTAGCCTTGGTAGCTAGCCTCTTGACCTTTACTTTTTCTAAGCAGTTCCACCATTACCGGAACCAGTAGTTATCCTTTATACCACTCGTTCCTCCAGGAGGAGTCATCTTTCAGCTCTTTTCTAACTCTTAAAAATTGAAATTATTGTCGAGACTCTTTTCATTTTGAACTCGTTAAATTGGCTACGAAACGAAATCTACCCAATATACCTTTACCCCTTTTTCGGTCTGGGATAGATTATTTACGAAAAAGGAATACCCTAGCCTATCGTGACTAGGAGGTTCTCCCAGACACAGTTTTCTACCTTTTCGGATCTATGGGACTATCTACGAAAAGGGACTGCTGGAGTTTTATTTTCCGCTGTCTTTTCAAACTCTCTAAACATGAAAAGACACCAAGTTATTCCTTTGTCAGACTCGTTAAAAACTTATGACATCAGACTCCGTCGTAATGACATTACTCGAGTTTCTCCTTCCGAGGGCTCGTTAAATGTACTAGGTTGGATTTTTCCAAAGGACAAAATTATAGCACAAGCATATGTTATCCCCTTCAAGCTTGTTCAAAAAAATAATTTGGGTACTCGCTAGAAATGGTGGGGGAAAATGGAACCAGTATCACAGTCGTGTTGGCAGTATGTCACTCTTGAACATGGCACTTGTTTGCATTTGTGTCGGGTTGGGACCATCACATCTCGTTCTCTGCTTGCCTTCATGAGTTTGGGTAATCTCTTTTGACTGCTCATCTGCTCTTTTCCTTGTCACCATGACCTCAGATCCTTTGATGTCAAATACTACCAAATCCAGTGTCGTGCCACTGATATGTTCAAGAGAATTTTTCCTCTATAGTTTTTCAACCTCCCTCTGATTCTCTGTTGATCTTAATTCACAAACATTATATCCCTCTGTCTCGTGTCGATGATGTGGGAAACATTATGGCCCACCTTCGATCAAGGTCACTTCCTGTTGACTTCATATCATTATCCAGGAAGCTGATCTAGAGACTCCCTTCAGGTGCCTTAGAGCCTGCATGCCTCAATGGCAGGTTCTTCGCATTCGATGCAAGGTTTTCATTATTGGCCTTCGATCGGATGATTTTACGGGTGTTCAATGCCAACTCACTGTTCACATTCCGTGGATTGTACCTCTTTTACCTTGAGATCCATCATCATTATTGGTGGTTCCTCTCGCGTCTGTTAACGACATTCATTATTGGCTGGTAATCAGACGATGTTCTTGCATGTTCGACTTTAGCTCACATATTCGCATGCTCGAACTTGTACTCCGTTCGGGTCGAGATGGAGTGCAAGACCCTGGATTTTCTCTGATAAACATCCAGGCTACGGGTTCTTTGTGGATTATTATGATTTATTACAAGACTCATTCAATTGGATGGCTAAGAACCATACTTGATTCTACTTGTTGATCCTTATTTACTAGATGGCTACATCCATACCTTGGATCTCGGTTATTGTACACTCTATTATGGATGGCTACGCCCATACCACATATCATGTATCAGATATATCAGTTGTATTTGTATTTTGTAGGTCTTTCGACGGCTATGTTTTCAGTTGAGCGCATTCTCATAAACAATTTCACCCCTCCCTCTCTCTCAGACCTCATGCTTTAGGGGGCATCTGTTACATAGCATTTTGGCACAGTCCCTACAACCCCTCATCCCGTACATTGGAGGAATATTCCCATGACTCGTGAACAGTAAAATGTCCTGAAAACACCTTGATGGCATCCTTCTGCATAAGGACAAGAATTCTCCTGAAGAACATTTCCTCTGAAAAACCCTAAAAACCCTTGTTTTGGCATTGGCGTGGGTAGCCAGTTCATCCCTCACACCAATGGGGAAAATGCACACTAGTGGGCGCGCCAGCTGGCGCTCTGTCCCTGTGTTGTGCCCATGCTAAGCCTATTAAGGAATTTTTTTTTAAAATAAATGGCGGAAGTTTGATTCTAACAACTTCAGAACAGATCATCAAAATGAGATTGGGTTGTTTGCTTCCAGATCTCCCTATTTGGGAAGTGGTTCTCCACCTCTCATGGAACCTTCCTAAGAGATAGGACTCTATCCCATGATTATAGGGATCCCAACCTCCCTTCCTCCCTCTATAAAAGCTTTTCTTCTCCCTTTACAAGCTAGCTGAATGCTTGGAAGATGAACATTTGGGAAGGAAACTATAGCTGAGCGACCATTGAAAGCAGAGCTAAGGAGAACCCCGTAAGAGAGAGAGCCTTGTCTAAATTCCCGACGAGATTTGTGAGACACGCTCCACTACAAGCCCTGCCAAAGGAAGAACATGACGTCAAAACTCAGTTGTAATCTTTCTTTCACATTTAATATATACTCAACTACGCTATTGGTTCCACTATTGTATTGCTTATCTGTGTAATGCAATTTAGTTCAATCCTTTATGACTGATTGATAGTTACATGTTTGAATTATTACATTGTATGCCATTGTTTCTTCTCTGCATGTGTATAGGTGTTCGGACACGATGAGTGAAAGGATCATGATCTGTCAAGCTAGGAACGTGAAGCAGTGCTTCTTCTTCGATGACAGCAGCGTAGGACTTGAGGTAGGCTATCTATCGTGGCTTTTTATTTTGTAACTAGAAATCGGTATCGTAGCGTGTTTTTTTTCTTTTCTAGACCCACTCTAGGGCTAGTGGGATCACCTCTGTCCAAAGAGGGGATTTACCTCTCTAACAGTGTTTCTTACGTATAGATGCATATACATAATATATGTGCATATAAAGAAATTGTGCATATATGGAAGATATGTGATCTAGAAGATTCACACATATAAAATTTGTGTGACTTCCATATATGTACATCTTTCATATATGCACAATTTATGTATATGTGCATATATTCCGTATATGTGCAACTTTCGTATATGTGAAACTCCCATATATGCACAAGTTTCGTATATGAACATATCTTTCATATATGTGCAACTTTCGTATATGTGCATATCTTTTGTACATGTGCAACTTCTATATATGCACATATCTTCCGTATATGCACAGATCTTCCATATATTCACATATCTTCCATATATGCACAACTTAAATATATGCACATATCTTCCATATATGCACATATATTCCGTATATGCACATATCTTCCGTCATATCTTCTTGTGTGATAAGACACCCTTGGTCAAGTACATAGTTGGTTTTCCTACACTTAATTTTAAGAAAGGTTGTATGAATAATAAAAACAAGTTGCACACAACTTGACAGTAAAAAAAAATAGCTCCTAATATATTAAAAAAATTAAATAACATTCAAATTTTTTTTTTTTTTTAAATTAAACATTATACAGTGCAATATCCTACTTGTATAACAATGTCCACCTAGATATGCACAACTTCATTATATGTGCATATCTTCCGTATATGCACAAGTTTCGTATATGTGCAACTTCTGTATATGTACAACTTTTTTATGTCCACATATCTTCCATATATGCACAACTTCTATATATGTGCATATATTATGTATATGATAAAATTCTATATATGCATATTACAGAAGTTGTGCACTGCTTTTGTATATGTACAGCTTCCATATATGTGCATATATGGAAGATATGCGCATATATGGAAGCTATGCATAACTTCAATCTTTGTATAGGCATAACTTCCGTATATATACATCTTTTATGTATGTGCATATCTTCTGTATATGAAGAAATGGATATTAGTAATACATAAATTGTGTATACACGAAATGAGCACATATACAGTGGTTGAAGAGCACATAAATTATTTATATGTGCATCTTCAATATATGTACAACTTATGTTTTTATGCATCTACCATATATGTGCAATATAAACACCCTCCTATATGCATCATAAGAAATAATTAGTGGATATCGAGAGGGAAACGACATGGTTATATGATCTTCCTATCCAGGGTATTTCTTTTCTAAGGAAAAAGAAGATTCGATCATGGATCTAGAAGCTAGAAAAAGACACATTTTGAGTTACAAGAAGAATATTGTAGATTAAATATCTGTGCCACCTGGATCAATGTCGGTGATAAAAATTCAAAATTCTTTCACAATTTTTCTTCTCAGAGAAGACATATGAACACTATCTAGGAGCTTTTGGATAGTGAGGGAATTTTGTTTTCCAAATTACAGGATTTGCAAAAGGAAGCTATTAGATATTTTGAGGGTCTTTTTTGGGATAGAGTAGAGGCATATATTGACAATCAACTTGATTTTATTCAATCATATCCCCATATGTTCTCTGCAAAAGATGTTAAGTTTGTTGGTGGTCCAATATCGATTGAATAAATTGAATCTGTCCTTAAATATTTTTCCAAGGATAACTACTCAGGGCCAAAAGGATGGAATGTCGAAATATTTTTCCACTTCTTGGATATCGGGGACCAAGATTTAATGAGGTTGGCTAAAGAACCAAGGAATGGGTGCATGATTTTGGGTTCTTTAAACTCGAACCTTTATTTCTCTCATTCTAAATTCTTCTAATGCCTCCTATTTTTCTAGATTTCCGGCCTATAGCATTGTGCAACATCACTTATAAAATTATTTCAAATATTATTACTTCTCACTTAAAATATAAACTCTCCTAATTCATCTCCCTTGAACAGTTCAAATTCCTAAAATGTATGAAGATTCGGGTTATCATGGCCATTGCACAATAAATCATTCATTATATCAAGGTTCAAAGGAAGGAGGGTTTAATATTAAAGTTTGACTTACACAAAGGATATGATTGTGTCAATTGGGCTTTTCCCATAATGATCCTACATAAAATTGGACTCTTTGTGGGTGTTTTTGAATGGACTATGGTGTGTGTCTCTTTGGTTAATTATGTCGTGTTAATTAATGGCATGACATTTACCTTCTTCAAGGCTTCTCAGGGGTTGAGACAATGCTGCTCCCTATCCCCAATATCATTCTTACAGGCTATTGATGGCTTGAGTAGGAAGATATTGAAGGCCATGCATAGGGTTTTTTTTAGGTATATTGGTCATGAGAAATTTCTTTGTTTCCCATCTCATTTTTGTTGATGACATTCTTCTTTTTGGATAGGTTCCTCGGCTCAATGGGAAAATATTTTTCCTATCATTTCTAATTTTGGGGAAGCATCGATATTTTTCATGAATAAAAAAATCCTTGCTCATTCATGCCTCAAAGGATTAAGCCCATATTTATACGATTGCAAACATTTTTTTTGTTAATTTTTCTAATCTCGATAGTGGGTTCAAACACCTTGGTTTAATTTAAAACCAAATCGTTATAAAATCAAGGATTTCCAGTGGATTATTAGAAAGTATGAAGCTCGATTGAAGTCATGCGCACATGGATGATTGTCTCTCGGTGGAAGAATAAAACTTTCTCAATTGGTATTACAAAGCATCTCTATATACTAGATGCACTTATATTTGATTCCCACACATGTCATAAAAAAAGAAATTTTATCATCTCAAATTTTATTTGGTCTTGTGCTTGTGGGCAAGAAAATATCCACCTAGTGTGATTGGGGGTTCTCTCTTAGTTGAAAGAAGAAGGTGGATGGGGTTTGAAAAACATGGAGAAATTTCGCTAGGACCTAAATATAAAGATCTTTTGCTGTGCATTATTCAGATCTAGCTTATGGCAGCAGATCAAAAATCTCTTTAGGTTTGTATAAAAAATGGTTCTAATTCATCAAAAAAAATTTCATACACATGGAAAGGTTTCATGAAGTTAAAGCATTGGTTACTTGGAAATATTTAGTGGGTGATTGTTATAGGTGCTAAAGTGGAGACTAGGTTGGATCCATTTTGGGGATTTCTTGGAAATCACTCTTTTCCCATAGAGATCATCCAACATATACATGACAAGGGGATTTTCTTCCTTAACCAAATGTGGTCTATAAATGAGCCAATGGGTCTATATCCTATCTAGATTAGATCCTCTGAGTTGGGATTATTCGATACAATAACGAATATTTGGGATGAATATATTGTTAATATATATATGAAAAGCAACCTGTTTCTAGATGGGGCTAACACTCTCATATGGGATGGGAAGACCCTCCAAGATATTACTTATGTGCAGGATATTTACTGTCATCTATCTTCTTCTCATATGCCTTCCTTGGTGAATGGGTGGTATTGAAAAGTATGATCTTGGAATATGCCTTTGAAACTAAAATACTTTATATGGTTGGAGTGGAATAATGAGATTATTACTTGGGAGACCCTGGGAAAGAGAGGTTTCCTAGGTTCAGGAAGATGTCATATGTGTTGGGGTGATTTTGAGAATGTTATACACTTATTCCTCAAATGCCCATTCATTGTGGCCATTTGGATTAGGGTCTTACAATTATTAAACATTGAATTTGGTTGGATGTATGCATCTATTAATGAGTGCTTTATCGATTGGAATACTAAATACATGGATACTGTCAAAACACTCCCTTTATTTATATTTCAGGGTATATGGAGATGAAAAAATTCTCTATTTCTTTATAATATTCCCTTTGATATTGAAAGGGATTGCAACAGCATTTACTCATAGTTCAAGGAATATTATGTGGCTAAAAGGGGATTAACAAATGATTTCAACCTATTGACACTACAAGGAAAAGACCCTTTAGCAGAGGTTATAAAGGAGGTTTTTAGCGCTATAACATTGGCCAAAATTGTCGAAAAAACATATGCTACCACATTCGTTTTTGGATACGAAGGTTTTGGTGGAGCTTTTAACGGACATTCAACACAAATAAAAAAAATTGGGTGATCATAGGTTATTACAGATATTTTTTTCATCAGTGCACTAATCGGGATTTAACGCACTAGTGTGTACTTGTAGCCAAAGCCCCGGGGCGGTCGAAGGTGAATGCACCGGGCCATTAAGGTATAAAACAACACCGGGCATAGTGTTGGTGATACAACGCATGGGGTCGTTCTAATTGGTCTAGGGATTTGAGCAGTGCCCATAGGTCGTATCAAAGCATCGGTGTGTATACTTATAGAAACGCCCCGGTGCACCGTATCACACAAATGCACCAAGATTTATAATTGGTATCAGTATTCGTGTAGTGCAAATATGTCATACAAATGCATTGGTTCATATCGACACATAAACGCCTCGATGCATAGTATCACAAAAATGCACCAATATTTATAATTGGTATCGGTATTCGTGAAGTGCCTATGGGTCATCCAAATGCACCGGTGCATATAGACACAAAAACACCCCGGTGTAGAGTATCACACAGAAGCACTGACATTTATAATTGGTATCAATATTCATGCGGTGCTCATACGTCGTAAAAAGGCACCATTGCGTATATAGACATAAACACACCAGAGCGTCATACCACACAAACACCTCGATATTTTTAACTGGTTTTGGTATTTTTGCAATGCCCATAGGCTATGAAAATGCACCGATGCACTTAAGAATACAATCGCACTGGTATAAGAATACACACACCGGTTTTCATTTGTATTTTTTAGAAACATCAATCTGTGACAGTGCAATTATTGTGATTATTTTAAATTCATTATTCATCAAAAGTCGACACATATTATAACAATATTCATATTAATTAAATTTTTATTAATGGATTAGAATGTGATGTTTGGATTAATTTGTTACATCATATCATAATTATTGTGGTCTTTTAAAATTCATTATTCATCAAAAGTTGACTCATATATATCTTATAACAATATTCATATGAATTCAATTTTTATTAGTGCATTTGAGAATGACAATGGAGAACGCAATAGCGACAATAGAGAATACAATAAAATAAATTAAAACATTTTTTATTATATATATATATATATGAATAAGACATTCTTTTTCATACAAAATGGGACAATTATTGGTATCCCTTTATCTTTTAGTTGGGACACTATGTCCATTACATTAAAAAAAATTTCTAATTTCACAGACATTTTTCAGAAACTACAATGCCTTGCTTTTATATCCAAACATAGTGATCATCATTCTTTGCTTGAACTGTTGTCACTGCTAGAGCTACTTCCATGACTTGGGTTATTTTCAGAAATTTTTTGTTCATGGTGTTGATTATTTGCTTCTTCTTCACCTTCCATCTACAAACAATATAAAAATAAATTGTAATGAGTGTATATACATTGGTGAGAATAATGAAAATTGCAATATTAAATAATATACATCAATGTAAATTGAAAATAGATGACGTACCAATGCAACAATTGACTCATAAACTATACACATTCTTTCAAAACCATGTAACATGCCATCTTTCAAGATTTGATCTGTTGGCGCAATGCCATACTTTGTTTCCTGCAAGTTTTATACCCCATAACAAATCATATATTTAATATAAAAGAATTATTTTTTCTATTAATTATAGACGGAGCTAAGTAAAACAAGATCGATAGATGCTTAAAAATTCCACAATTAACTTCTGATATGCCAACATATACGCACAACCCATATTTAACCCAATTTCAATCAATTCCTCTGATGGTTCTTCTTTGTATGTTAGCACCTGTTTGAAGACATTCAATGATGATTTTTGTAAAACAACTTAAAAAATACAAAAATGAAATCTATTTAAGTTGTTATAACGAAGTAACAATTACTCACAAACTTAGATATCAATCCTTTTCTTCCTTGTCGTCCTGTTTTATGTGTTGAATGGGTTCCATTTTCTTTTCTTTTCTACAAGAAAATACTTAAAAATTAATATTTAATGCTAAATTGCTTATTTATTTTACCTAATGATCGAAAAATTCAATGAGTACATATTACATTTGAAGCAAGTTGTTGTTGAGATGGCTCCTCCAGCGATGCAATTTTTTCCATTTCTTTGACCATCTCCTTGTACACCTTTTTCGACATTCCTACTGGCATATTTATGATATCAGTTCATTCATATTTTGAGATTTTCATAATCTTCCTGAAAATGTAACATGACAATTAACTATTTAATTTTTATATTGATATATGAAAAGTAAGTATAACAAAAGTGATATTTATAAATAATTCTAGAAAAACATCTAAAGGGATATTACTTTTTCATTCCTTCTTTTTTGTTGTTGTATGTTTTTTCTATTAAAATTCTAACATGTCTCATTGACCAATTCTCTTGAAACTCTTCCTGTAGTTTACATAAAATTTTGTTCTTGGAATCATTGGATTGGTTTTTTTATTGTAAGTGGAAAGAATATCTATACATTCGTTCCACTAGATCCCTCAAACTTTTGTAAGAGTTTTTACCCCTTCCGTTAACCTCCAACACCATTCCAGATGAGCTAAGGAGCAATTCATTTTCATTTGCATGTTCTATTTTTTTTTTTCTTAGAACAACATTCCTTTTTTGAGTTGTTGGTCCCTGTAGAATATTAAACAGATGTGAATTAATAGAATTTTTCACAAATGTTATCTAATAATTTTAATTATATTATTAATGAAAACTAAAAAAAGAAACTCATATTGGATCGATAGTATTTTTTCATTCACCTGATTCATCCTTTTGCAATTTTTACAACAAGTTTTTACACTCTTCTGGTCCTAGATCAGAAATAATCCTATCAAGCTTCATCATTTTGTGGCTCTGCATGATACACAGTAAACAATACATATTAGTTAAACTTACATATAGTTCAAAAATAATTTTTTTTGTAAAAAATTTACAAAGAACTTGCCTTTTTTGCTTTTCTTGATGTGTTATCAGTATTTTTTTTACTTGATCTCTTGTCAGTAATTTTTTATCAATCTGAAACCTGTACCATATCATTCAATAATATATTTATAAATAAATTGTCAAATTTTCAAGTAAAAAAAAAAAATCTCAAGAAACCGATGCACCATTCATGGTGTACACACCGACGCCGGTGTGTGTCTCTCTTCCAAATGCACCACCAAAATAGTATAATAGACCGTACGGTGCTCTATGTCAACAAGGAGCACCGGTGCGTTACATGTCAATGACTGCACCAGTTAACCACAATAAAATAATAAAAATTGTCCAGTGTTAGTTTTTTAGCATAAATTGGTGCCATATTTTACATATGGCACACCGATAAAAAAAAATATTAATTTTTTATCACATTACATTTTGTGGTGCGCTTGTAAAATACAAAGCACCGGTGCGCTAAGTTACTCCAGGCACACCGATAAAAAAAGTATTATTTTTTTTAAATTCATGCTAGGGCCCACATGGATTAGGATCTGACTATGCTAATCGTTCCGTCAGTTGGATGTCTTAGGTCTATATTTAGTAATACAAACCCTATAAATCTAAATTGAAAAGCCCTAACTTTGAAATCATAGTAAGAGGAGGAAGAAAAGGGAGAAACAAAAAGAATGTAAGGTTTGTATTTTTTGAAAGTTTTCTTCTTTTTTTTTGAAACAGAACTTTCAAGGTGCGCCATAATGAAATAGTGTATCAACTGCATATTTTACATAGTACTTGCATATTTTTTATCATAGTACTTGCGCGGTGCACTGGGATAACAGAACGCACTGGTGCGCTATGCCGCACAGGGTGCACCGACAAATTTTTTATTTTTATTTTTTTTACGCAAGGGCCGACATGGATTGGGATCCGACTATGTAGGTCCTCCCATTGGTTGGATGTCTTAGGCTTATATTTAGCAAAAAAAACCCTATAAATATAAATTGAAAAGCCTTAATTCTGAAATCACATAAAGCAGGAGAAGAAATGATAGAAACAAAAATAATGTAGGGTTTGTTTCTAAAATGGTTTTTTTTGGAAAACAACATGTTTGCCATATGTAACATAGTGCACCGATGCCATATGTTACATATGGCGCACTGATAAAAACATATTTTATTTTTTTATTTTTTATCACTGTAATTTCGCGGTGTGCTGCTATAACCAAGTGCACCGGTGCACTATGTTACGCAGGGCGCACCGACAAAAAAAAATGTATTTTTTTAAAATTGATGCAAGGGCCAACATGTATTGGGATCTGACTATGCAATTCATCCTATGGGTTGGATGTCTTATGACTATACAAACCCTATAAATCTAAATTGAAAAGAAAGAGGGAGAAAGAAGGGCAGAAACAAAAAGAATCTAGGGTTTTGTTTCTAAAAATGGATTTCTTTTTTATTTTTGTTTTTGAAAAATGAAAAAATAAATAAATAAAAGAGGTTAAAAAACAATAAGCTTTGATTTTGTTATTTTACTTCATAAAAAAACTACAGAAAAAGTTAATAAAAAAACAATAGACTTTGATTTCTTATTTTACTGCATTAAAAAACTGCAGAAAAAAAGTACAAAAAAACAATAAACTTACTCACATCATTTGAAATTCAATGGTACAGGGTTTGACTCACCAGAGGTTTGGAATTCTGATTTCTAAATACTTCTGTTCAAACGTATTTCCCTGCTCCACAGTGCTCTCATGCTCTGTTTGCTCCAGGTATGTATCCTGCAAATCTCTTGCTAAAATGTTTTGCAAAAATAGTGAAATAATGAAAAGTGTTTAGTATTTAAAGAAATGTTTTATGAAATTAGATTTTCAAAAATATTTTGCCGCCCATTTTTCAATTTACCGCTTTTTTTTCACTTAAAGAAAATAGGGTTGCGCTTTTTTTATTTGTGGTTATTCGTTTACCGGTGCGTCCTTTAATTTAACCACCCTGGTGTGTCATGTTATAAAATGGCACTAGTGCGCACAATTAAAAAAAGCTCACTAGTGTGCAAAATAAAATAAAAAACTCACCGGTGTGGTTATCTGTACATTACGCACCGGAATGACATTTAAGTTATAATTTGTTGTTTTTTTGCTCAAATGCAAGGAGAAAATATCATATATTATATGGAATAGACAATTCTTCAAGATCCAACTCATTCTATAATATTTCTCAAAGTCCATCGTGGAGTTCTCCCTATCCATGTGGAGACGTAATATTTACTTCAGATTTGTTTTATTTTTTCACTATCTAATTGAATTTATATATGTTTTTTATCCAAGCAGTCAATCACGTACAAATTAATTAAAAGTATAATGTATACCGGTACGCAAGTTCATGCAGATTCAAAATCGAGTTTAGATGCACAAAATATTCAAACTGCTCCAAAACATTGAAAGTTCTTATTAGGAGCTGCATACTGCAAGGCGCATTTGGCAGATGAAAATGGACAGCTGCTTCACCCTACCAATTGTAACAATATTGCATCTTCTAGCCACAATCACGAGACAATGATGGCAATTATAATTATAATTGTTTGGTATATATATTGATTAATATGTAATCATTTCAATGTCAGACCAATTTATAATCATGCAATATTTTCAACGTGGTTACTAATTGATATCATATATTTTGTACTAATCATGTTCAATTTTTTTTTTAATTATTAGGATTCTAGTGATGATGAACGACCTACCTACCATCTTCCATTGCACCCCACGACAATGTAAAATCTATAGAAGACTAAATTAAGAGAAAAAATAGAGAGGAACGAAACCAAGAATGGTTGAATCAACCACCGATTCAATTCCTGCTATGTCCAGATTCACCAATTAGGAATGACTACAACAATAGTAGTTCTTCACACGCTGGCAATGGAGGCAATCAAATAGAGGTTGGTATGGATGATTACTTAAGGGATACAACTTCCATGGTGACAATGTTGTTAGATGAATTCGAAAATGATGATCAGCTAGGGGATGATGCTCATATCACTGACACCTTTTTCGAAAGCCTTAAATTTGCTTCCACCACCCCTCTCTTTAGACCTGGCGGTCAGTCAAAGTCTACCCAATTGGGGACAACAATGTTACTATACAACTTGAAAGCAAATTTTGGCTTGTCGAATGCATGTTTCTCAGAAATTTTGAGGTAAGTTACCATAAAGTACTCCCCTTATATGAATTTGAAATATAATCAGTACACTGCAATGAACATTACAAATGTTAAATTTTATGAACGTTAATAATTACATCGACATTAATGTACATTTATTAATATATTTTTCCATGATCACCAACTACAGGTTATTCAAATATAAGGTTCTTCTAAGTGATAATGTCTTTCCTGGTAGCTGCGAAGAGGCAAAGAAATTTTTGAAAATGTTGGGTGTTGAGTACATATCATATCATGCATGTCCACATGATTGTATTCTATATAGAGGAGAATATGCAGACAAAGATATGTGTCCGAAATGTGGGCATGATAGGTATGATAAATAAAAAATAATGGTAAATCACGTACTGGTCCTCTTTTTAAGATATTGAGGCACATGCCTATAATCCCAAGGATTCAAAGGCTCTTTCGTTGCAAAGAATTAGCTATGTTGCAGGGATGGCATGCCTCACAAAGAAGTGACTTGGGAGTTATGCGAATCCAACTAATTCAATAGCCATGAAGCATATAGAGGATACATGGCTCAAAAAATTCAAGAATGAAGTATGAAGTCTACGTCTCAGCATATCCATGGATGGCGTTAACCCAGATTCCCTCCAGAACACCAACTATTATGTTTGGCCTGTAGTAGTGATCAATAAAAATATCCCCCCATGGTTGTCCATGAAGAATGAACATCTTATGTTGGCTCTCATAGTCCCTGGTAGAAGACAAGTGAAGAATATGGATGTCTACTTACAACCACTGGTGGATGAATTGAAGGAATTATGGGATGGGATAAATGTATACGATGTATCAAGACCCATCACAGTAGAGAGGAGTTTTACATCGTATGGCATATGTGCTTACACAACACATGATTATCCAAGGTTAGGAGTTTGCTCTGGTAAATTACATGTTTAATTTATTGATTTGTTTATATATAATGTAACAATCTTCTTTCACATATTAGTTATTTAATTCGTTCTAATATTTTTTCTGATATTCATGATATTCTTTAATGTGACATGCATATTAATTAATGTATACAAATATAATCTCGCAGGTCTTGTAACAAAAGGGTATTTTTGATGTAAATGTTGTGGACCTTCTCTGAAAGCTAGATGGTCCAAGGACCTATGAAAGCTAGTGTATGATTTCTCTAGGATATTCCTACCAGAACAACACCCTTACATAAGAGAAGCATCCTCTTTCAATGGTAAATGAGAGAGAACCCAAAGGCCTCCAATAATGACACCAGCTGAATGGCTTAGAGCATATGAGAGAGAGAAGGAGAAGGAGTTCATAGAAATGTTCGATTCAAATGGGGAGCCTAGGTTCGATGATCCAGATTTCTTCAACACCTGTGTTGAGAAATTGCCCATTGGGATGAAAAGGAAATCTATCTTTTATGACCTCCCATATTGGGAGCATCTTAAGATTGCCCACTTATTAAATCCCATGCATATATTTAAAAATGTTTCATCTTCTTTATGGAGGCACATATCATCGAAACAAAGTGACACATCGGCTGTTAGGAAAGATCGTATTACTTTAAAAACTAAAAAGAAATATTGGCCAAGACGATTAGAAAGTATGGGATAAAAGGTAGGCATTGGTCCCTCTAATTCATGGTTTTTCAAAGAAGGTGATGTCCCATGGATTTTAAAAAAAGAAGATATATCTTTGGCAAAGGAAGTTATAATGGATGTGAGGGTGCCAACTTCATACGGGTCTTCACTACGGCGCTGCTTCACTGTGGATGACCATTTGTCAGGGTTGAAATAGAATGACCATTTGAATCTTCTAAGAGTACGTATAATGTCAAAAGCATGATTTTATTATTTCTTATATTAATAAATTTTATCCCATGCGGGGATCATAAAACATAACTAATTTTGTATATTATTGCACATGTTTATAACTTTGCAGTGTCATTATCCTTTGTTTGTGCGTGGGTGTGTGAAACATGAATTCCCTCAAGACCTCGGACTTGCCATATCAAAATTATCTGCATTTGTACGTTGGATCACGTCAATGTAGATTCATGTGGCTAGCATTCCACAGTGGCGTCAAGAGATAGTTGAGATTGTCTGTATGTTTGAGAAAGAACTACCGACAAGTTTCATGGACTTACAGGTTCATCTTCTAATCCACCTAGTAGATGAGGTTGAATTAGTTGGGGTTGTTTCTTGTCATTGGATGTTCTTCTTAGAGATGTACATGAAGAAATTGAAAGGTTTTGTTCGACAAAGGGCAAAACCCGAGGGGTCTATGGCAGAGGGGTACATATCGTATGACTATTTCTCTTATGCCAATGAGTACATCAAGCAAATCGACAACAGACCAAGTGTGGTGATTTGGGACTATCTAATGGATGAAGACAAAAGAGAAGGAGAGTTGCTCCAAACGAGTGGAAAAAAGCACTTGATAAAGAGTAAGCGACTTATAATTTTTCAAATTTACAAAAATTAATTAATATTCATGCTGAAGTTCGATATAATGTATATTTTTATCTCTAAGTGCTATATAATGTTGGTTTGATTTCATCAATGAATGTAGAAATTGAAGCAATCAATAAATTCATTCTTTACAATTCTGAAGCGACATAACTGTGGGTCACATTGTACAAACAAAACAGGATGAAATGGGATAGTGACAGGAAAGAATTCAGATAGTTGAATGGTAGAAGTGTGCCTTCTCCCTATCATTAAAAAGAAAATATGCCAAAAATATGCCCCTACAGTTGGGTTGCTAACCAAGTCAGAGAGAAATATGGTGCTACCAGTCGTTACCCATGTGCTGAAGAGGATGTGCTAAACGTAGGGATTGGGTGCAACAACTCGGTAATAATATTTTTAATTTATATGTAAATTTTAAACTTATATTAAGACATCTACATTTCATATTTTAACTGTTGGATTATTATTTATAAGACACATGACACTATGATTTTTTAAACTTTTTTATAATAGGTGCATTTGTTCCCATCTATGTGGGCATATGGACACCATTTTCGCATAGAAAATGCTGATGCTGGAAACATCACACAAGACTGTGGAGTGGAAGTCGAGTTCGATCAATCTAGTCGATCTAGCCACCGTGATCAACAACTAGTACGAGGGACATTAGGTTACGTTGGAAAGATACAAGAGATCATTGAAGTGGATTTTTCTTCTTTCCAATGTGTTATTTTTAGGTGCAAGTGGTGGGACACCTTTGATTAGAATAATGTAAAGGAAGATCGCGATACTAGGATGATATGTATCAACTCTAGAAAGATGTGAGATGAAGCTAAGGAGCCCTATGTTTTCCCTAAACACTGCAACCAAGTGTTTTTTTACCCAGATGTGTTGGATAGGGATTGGTGGTTCGTATTGACACATGACCCTAGATCAAAACATATTTTTGAGAACAATAGTGTTTTCATGCCATGCGAGCTATAAGATAATGAGGGTGATCATGAGGACTGAGAGTGATATGGTACATGTGTTATTTCCTCAATATTTATACTTCTTAAGATGGGTTTTTCGAAATATTAATATAATTTGTATTTTGAATTAATTGGTAATTTGCATTGTGTTAATGTTAAAATCAATAATTCACTTGATAATTTGGTATTATGTTGATCTCGAAAACAATGACATATTGTATAAATTAATTCTTTTTTTGTATCTAAGATCATAATAAAATAATGATAATTCTAAAGTATAGGAATTTATTTGCATTTTTTTCTAAACTTTATTATGTTACAATAAATCATATTATTCTAGATTTATTATTTTACAATTATTTAAAATTTACAAATTTAAATAAATTCATTTCACATTAATACAATTAAAATTTTACAAATATTTTACCTACAATTAGAATTAGAATTAGAATTGCAATTACAATTACAATTTTACAATTTTAAAAATTACAATTACAATTACAATTTTAGAAATTTACATATATACCATTACAATTACAATTTTAGAATTTTAAATACAATTAGAAATACAAATATTACAAATTTACAATATCATGATCATTTGGTATTAAATTAATTAATAACCATCATACAAACATCATATTTGACTAAAAAACACATTCAAAATCGCTAACTGCATCATCGTGATCATGATCATCTAAAAAAAACAATTAACATTATATATTAACATCATCAGTACAACAAAAACATCAAATATACATCTCATGCTATCACATACACATCTATCTGCAAGTTGCACTTTAAATGAACATATCTAACATGACCTAACAACATATACATCATGATGATCAACAACATGTAAATTAAGTACAACTGCAACATGAACATAAAATATTGAATAATGTTAAAAATATACAACTGTAATATAAATTCACCTCAACAATCAATGCAATGAGTTGGTCGCCCAACTCCATCCTGTATCTAGTATCACTAAGACGTCGACCGCACACCGACGCACCAGCAGGAGCAGGACTCTGATCTGCACCGTGTTGGGGTTCCTATGTTTTGGCAGGTTTGGCTCTACCAAAAGATAATACAACATCAAAACCACTTTGGGACCTTAGGATCTAGCCCTCCTGAGTCTGGAGAGGGATCTCTCTATAAAGGCAAAGATGGATGTATCTTTGAAGCTCAGTTTTAATATATTAGGCTAGTTATAGGCACAAGGCTTGTTTTGTTTTGTTTGTTTGTTTGTTTGTTTGGTTGTTTGTTTGGTTGTTAGGAAACATGAAGTAAGGGTTCAATATAAGACAAAGGTGAGCAAAGAAGGATTCTAGACAAAAGGGAGATAATTCAGAGAACACTCAAGACTATTGGACAATGGAGTCATAAAAGTGTTTACTTGCTATTCAATATCCAAGGTTTTTAATTGGGCTAGTCATCTAAAACAGAGGATCTTTAAAGATGATAGTGTGGTATGAAATGATAAGGAATGAAGGTGAATGACAAGGAAACCTTTGAGGTGACCACTTAGGAATCATATCTAGGGACATGGCATTCCATTAAACACCTATGATCTACCCCCTAAAAGGCTAACTCTTCAGACAACAAGAAACACTTAAGATTTAAACATAAAGGTGAACCCTGAGATCAGAGAAAGGATTTTAACTTTCAATGCTTAGACATTCAACTTAAGGGAACTTAGAAAGGCTCAATAGATTGAAAAGGACCCTAGTGAGACAGAATCGGAATTCTAAACTCCCAGTATCCCATTTATTTCAATTAAAACTAGACAAGAACATTTGAGAATAGATTCATAAATTCATACATCAGTTAGCAGTGAATAACAGCTACTACACTAGTTAAATTATCTTGAATTAGTTCTTACATAACACAATCAGTAGAAAACATCAAAGATAAGAAGATCAAGAGCATTAGGGTACCATTCAAGGGTATATCCTAAGCTAGATTTCTTATTCTTACCAGAGAAATGAAATGTAATGAATTACAAAAGGAAAATAGAGACAAAGGTAGAACACATCACCGTTGCTTTAAATTAGGATCCAAAGAAATGTGCTTGTCATATTAAAGAGCAACACTAGTCATGTACAACATTTTCCAATAGCTTTATATTCAGTCTGAAATCATCTCCTCATCCTATATTACAACTTTACACATAGAACTATATCTCAAGAGAAACAGCTTACAATTCATAGATATCCGATCAACAACCAACAACATGTTTCCTCATGAGTTTTATAGTTAAAGAGAGGCAGAGGAGGTAGATAGAACTTTTAATGAAACATTAAAATAGAGGAAGAAGAGTGGCTCAAGGCCCATTTTGTCTTAATATCTATGCATTGATCTTCAGTACTCTTTGGGTGAAAGAGTGGTCTTCGACAGGTTGATATTAAATTCATAGGTATGTTCTTTGTTGTACTTTTTGGCTGCAGTACTCTGTAGTACTTTGGTATAAGAAAAGGCAGATAAATGACCTTTAGGTCTGCCACACTACATAACAAATGTTCTGGAAACATAAGGACTTTCTGTCAGGGTGTAGATCCTCTCAGGAACTCAATGTAGAATTAAAAACAGTATGGGGCTTGTCCTTTCTCAGGAAAGAACCTTCTATTGATGTGAGACACTGATAAGATCGTTTTCTGTGCTTTAGGCCTCATTAGGCCTTCTATGTTAATCACAAGGTCTTCAATTTGGTACACTCACCCTTTGATCATTGAATTAGAGCTTAAAATATTCAATAACATTATTTAAACCTCTTATTTCTTCACTGATACTCTTTACCGCTCCTGTGACTGTCTTTGTCTATGAAAATGGATTTTTAATGGTGCTAGATGGTTTTAAAGAGTTAAACAATGTTCTTTAATGAAATATTTCATTCCAACACCTTCCCAGGCATTCTCTCTGCAATCTCAGGCTCTGAAAATGGCCTTCTCTGTGCTCTATGTCACTATGACAGTGATTGTGAGCAATGGCGATTTCCACCGCCTGTAACCCTGCAAAACACACAAACATGTTAAGAAAATCCAAGTGGGAGTGGTGGTGGATGTATTGGATGATCATGGGAATGGTAGTGCAGTAATGATGGATGCAGTGGATGCAATGGAAAATGACTGAAACATGCAGTGGAATGGTGAAAGACTGATCTGATGGTGGCCTGATGAAAAAATGGTTCTGGATCATCCAATTCAATTAGATGGAGGCGATCGATGGTGGTGATTAACTGATGGACTGGCTTAAGAAGGTCAAGCGGAGAAAACATGACTTTTAATGTAAAACATTAAAAGTTAATCCTTTGGCGAAATACAAAGGAAAATTCATAAAATGAATGGAATCGGACGTGAATGGTGGGACCTGGCATGGGTGGAGGGCGATGGAATATGGACCATTAGATCTCAGGAGGAGATCAATGGTCGAGATGCCACGATGAAGTTCTTTGGTAGCGCGATGAAGAACTATGAATGAAATGCGAGATGTAATGAGGACCATAGATCTATATAGATCAACGGTCGGGATCTTTAGATAGGCTATCAGGAACAAAAGTGGGGAAGTGGTCTTTAGAAGGAAAACCACTGTTTTCGCATTGCAAAAGAATGGTTTTAGAATTTTCCCAAAATCACATGATATGGTCCACCACCTAACACGTGGCGAAATAAAACCACCCATATCACGTGATTTTAAACCATTAAAGTCAGGATGCCAAAGTTATGCGATATGGATGTTGGCCATCAGATCTGGGGCTGTGAGATATAACAGTGGCAGAAGGAGTGCGATACGGGGAGATGTGCTATCGGAAACAAGGGGCTAAGTCAACTGAGGTTTTAATGTGAGTCGTCTGATCAGCGCGATGGATGGTCGAGATTGAAAGCAGGAAAGCGAAGATAGAGGGGCAGTTTAATGAGCGGGGAGAATCCTAGTTGTTGGATCCTTGGGATCGACGGTGGAGATTTAAAGAGGAAGCGGAGGTGAAAGGATCAAATAAATGAGCGGGAGAAACGAGGGTCGTTGTATCAAGAAAGATGGACGGCTGTGATACAATCAGAGTCGAAGGAGGCAGGGGCCAAAACTCTGATGGGACGATGTTGTGATTGCATATGGACCATCAGATCGGTAGAAGATCAACAATTGGGATTGGATCTGGAATGGCCAATCAAGGAATACGGGGCAGAGCGAGAGAAAATCCTGGCCGTTGGTTCTTATGGATTCAATGGCTAGGATCCAATTGGGGAGGCGGAAAGTGGCACATTTTAAAATTTCCAATTGGCGATTAGGGTAGCGAGTCGATGGTCGTTGGATCATTTAAAGATCAACAGTGGAGATGGCCATTAGAGGGTAACAAGGGAATGTTATGTGTGTGTGGTAGAACAAGCGCAAACCATTAGATCTATTCAGATCAATGGAGGATATTGCACCACAGGCTGATAGACCAAACAAACTCTCACATCAGAAGTCTTCAAATACAAAGGAAACGCGCATCGCAACAAACGTCTGATGCGATTAGCGCTCTATGGCTTAGCGCTTGGTCTTAGCGCTCGAATACATGTGGAGAAGGGGCTATGGGCTGGGCTGAAAGGGGCTTAGCCTATTATATGATAAAAAGTGGGTTTTAGGCCTAAAAAAATAGTTTTTTAAGGCTGAATAGAGGTTTCGATAAGGGAAAAGAGGGGATTTAAAATCCAATGGAGGGATTTCACATGGTTTGCAAAGGGGAATAGATGGTTTAGAAGACATAGGAAAGGGTTTTGGGGGGGGAAAAGGGAAATTTGCAAGGATACAAAGGAGCAAATGGAGGCTTTTCTGAGTATAATTTTTTCACAGACAATGAGGATTTCTTGATGGGAACAGTAGTGAAGATCTCTTCTAAGGCAAAGGGCACACAGAGGCTTCAAGAATGATATGTTTTCAGAGGAAATGTATTTCTTGAAGGCTCAAAAAAATATTTAGCCACATGTTTGCTTGACAAAAATTTATAGGTGGCTAACAGTGGCTCCACGTGGGGATGGCATCTTCTTGAAGGTGTCAAGAACTTCAGAAATATTCTTTAGGAAGTAGGCCAGATGCTTGATCTTTAAACCATCTTTCCTTCTTTGATTAAACTGCTACAAACATGATGGATATTAATTTAGAAAAAAAAATTCCCAGACAATCTACCTACCCATCATATAGTCCTAACATTTTTTCTTCAAGGTGCATTTGAATTTGTAGACCTTCTTCATCATTTTTTATTGAAAATAGAAAATAAACTAGTCTAATTCTACCCTTATTCCTCCATGAGACCAGATTAAATAGTTGGTCTCATATTTTATCTACCTACACTAATATTTTCTAGGATTAAACTGTCTATCAGATTTCTTTCTCTACATTCTACAACAGAAATTTAAAAATAGTCAAACCAAGATTAGACAGTCTGGTTTGCTATGGATCCATTGCATAAAGACAATTGCACATGAACTGAAATTGCGGCAACTTGAAAACAAAATTTTTGAAGGCTTGAAATCTTGAAACTTTGAAGTATCCTTCTTTTCTTTGTGACTCAAGTTTTGAGCTTGTTAGAGTCACTTTCTTCTTCAATTCAGCTCTAGTTTTGGGCTTTTTAGAGCTAATTCTTCTTTCTTCTTTGCTGGTTCAGATTTTGAGCATATTAGAACAAGCTTCTTTACTTCCTTTGGCTCAAGTTTTGATCATATTAGAGCCCATATTTTGCACTTAAGAGGTTCATGTTTTGAGCATGTCTGAACCTCTCTTTCTTTCTTTTTTGAAACATTTTCTCTTTTTCTTTGAAAAAAAAACACAACAATGGTAATTACAATGGAAATGAAAATTGTAAATTCGAAATCAGTAATAGTAATGCTTGAGCATCCTACCATTAACAGGACCCCAAAATAGATCTGTACCATCTAAATCTTGCAGAGAAAAGGCATTTGGACCAATAGTGGACTAGATGATGAAAGGACCCTACCACAAACTATCAAATTTTCCATGGTTTCCTTTGTCTTCTCTCCTAGAGTCCCACTTAAGGACCTTATCTCCAATTTTGAAGTCACAAGATTTTGTTATTTTATCAAATAACTTCTTTATGCTTTCTTGCACCTTCAGAGCTCTATTGTAGACTTCTTCTCTTGTTTGTTGGAGATGTATTGTTTGATTTATCCTCCTTACCATACTATCCTCTTCTGTCTGAATCTCCTGGACTAGTTTAATCACTGGTACCCCTAGGCTGGTAGGAAACACTGCCTCTATTCCATAAACAAGCTGATATGGTGACATTCCAATGGATTTCTTTGTTGTTAGTCTATCAACCCACAAATCATGCACTAACTTGTTATGCCATGATTTCTTATTTTCTTCAAGTAGCTTTTTGATAATGGTCACCAAGCTCTTGTTTGATGATTCAGCTAACCCATTACCCTGTGGGTAATAAGCAGTTGAATGACCGAGTGCTATCTGATACCTATGACAAAAATCAATCATTTTCTTGGATCCAAAAGTAGCAGCATTATCAATGATTATCTTTCTAGGGCAACCAAACCTAGAGAGGATGTGATCTTCTAGGAACTTAATGATGACAGAATCTATGTCATTCCTAGAACAGATGGCTTCTATCCATTTTGTGAAGTAGTCTGTGGCTGTAAGGATCCACTTGTGTTGTGCAGAAGAAGTAGGGTGTATTTCTCCTATGAAATATAGGCCCCACTATTGAAAGGAAGCTTCAATAGCTATAGGTTGTAATGGTAAAGGGAGGAGCTTTCTTTTGCCCTCAAAGATCTGGCACTTATGGCAGGCAATTATCATTGTATGGATGTCATTAAAAAGTGTAGGCCAATAATATCCAACTCTGAGTATTTTGTTAGTAGTGGCTTTCCAGTTTAAATGGCCTCCACACTCTCCTGCATGGAACTCCTGTTTAATCCTCTCTGCTTTAGTTTCAGGTAGACATTTAAGCAGCAGATCATTTGCATTTTTCCAATACAAACATTCATTCAATATGAAATAGTTTCTGGCTTTTAACTTTAGGAATCTAGCCTTAGTCTTTGATAAATCAAGAGGGGCATTGAGGTTTGTGAGGACATACAGGATATCAGAATACCAAGGAGAATTTTGAAATTTTTCTTCAACTGTAGGATCAGGTAATCCTTCATGTTCATCTAGGGCATCTACCATGTTGATGTCAAGGGCTTACAAGTTAGATTCAGCCATTAGTTGAGCTAAGCCCTGACCTTTGATCAGTTTTGTGGGTTTTATTTCCAAGTCATATTCTAATATTACATCAATCCATTTTCCCCTCTTTCCATCCAGATCTTGGGACAAAATGTCTTTAACCACTATGTTTAGCACGTAGGCAATGATGTGAGAATGCAGAATGTACACCCTAAAGTCCTTCAAGGCCTTTACCAAGGCATAAGCTTGTTTTTCCATTATGTTATATTTCAAGGGTTCATCCTTCAGATCCTTGCTGAAGAAAGCAATAGGTTGTTCCATTCCCTCTAGATTCTTTTGCAGCAGAACTGCAGCCACTGTATGCTTGGAGGCAAAGGAGAATATCAAGAAATCTTTTGAAAAGTCAAGGCTGATTAAGACAGGTGCTTGGGTGAGTGCAATTTTAACTAATTCAAAATATTTTTTAGCCTCTACAGTCCACTTAACTCCTACACCTTTTTTCAACATGTTTGTCATATCCCTGAGGTGTTCAGCTAAGTTGGGGATAAACCTCCTTAAGAAGTTAATTTTCCCAATAAAGGACTACAACTCTTTTATGTTTCTCGAGTGGGTAATCTGTAGTATTCCCTAAAATCTTTGTGGATCTATCTTAATCCCCTTCTCTGATATAATATGGCCCAGGAGCTTACCTTCTTGTAGGCCAAATATAGTATTCTTGGGATTTAAAGACAGACCGAACCTTCTACATTTTTCAAAAACTCTTCTTAGATGTTTTAGGTGCTCCTCATCAGTCTTGGAATAGACTATTATTTCATCAAGATAGATGACAATGAAGTGCCCTATTTCCTCCGAAAAGGTTATGTCCATTGCTCATTGGAAGGTCGCACCAAAGTTCATTAGTCCAAAAGGCATTTTTACGTACATAAAAGTGCCCCATGGAGTGGTGAAAGTTGTCTTGAGTTGGTCTTCTCGGAGTACTAAAACTTGGTTATAGCCTGAAAAACCATCTAACAGGGGATCCTTTTTGAGCCCACTACTCTTTGCAAGATATGTTCCATCTTTGGTAAAGGGTAATTGTCTTTAAGTGAAGCTCTGTTAAGGTTTCTGAAATCCATGCACAATCTAATCTCACCTGTCTTCTTTCTCACAGCCACAAGGTTGGAAACCCAATCGGAAAACTTCACAGGCACTATGATTCCTGCCTCATAAATTTTCTTGATTTCCTTTTCCACTAGAGGCAGTTGTTTTGGGTTAATTCTGTGAAGTTTTTGTCTAAAGGGTTTTTGGTTTTCTTTCAAAGGGATTTTATGTTGGATAATCTTTGTATCATAGGCTTTTAAGTCCTCGTAGCTCTAGGAAAACACATCGATGAACTCTTTAAATAAGTCATTATATTTCTTTTTCATGTCTGCGGGCAAGGAATTAGCCAGTTTAATCATCTTAGGCTTATCCTCGGTGCCTATGTTGCATTCCTTGACATTAGAGTCTGAGTGTTCTATAGTGGGTTTCTTCGCTACATCGTCAAAATCAAAAAGGTCCTCTAAAGGTGCCAGTCCTCTGGGTATATTCTTATCTTTTGACTACGACACCTCTATTTCCTCTTTTTCTGCGTTCTTATATTATTCGGTTGGATTTCCAAGTTGTTTATTCAACGTGTTTATTTATTTGTTATGGGGTGATTTTTCTTCATCCAGGGGCTCTTCACACATGCAGATTTCATCGGATTTAGAGTCTAAATCATAGAATTAAAACTCATTCCTACCAAGCAAGAAATCCTCTATCTTCTTGCTGCCCTCAAAGACCTACCAATATTTCTCATTATCAAGCACTGCAGGTCTATATTTTTTCTGAATGATGATTTATTTGTCACTAGGTGCTTTATGATATGAACTAGCAATGCAGGCTAATCCATTTGCAATTATGTTCTGACTCCTAGGAATAAACAAAAGTTCATACTCTACAAATGTTTTCAATAAATCCATAGCATCGTTTCTGTACAATCTCAATCTAGGGTGATTTGCAGTATACTCTCCGTTCACTTGTTTTATGATTAACTCAGAGTCTCCATGTACAGCTATCCTACGGGATCCTATTTTTTTCAATAGATTCAAGCCTAGGATGAGAGCCTCATACTCCGCGATATTGTTTGTACATTTGAAGTTCATATTGAAGGCATGACTCTCAGCATAGTCACTCTCAGTGTTATGTAACCACACTCCGGCTCCTGCATTCTTTCTAGTGCAAGACCCATCGAAATTCATTCTCCATAAGGGATCATTTTCAGGTTTATCATCATTTTTCTCCCTAACGTTGGTTTCACTGTTATGCTGTAATATGGGATCTACATTGTGGTGTGGAGTGTTTTGTTCTTCGTGATGTGAATGGAGTTCAGAGGGATGACTAGTCAGCTATTTGTAGTCTTGTTCTTGTTCACTCTAAGTTTCTAATTCAGCGCACTTTCCAAAGGTTTCTTCTTCATTTTTTCTATGTCTGGAGTGGCCATTATGTTAAAATATATGGGCTCCAACCTATTGTTTACATCATTGTTCTTTAGCTCTGGTTCATCTTTTGTTTCATCATTGCAAAGGATAAAGGAGTCCATATCTGTGTGTACAGAGTACAGAGGTGAATTTTTAGGTTTTTCAGGGCTGCTAACCATGAACTTCTTTTGTCCCTCTCTATATATTCTCCTAAGTTAGCTAAAGACAGGGATTGTGGCATATGACCCATCCATCTGCATTGTACCTTGCAGCTTGGCTCCCCATGAACTCGATAGCAACATGCCATACTTAGGTGGCACATCTGCCACTACAACATCCATAACCATACATTTGGCTGGAATCTGGGTCAAGTTCACACACAGATCTTTGATTAGGCCAAGGCATTTTACTCTGCTAGAGTCACATGAATATAAATCCTTATAGGGTCGGGTTATCTCTAGGCCTAACTTTTCCATAACTACCTTAGGCATTAGGTTGTGTGAAGCCCCAGATTCATGCATTGCGTTGTGAAGGATCTTGTCATGGGTATTGAGGCTGATATAAAAAGGAGGAACTACCCCTTCCTGAAACTTCCCTTCTATCTTTGGACCAAACAGAAGGGCTGGTTGATAATCACTTAGATTGACAGTGTCACTTCTTTCACCTAGATTTAAAGATTTCAAAATTTGGCCTTTATATACATCCTGAGTGGCCAGCTCAAAGAGTGGGACAGAGATTTTAATTTTAGCAATCTCACTCTCCAAATTTAAGGAAGATTGACTCTTTGTAAGACTCAACTCTGTTTTGTTAGCCACTACTTTAGTGGCAGAATCAGTGTGTTGATTCTCACTATGTACAGTGTTTGTAGTTGTTTTATCAGGAGCACTAGCTGCAATGCTAGTGCTGCTAGTTTGTTGACTTTTTTTATCAGTATTTTGGCTGTCTTTTTCTTTGTTCTTCCCAGAACTCTCAGCTGCTGATTTGTTGCTTTCAGTAGTCACCTTAGGAGTTTTATCAGGCCTTTTCTTAATGGTAATCTCGAAAGCTTTGGGTTTGGAAGTGTCTAAGCTCTTCTTGCTTCTAAGTTCATACTTTTCTCTGACCTGCATGATGGCATTTTCAAATTCTAGCCTATAATCCTCAAACTCTAACCTTTCCTCATCCCTATATGAGTGTGAGGTCTTATTGTATTCTATGGAACACTTGTGGATTGAGTTGTCTATTTCCACCATGTTTATTGTGGTTCCCTTGGACTCTTCTATTATCCCCTCATCCTCATCAAGGAAATTCTTCTGAAATGGGGGTATGACTTGTTGGTCAGAGTCTCTCTGTTTTTTTGGGGGATTGTTTCTCCTAAATTTCTGGTTCTGGTTATGATTTTGATTTCGGTTCTGATTACTAACTGTGACAACCATTTTCTCCATCATTTTCTCTAGCCTTTCCATGTTTTTGGCTAGACTGTCATGTTTGGGATCAGATGTGGAAGCTGCAGTGTCATCCCTATATGTTACCCTTTTCTCAGACCTCATTCTGGCTCTTTTTTCAATCAGGTTAGCTTCTACACTCACTGCTCCTTTTTGCATATCTTCCAATGTGTTATAATCTCTCTTTCTCAGCTGGTAGGCCATGTCAGTATTAAAGCCTTCAGGATATTTCACTAAAGCCATTCCCTGGGGAGGTTTCATATGTGGAGGAAGAGCATTATAAACACTATTAAACCTTGTAGAATAGTCATGGACATTCTCTCCTACATTTATTTTAAGATTCTTGTATTCTACTAAGATTTGGAGAGGGTTGGTCTTGACTTCCCATTTATTTATGAAGGATTGATATAAAGAGGGAAGATCATGGATACTATTAGGAGGTAGGCCTTTAGACCACTTCCTCACATCTCCCCCTAAACTCTGGGCAAAGATTCTCATCTTGATTGTCTCATCATCTATCTCCATATAGTCAAAGGAATCCTCCATACTATCTACATGGTGTTGAGCTGTGGTAGACTCTTTTGCAGTGAAATGTGGGATTTTTGATTGGTAATCATTGGGTAAAGGCACTAGAGGCTGTAGTAACACCAGAGGTGCATACCAGGCTGCCATGATGATGTTCTGAGGAGGTAAAGGATTGGCTTGAGCAGCAATTATGTGAATGACATGAATACTAGGACCAGCAACACTCTGTTGAGCTGATTTAGGGTGATAGAGCCCCAAGTTTTGAATGAAATGAATATCCGGAGGTGTAGATGGAGGGGTCTCTCTATCCCTAACGTGTTGAACACTGTGAGATGACAAACTTGGAAGCTCAAGGTCTGAATGGTCTAGAGCACTGAATGACCTAGTTCTTGGTAAACTGCTTTTTGAGTCTAAGTCAAAAAGAGTGTCTGGTAGAGCTGTAAAGTTTTCTGGTGTAGAGTCAGCTCTACGGATGGGTCTGGAAATAGTTGGCTTCCTAGGTGTAGGAGATTTCCTAATAATTTTTTCAGGATTGTCAAATACTTCAGGTGGGTTTGGGTTAGGATAAGCTCTTGTATAGACTGTTCTTGAATCTAGTATGTCTATCTCTTAACCAAGAAGCTTAATCTTGCCTGTTTCTTCTAATATGGTTTATGTTGTAATGAAATCTAGTCTCCTAGTGAAATCTTGTGAAACCAAGATAATCAGCAGGCCTACTGATCACTAGTGGAGTCTTTTAATCATTAGAAAATAGTGGAGTCGCCAGGTGGAAGGTTTAGAATGTTTCAAGAAGGTATGCTGTCCACCACAGTGTTTAACTACCAAACTCAGGCTACTATGGTATTCTTTGAGTTCTTAGAAGTGTTTAAGGTGTTTTTTACTCAAAGCTCCCCAGCGGAGTCGCCATTATGTTGGGGTTCCTATGTTTTGGCAAGTTTGGCTCTACCAAAATATAAGACAACATCAAAACCACTTTGGGACCTTAGGATCTAGCCCTCCTAGGTCCATAGAGGGATCTCTCTATAAAGGCAAAGATGGATGTATCTTTGAAGCTCAGTTTTAAGATATTAGGCTAGTTATAGGCACAAGGTTTGTTTTGTTTTGTTTGTTTGTTTGTTTGTTTGGTTATTAGGAAACATGAAGGAAGGGTTCAATATAAGACAAAGGTGAGCAAAGAAGGATTCTAGACAAAAGGGAGATAATTCAGAGAACACTCGAGACCATTGGGCAATGGAGTCATAAAAGGGTTTACTTGCTATTCAGTATCCAAGGCTTTCAATTAGGCTAGTCATCTAAAACATATGATCTTTAAAGATGATAGTGTGGTATGAAATGATAAGGAATGAAGGTGAATGACAAGGAAACCTCCGAGGTCACCACTTAGGAATCAGATCTAGGGATAGGGCATGCCATTAAACACCTATGATCTACCCTCTAAAAGGCTAACTCTTCCGACAACAAGAAACACTTAAGATTTAAACATAAAGGTGAAGCTTGAGATCAGAGAAAGGCTTTGAAATTTCAATGCTTAGACATTCAACTTAAGGGAACTTAGAAAGGCTCAAGAGATTGAAAAGGACCCTAGTGAGACAGAATCAACATTCTAAACTCCTATTATCCCATTTCTTTCAATTAAAACTAGACAGTAACATCTGAGAATAGATTCATAAATTCATACATCAGTTAGCAGTGAATAACAACTACTACACTGGTTAAATTATCTTGAACTAGTTCTTAGATAACACAATCAGTAGAAAACATCAAATATAAGAAGAGCAGGAGCATTAGGGTACCATGCAAGGGTATATCCTAAGCCAGATTTGTTATTCTTACCAGAGAAATGAAATGTAATGAATTACAGAAGGAAAACAGTGACAAAGGTAGAACACATCACCGTTGCTTTAAATCAGGATCCAAAGAAATGTGCTTGTCATATTAAAGAGCAACATCATTCATGTACAACATTGTCCAACAGCTTGATATTCAGTTTGAAATCATCTCCTCAGCCTATTTTACAACTTTACACACAGAACTATATCTCAAGAGAAATAGCTTACAATTCATAGATATCTGATCAAAAACCAACAACATGTTTCCTCATGCGTTTTATAGTTAAAGAGAGGTAGAGGAGGTATATATAAATTTTAATGAAACATTTAAACAGAGGAAGAAGAGTGTCTTGAGGCCCATTCTTTCTTAATATCTATGCATTGATCTTCAGTACTCTTTGGGTGAAAGAGTGGTCTTCGACAGGTTGATATTAACTTCATAGGTATGTTCTTTGTTGTAATTTTTGGCTGCAATAATCTGTAGTACTCTGGTATAAGAAAAGGCAGATAAATGACCTTTAGGTCTACCACACTACATAACAAATGTTCTGGCAACATTAGGACTTACTATCAGGGTGTAGATCCTCTCAGGAACTCGATGTAGAATAAAAAACAGTATGGGGCTTGTCCTTTCTCGGGAAAGAACCTTCTGTTGATGTGAGACACTGATAAGATCATTTTTTGTGCTTTAGGCCTCATTAGGCCTTCTGTGTTAATCACAAGGTCTTCAATTTGGTACACTTGCCCTTTGATCATTGAATTAGAGCTTAAAATCTTTAATAACATGCTTTAAACCTCTTATTTCTTCACTGATACTCTTTGTCGCTCCTGTGACTATCTCTGTCTATGAAAATGGAGTTTTAATGGTGCTAGATGGTTTTACAAAGTTAAAAATTGTTCTTTAATGAAATATTTTGTTCCAACACCTTCCTAGGTGTTTTCTCTGCAATCTCAGGCTCTAAAAATGGCCTTCTCTACGCTCTATGTCACTATGACAGTCACTGTGAGAAATGGCGGTTTCCACCATCTGTAACCCTGCAAAACACACAAACATGTTAAGAAAATCCATGCGGGAGTGGTGGTGGATGCAGTGGAGGATCATGGCAATGGCAGCACATTAATGATGGATGCGGTGGATGCAATGGAAAACGACTGAAACATCCAGTGGAACGGTGAAAGACTGATCTGATGGTGGCCTGATGAAAAAATGGTTATGGAACATCCGATTAGATTAGATAGAGGCGATCGACGGCAGTGATTAAATGATGGAATGGCTTAAGAAGGTCAGGTGGAGAAAACATGAATTTTAATGTAAAACATTAAAAGTTAATCCTTTGGCGAAATACAAAGGAAAATTCATAAAATGAATGGAATCGAACATGAATGGTGGGACCTGGCATGGGCAGAGGGCGATGGAATATGGACCGTTAGATTTCAAGAGGAGATCAATGGTCAAGATGCCATGATGAAGTTCTTTGGTAGCACGATGAAGAACTATGAATGAAATGCAAGATGTAATGAGGACCATAGATCTATATAGATCAATGGTCAAGATCTTCAGATAGGCTGTCACGAACAAAAGTGGGGAAGTGGTTTTTAGAAGGAAAACCACTTTTTTCGCGTTGCAAAAGAATGGTTTTAGAATTTTCCCAAAATCACATGATATGGTCCATCGCCTGACACGTGGCGAAATAAAACCACCCATATCGCGTGATTTTAAACCGTTAAAATCAGGATGCCAAAGTTATGCAATATGGATGTTGGCCGTCGAATTTGAGGCTGTGAGATCTAACGGTAGTAGATGGAGCGCGATACGGGGAGATGCGTGGTCGGAAATGGGGGGCTAAGTCAATAATGGTTTTAATGTGAGCCTTATGATCAGCACGATGGACGGTCGAGATCAAAAGTGGGAAAGCGAAGACAGAGGGGCAGTTTAATGAGCCGGGAGAATCCTGGTTGTTGGATCCTTAGGATCGACGGTGGAGATTTAAAGAGGAAGCGGAGGTGAAAATATCAAATAAATGAGCGAGAGAAAGGAGGGATGTCGGATCAAGCAGGATGGACAACTGCGATCCAATCGGAGTCGAAGGAGGCAGGGGCCAAAACTCTGATGGGACGATATTGCGATTGCATATGGACCGTCGGATTGGTGAAAGATCGATGGCAGAGATTGGATCAGGAATGGCCAATCGAGAAATATGGGGCAGAGCGAGAGAAAATCCTAGCCATTGGTTCTTGTGGATTCAACGGCTAGGATCCAATCAGGGATTGACCAATCGGGGAGGCGGAAAGTGGCACATTTTAAAATTTCCAATTAGCGATCAGGGCGGCGATGCGATGGTCATTGGATCGTTTAAAAATCAACGGTGGAGATGGCCATCGGAGGGTAACAAGGGAATGTTATGTGCATGCGGTGGAACAAGCGCGGACCATTAGATCTATTCAGATCAACGGCATATATTGCACCATAGGCTGATAGACCAAACAAACTCTCGCATCGGAAGTTTTCAAATACAAAGGAAACGTGCATCGTAACAAACTTCCAGTGCGATCAGCGGTCTATGGCTTAGCGCTTGGTCTTAGCACTTGGCTACATGTGGAGAAGGGGCTGTGGGCTGGGCCGAAATGGGCTTAGCCTATTATATGATAAAAATTGGGTTTTAGGCCTAAAAATAGAGTTTTTTAAGGCTAAATAGAGGTTTCGATAAGGGAAAATAGGGGATTTAAAATCAAATGGAGGGATTTCACATGGTTTTCAAAGGGGATTAGATGGTTTAGAAGACTTAGGAAGGGGTTTTGGGGGAAAAATGGGAAATTTGTAGGGATACAAAGGAGCAAATGGAGGCTTTTCTGAGTATAATTTTTTCACAGACAGTGAGGATTTCCTGATGGGAACAGCACTGAAGATCTCTTCTAAGGAAAAGGGCACACAGAGGCTTCAAGAATGATATGTTTTCAGAGGAAATGTATTTCTTGAAGTCTCAGAAAAATATTTAGCCACCTGTTTGCTTGAAAAAAAATTATAGGTGGCTAACACACTGGTCTCCTGATGATCCTCGATAATATCTAGCATGCCCTCATCCTCATCAAGATCCACACCTGGATCAGGTAGTGGTCATGGCATTTCCTCGCCATCAAAAGAGCCAATTTCTCCAAAATATATACAAGTACACAATAATAATTAGAGGATTTCATTACACATTTTAATAAAAACAAGTTAAAGAACATGTTAGAAATTGTTTTAAATAAAATAGTAATATTACCTCTATCATCTGGTAGCTCATCAGCTGTGAAGAGGATGTTAGCACACCCTCACCAATCCAACCCCGCATAAATACAAGGGACCAAAATGAAGGGATGCTCATCAACACTGGCTAGCAATGCTAGTGCATCATCTGATATCCTCGCTGGAAAAAGTGTCTCCTCCCTCTTGGGCATCATCTACCCCCACATGTGCATACGTGCCTCAGTAATTGGCCTATGAGGTTGCTGAAGAAAAGAAGGTTTCATCTCTAGAAACCTCTCAAAAAATAAACAAAAAAGCTCTGAAGCAAAAGGGAAGTTGACCCTCCCTTGTGCATGAGCATGACATCTATCTAATGCTGTATAGAACTGTCACAAAAAAATGGTAGACCACCTGACAAGTCGTGGCTGTTGTAGTAAAGAATCAACATAATATAAAACCTAGAAACTAATGCGTTGCCCGTCACTAGTGTTGTGCAAAATGGTCGAAATGATAAGTTAGAGACAATGGACCTCCTCATGACCAAACGTACCAATACGTAACTACCCTCCAGCGACCTAAAACTCTGCAGGAGATACTAAATCTTCTCCAATGTATCTCTGGGAGTAAACTAACTGACTCCCTACACACAATCAGCTAAAACCTTGGCGAACAAGGGAAAATCCACCCCTCTCCTCGATAGCCCTGTAATAAAATATACATCCTCCTCAGTGGGCATGTACCACTGGTTGATACCAACCCAGAAAGCCTATTGCTGGGAATTCCACCTTCGGATAAGATGTCTCAAAAACAAACTATGGGACTTTAGGGAAGTAGCCTCCTCATAGAACTTGAGGAGGCCTACCTACCTAAGGATCCCCTATGTCGCTGTTGTAATAGGGCGAGGGTACGCATCTCTCTCCTTCTCTCTTGCCTCCCACGGGCGAACCATGTTATACTGTTCCACCTGTTGTTGTTTTTGTTGTTGCCCCTCTTCTCTCCTTTCACATCTCTAAATGATTGACATATTAAACAAAAAAAAATTATTAAATGACACATGTATTTACAAATATACGTATATAAATATTTTTTGAAAAATAAATAAAACAAGAGTTGGTGCACCAAAAACACAGTCATGCACCGGTCCTGATGCGTCTCTCCATAGAGCGCACTGGATATGGTCCACCTAATGATGTCCACCACTCCGGGAGTAGTGCTCCAGAAAAAAAAATTTAGCACACTATTCACTACGTGCGGTGTCAGGAGGCCGGTGTGCTAACTTCACTATATGCCCCGGGGTTTATAGCTAAGTCTACACACCACCCTTCTGCCACCATACATAGTCATCGGTGCGGTCTTTTAAGAGGTCGCACCGTTGACAAAAATAGCCGTCCCGGGGTAGTTATTTCAATCAATGCACCGCATCACCACTATTCAACTAGGTCAATGGTGTGGCCAAGTAGCCAACCGCACCGCTCATTTTAAAGAAATTTAAATAACACAGTGTGCCTTTGGTATCCACCGCAAAATCGATGTGGATACCCTTAGCACCGGTTTACCAGCCCGAACCGTTGACAATGTCTAATTGCCGTTCCGGTGCGTTGACAACATTACACGCCCCGGGGTGGATAAGTCCATCAATGCACCGAGTTGTCGCAGTACACCATTGTCAACGATGCGGGCTGGTAACCAACCACACCACAGTTTTTAAAATTATTTAAAATAACACAGTGCATCACGCGGTACCGCGCTAGAATTGGTGTGGATACCGTCAGCACTGGGTGCGATGCAGCCTATAAATTTACAGGCAGCATTGCAAACCGGTCCATGTCGAACGGCTCGAGTGCACCGCATGACAATTTTTTTTTTTTGATGGTTAATTTTAAAGATTTTTCAAATTCTAATCCACTAAAAGGTTTAATTATGAAGAAACAAGAAAAATACATGTACATTTACCCATCGAGGAGCCATACTAGCTGTACAATTTTCAAAAGAAAATTTGTCCACTGTTTTATAAAATTCAAGATGGAGATTGGTGGCAATGCACAACAGCAGTGCATGCAATAAGTGCAATGGGAGCACGGATGTCAGTGCGACTCAAACAAGGATAACTTGCACCAGTGCTTGAGAGCTCTGTAGCACTGACAAAAGTGAAAAATGTGGTTTTTTGGTCATAATTTTTTTTATTTAACCCTGTTCCAGTGCACAGGGTTTTTATTGATGTACCGGTGCGTTTGCACTATGCCGCCCCAGGTGGTTTCTAGTTTCATGCACATTTAGGAAGCACCAGGGCGGTGTAGCGTTAACGCACCGGTGCTCTATAGTAATAAGACGCACTGTGAACGTTTTCCGATGAACCAATTATTTGTACGGTTTTTTGGCCGTAATTTTGTTTTTTTTTTACCCTTTTCTGGTGCGCGGCATTAATGGGGCCCCGGTGCGTTTCCGTCATTTCGCACTGAGCAGTTTCTGTTTTTCATGCTCTTTATGAGACACCGGGGCAGCGTAGCGGTAACGCACCGATGCTCTACAGTAATAAGATGCACCATGAACGTTGTTCGGTGAACCAATGATTTGTGTGGTTTTTTGGCCGTAATTTTGTTTTTTAACCCTTTTCTGGTGCACGGCATTTATGGGGCCCCGATGCATTTCCATCAATCCGCACCGAGCGGTTTCTATTCCATGCGCTTTTTATGAGACACCGAGGTGGCATAGTGGTAACGCACCAGTGCTCTACAGTAATAAGACACACCATGAACACTGCCTAGTGAACCAATGATTTATGCATTTTTTTGGCCATAATTTTACTTTTTTAACCCTTTTCCGGTGCATGGAATTTATGGGGCCCCGGTGCGTTTCCCTAATTCCGCCCCGGGAGATTTTTGTTCCATGCAATTTTTTATGAGACACCGATGCTGATGAGTTGACATGCACCAGTGTTGTTCCTTGATTAAAGGCACCGAGCGGCTTTGTACGTAGTGCATGGTTTCCGGTGTGCCAATGTTTTATGCATTTTTTTTGCCGTAATTTTTGTTATTTAATCATCTACTAGTGCGCGCATTTTATGGGCGCCCCGGTATGTTTTCTTTATTCCACACTGGGCTATATCTGTTTTCGTGCACGTTTTCGGAAGCACTAGTGCAATAGACATGTAAGGAACCGGTGCTATATAGGATAATGACACACCAGGCGAGGGTGTTAGGAGTGCATGGTTCCCAATGTGCCTATGTTTTGTATGGTTTTTTGGTCACAAATTTTTATTTATTTAACCCTGTGCCGGTGCGCGGGGATTTCAGGGTGGCCTGGAGCGTTGGTGACTCGGGCGGTGTTAGTTTTTGTGCATTTTTATGAGGCGCCCGTGCGGAAGTTATGTAAAGTACTGGTACTCTACAAAAATACAATGCACCAGGTGGGTGTGTACAGAGCTCACGGTGTCCGGTGTGCCAATTTTTTAACCGCACCGGTGCTTTGTCATCTTGAATGCACCACTGCATTTTACGGTGATAAGAGCACCAAACGAAATACATCCGCAAAAACCTCCACCCGCCAACCTCCTCTAGGACCCTCTACTAGAAACACATGTCTGGGGTATTTTTATAAGGGGTTCCTCAAAACCATCTGCTAGAGGGTGTTTTCCTTGTAGTTTGATTTTTGGGGAAAATATCATGTTGGTTTTTTCAATGGGGTTGCACAACAAAGGGTATGTGATTATGGCGCATATATTGTTTGTCACCAAATCAATATTATATTTTTAGTTGGAACAATGGTGTTGGGACCAATGCAATTGTGGAGATAATGACTCCTTGGGGCATTCTTTTCTATGTTCATTGGCTATCTATCAAGACTTTATATGTTTTTGCGGACTCCAAAGTCTTATTGACTGGGTCAATCATACGTCCTTTTTTTGAGCCTCCTCATCTATCTAACTGGATGCTTAGGATCAAGACCTAGATCAAGATTTTCAAAGAGATATTTTCCAATATATAAAGGGAGAAGAGAACTATTGTATACACACAATAAAATATAGCTTTTTCATATCAAATGGCCAAGATAAACTTCATTTATTTCTATCGTGACAATTTCCTTTTCTAAGGAAAGATCCCTGTCTCATGAACTCCTCTTTATGCTGGAAATAGTTTTCATTTGACCTTATGGACATAGCTATGTTTTCTATTTTGTATTTCATTTTTAGATATACATGTCCTTTCTCTAGTCTCTATAGTCTTTTTGGTACATGGTTTTCATGGAACACTTCTCCATATGAGGATGTTTCTGGAATATGGATTCCACATGGGACTTTTCTCCATACGATGAAGTTTTTGATAGGAACTGAAAAAGAATTATTATGTTTATTTCAGAATTTCAGATCATGTAAACTGGTTTTTTTAATACAAAACTCATTGATTTTTCTTTCCGAAAAAAAATAAAAGAGAAAGAAGTATGATGTGAACTTATTACTATGATATCTAAAATGTGTTTTCTTTATTGAAAATATTATAGTTTTACCCCTTAAATGTACAAAAATATAATCAAAAAATAAGTATTAAATGAAAATTATCCTATACTTTTAAGGCATAATCTAACTTATTGACGAAATAGACTTTTTCACTAGAATCCAAAAAAACAATTTCAAGAATGAATACGATATTTTGTTGTTTAAAATGTTTTTTTGAATGCATAAATAGACTCAACACCCTGGAAAACCCCTTAAGGCACTTGAATTTTTCAGATTAAACAACTTACACTCATGTTTTTAAAATTCTATGTCGGATTTTGATTAAAATTAACTATAAAAATGTCCTGAAAAAAGGCCATTTCATCTATAAGTTAGACTGTTCCTACATTTAATATTAACCCACCTACTTTTCCTCATGGATTGAAATTTGAGATTATGAACCCAAGATTCAAACTTGACATTTAATTTTAGGTTTGTGTTATTATCAGAATTTTAATTTAACTATAATAATTATTAGGTGGATGTAGGAATTTAACCTTTCTAAAATATTTTTACTATTGATCACAAATCAAAGATTGATATTTATATCAAAAATAGATATGACGTTTTTTATTTTGTAATTAAATTGATTAATTAAAAAATTTCATCTGAAAACATGTAAAAGTTATGGTTATTTGGGCATGTGGTACTAATAAGCCATGGTATTGTAATAAAGTATATTTATAAATTAAAATCCCCATGATAAAGTGAGAATTAATATCCATGATTAAGAACAATGTTATATGTTTTCTTAAATGTATATATATTTAACACATGTATTTATTCTCTTCATAATTAATATTAATAATAATTTAAAATAGAGATATACTTTAATTAATTTTTATTTTATTTTTTTAAATTATAACAATGTTAGATGTATTATGAATGATGCTTATCATGGGTTCCTGTTTACTAACTACTTATTTTTTTTCACTAGTATCCCCATAGGTATATTATTGAGAGGTCACGAGTTAAAATATCAGGAAACTCTTGGGGTCAAACTTCATGGTTGAGGTGGTTCAAATATCAGGACACTCTTGGGGTCAGACTCAGTGGTTGAGGTGGTAGTTAGATCCATTAGTTTTTTCTTGTACAAATATGTTGAGATTCAACAAGATGATGAGCTTAGTGAAAAGAGCCACCTTCACTAAGTGGGCCCATAGGCTATTTTTGGCGCAATTCTATTTTTAGACATGTCAATCATATTCTATGAGTTGCAAGATGCTATTTGTGGATGGTTCGTCAAGTTGGAAAAATAGATCGACTTCTATTTTTATAAATATTGGGCAGAATCTATTTTTAGATTGCCAGTCTAAAAATAGATATGTCAAATATTATTAGCTCTTAATAATATTTGGACTCTAAACATTATCTTATTCTCTTGGAGCACTTCAGTTAAGTGCATAGATGTGGCACAGGAGCTAACAGAAGGAATTATGCTATTCCTGAGGGTTTAATGGAGCTATTGCATGGAGGACTTCAGTTAGAACTCATGTGACAGAGTTTTGTGGAGTTGTAGAAGTAGTTGGTGGAGTTGTGTTCAGTTTAACTCAGTTAGACATAGTTGAGCTAGTTGTATCTACTCTAACTGATTGATACACTAGTGAGAGTGGTGTGAATTAATTAATAATTAATTCACTAAATATTAACTCATTAATCAACTGAAGAATACATTAGTTAAATACAATGCATGGACAGTTCAGTGGAGACCAGTGGAGAGGTAAGTGAAAGAGCAAGTGTGACTATCAGTTGTGACTATAGTGTTGCATGAGTTTTCACCACACATTTATTGGATATGTCAATGAGGATTACGCAGTGAAATCCAGGTGGATTCAAGTTCATTCAGAGCCATTCTTCAGCAGGGATTGCGCAGTAGAGGCGGGCTAGCAGGTGGCAGAGATTGGTGAATGGATTTTCTAGATCAGACTTGATTAGTGTGTAGCGATTGGATTGTACTGATAGCTTGTGATAAGCTTTGTATGAGGATTGTTATATGATCTCTATGACATATATTATATACAGATATTTGGGGTTTTTAGCTTCAGGCTTTCCCGTAAAACAACTGTGTTAATGTGTGTGAATTTTTATGGTTTCATGTGTGCATTGCAATTGTGTTAATTTCCGCATGTGATGATCAATGGTGGAATATATTTTGTATTGTGCATGAAGTTAAAATAGTATGTGATCAGGAGAATATTTGATATATAACGCATTAGTTGTATAATTTCTAAATGGTATCAGATCAATTGATCATTGCAGAAGATTGCAATTATTGAAATAGTTGAGTTTTGTGCTGGTGGAATTCGAATTTGCAGCAGTGTTTTCTTGGTGTCGAAGTTGAGCATTCATTGAAATGTCTTTTAGTGGATTGTGATTGGAGTATGCCCTTAAGGGTAGCTCGAATTATATTGCATGGAAGGACGGGATGGAGGCAATGCTAGATGATAATGGGTTGAAGGAGTTCATAGATGCAGAAATTCCAAAACCTGCTTCTAGCGATGCAACCGCACTTGATGCATGGCAAAAGAAAACAACAAAGTGTCAAAGAATTCTGTCGGAAGGTGTGAAGGATATCATAGTGTCTAGCCTTGATGGTAAATCTAGTCCATTCTTGATGTGGAAATATTTGACAGACTTGTACCAAAAGAGACCAAAGGAAGTTGGTGCTTAAAGACAAACTCAGGAAAATAAAAATGGCAAAAGGCGACAGTATACCCAAGTACCTCACGAAGTTTTTCCAGTGCAGGGATGAGCTGGGAAGTGTGGGGGTTACTATATATGAAGAGGACTTGGTGAGCTTGGCTCTCCTTGGGCTTCTGAATATTTGGCATTCCTACGAGGACTCTATCAATGGTCGGGAGAAACTGCCAGGATGGGAGCGACTTTGGTCGGATCTTGTGCAGGAGGAGATAAGGCCGAGTACCAGGGATGGATCTTCATCGAAGAATGAAGATGAATAAAATTTCGCTTTGGCTTCCAAAGAAAGGAAAGGGAAGGGAAAGAAAAATCCTTCTCAATCCAGTGCGAAAGGCAAGAAGCAGGACATGTCCAAGGTGAAGTGCTTTCACTGTCATCAACACGGACATTACGCCACTAATTGTCCACATAAGAAGAAAACTAAGCACGATGTTGGATCTACAGCTGGAGAGTCCTTAGACTCACAGTTTGAGCTGGATTTTTCGCTGATCGCATACTTGGTATCAAGTGTGATGGGATCAATGTGGTTTCTTGATAGTGGTGCATCTTTCCATATGACTGGAGACAAAGATTTGTTTACTAATCTAGATGAGAAAGATCTTGGAGTGCACATAGAGATGGGCGATGATGGTAGATACAGTGCGACTGGTATCAAGAGCATTTCCTTTGAGAGGGAGTCTGGAAAACCTTTCATCTTGAAGGATGTCATGCATGTTCTAGGATTGAAGAAGAATCTGATGTCTGTGGTGATGTTGGAAGATAAGGGATATGATGTTGTCTTTAGCGAGGGAAAGGATTTCCTAAACAGTAAGGCAACTAGTGAAACCTGGAGGATAGGGGTTCCAGTTAAGAACCTTTATCAATTGCAAGTAGATGGCTACGTAGCAATGGTATGCAAAGTAGAAGGAGTGGTGAGCCGGGATGAGGGCGAATTGTGGCACAGGAGATTGGGCCATATTCATCATGGCGCTTTGAAAATTTTGTAGCAGATTTCTACCGGGCTTCCCAAAGGTACACTTGCGCAGTCATATTAGTGCAAGGGATGTAATTTGGGAAAATTTGTGAAAGCCACCTTTCATGGGAAGGATAGTCATGCCACGACGATCCTTGAGAGAATTCACACAGACGCATGTGGAACTTTCTCAGTAGCTTCGATAGCAAAGCACAGGTATTATGTGATATTTGTTGATGACCTTTCTCATAAGTGCTGGATCTTCTTCATGCAGAAGAAGAGCGAGACATTCTCAAAGTTCTATGAGTTTAAGGCACTAGTAGAGAAAAATTCAGGGAAGCAGGTGAAGGCTCTTAAGAGTGATATTGGTGGTGAATTCATCTCTGGTGAATTCAAATACTTTTGTAGCGTAGAAAGAATTCGAAGAGAGCTCATAGCGCCTCATAACCCACAGCAGAATGGGGTCGTGGAGTGAAAGAATAGAATGATCGTGGGTGCTACACGGGCAATGTTGCATGATCAAGGCCTTCCCATACACTTGTGGGCTGAAACTTGCAACACTGTGGTTTATGTGCAAAACCGTTGTCCTCATAGAGTACTTGGCATGAGTACACCTGAAGAGGCGTTTTCTGGTAAGAAGCCTAATATTTCTCATTTGAAGATTTTTGGCTCACCTGTTTACATTCATGTGATGAAGGATGCCAAGAAGAAGCTAGAGCCAAAAGTAGAGGTTGGGATATTTTTGGGGTACATAGAAACACCCCACAACTATCATTTGTATTTTCCAGATAGTCGGAAGATTGTTCTATGACGGGATATCAAATTTCATGAGGAGAAAGCCATGAAGTTGTCGCTTGAGAGGGAGCTACACTTGCATGCAGATGAGGAGCTATTAGTTCCTAAGGATGAGCCTCAGGATGTGCAACAGCCACAAGAGGAGGTTCATGGAGTGGAAGAAACCACTCATGCAGCGCCAAATATCAGAGGGAAAAATCGCACTACAGAAGCTGAGCGACTGAATCTTGATGCAGTGCAGAATGTAGGAGCACCTACATCACAACACAAACAGAGACATTAACCTGACTAATATACTGGATACATGGCTCTGATGAGCAAGTGTATCATGAAAAAACCATCTTCTTTTGAGGAAGCTGTGGAGGACCCTACATGGGCAGATGCCATGGTGGAAGAGTATGATTCGATTGTCAGAAACAGTGCATGGGAGATTGTCCCAAGGCCGGAAGGGAAATCATTGGTAGGTTCGAGATGGATCTACAAAGTGAAGCAAGCTGCTGACAGGAGCGTTGAGAAGTACAAGGCAAGATTTGTTTCTCGGGGCTTCTCACAGATCAAGGGGATCGGTTATGAGGAAACCTTTGCACCTATCGCAAGGTATTCTTCCAAACAGACCATCCTTGCTCTCTCAGCACAGATGGGTTGGCACATTCATCAGATGGATGTGAAGACTGTGTTCCTCAAAAAAGTCATTGAGGAGGAGGTGTACATAGAGTAGCCTGAAGGTTTCGAAATATTCAGCAGCGAGTTGCATGTGTGCAGGCTCAAAAGAGCGTTGTATGGGCTGAAACCAGCACCTTGTGCTTGGTACACATGGATAGACAGTTATTTCACCAGACTTGGATTCACCAAGAGTGAGGTGGATCCAAACCTATACCAGATTGTGGTGGAGGGTAAGTTGCTGATCATTGTACTTTATGTAGATGATTTGATACTGACAGGTGATGAACAGTTGATACTCTCATGCAAGGCTGATCTTGCAAAGGAGTTTGAGATGAAGGACTTAGGCCTCCTTCATTATTTCTTGGGATTGGAAATTTGGTAGCGGAATAATTGACTGTTTGTGTCTCAAGGCAAGTATGCCCAGGAGATACTTGAGAAGTTGAACATGCAAGGCTGCAAGCCTATTGACACTCCTCTTCCTGGTGGTTGGAGGAAAGAGGATGCTACAACGGCAGAGGTAGTGTATGCCATTGTTTATCGACAGTTGGTTGGTTCGCTCATGTATCTAGTCAATACACGACCGGACATATGCTACGTTGTTAACCAGCTTTCACAAGCTATGGTTAAGCCTACCAAGCTCTTTTGGAAGGCAGGAAAGCATGTATTGAGATATCTCAGAGGCACATCGGGATATGGATGTGGTACAGACAGTCAGATGAGGTGAAGTTGCATGGCTTCACGGATGCAGATTGGGCAGGGAGCCCAATAGAAAGAAAGAGCACATCTTGTTGGCAATATGATGCAGAGTGTTGTCCTTGATGGCAACCCACTTAATAAAGATGAAGATATGAGATTGTTGGCATGTGTTGTCCTTGATGGAAATCGACCTGATGAAGTTATTCTTAACTTAATGGACTTGGTAAATGATGTAAATCTGATGTGATATGATGTTTGTTGGCAATATGATAGAGTGTTGTCCTTGAATGGCAACCCACTTGATGAAGATGATGGCAGCCTGCTTGATGAAGTTCTGCTTGATAGAATATGTCTTGATGAACCTGTTAAAAGATGTAAATATGATGTATCTACAGAGAGTATAGAAGGTAATGAAGAAAGGAACTCAATATGTGCTAGATCTATGATGAAAAGAGTATGTCTCAAGGCATACGCAGATTTGTTTAGTAGAAGTCGCGTATGCACGCGGGAAATAACGTTCCAAGTCGCGTATGGGAAAAAGCGCTCATAAAGTGAAAAACCAGGGGTAACCACCATGGTATTGACCCATTGTATTGAGTAATGATTCGTCTATATGACCCCGTCCAGGAATACCATCGGAAGTAATGTGGTTTTGGCTCATGGTATTGAAAAAGGGTAAACCTATATAAGGAGAAGAAATTCATTGTGCAAATGAGGAGTGTGGGTGCAAGATGTCTGAGCTTGAATGAATACTTCTCTCTGAAGTATATCTGAATGGAAAGGGTTACAATTGAATGATAGATCTGAATGCATGAAGCACCTATGAATAAAATGATGTAGAAGGGAATATAGATCTGAAATGTATTTGTATTTGCTACATCTGTTTATAGAATGATTAGATCTGAGATGAGCCGAACATCTATCTGATGTAAAGGGTAAAATCTGTGTGATGTGTCTGTTCTGAAGAATTGCAATGACCTAAATGTCTAAAGAACCATATGCTAGTTTGCCGCAGAAGAAGCGCGTATATACGTGGCTTTGCTGAAGAGAAAGAACATATGCGCAGTGAAATTGGCTCTGTAAAATTTACAGAAGTATACGCGGGTTTTTATGGAAGAAGGCGCATATATACACGGGATCAGTGAAAGTAAAGCGCGTATGAAAACTAGGGTTTGCTGAAGCATGGGGTATGAAATGTCTGATATGTTCTGCTATGTTTCTACTATTAAAAAACTTCCCGGATTATCCACATTGCTAGAAAACGAGTGTCGACATTTCGAATCCCAACGGGGATCCATCATCAGAACATTTCTTGAATTAAGGGATTGAGAAAAAGACTAAGACCTTAAATATAGGTAGCTACTTCTACCTATATTTAAGGTCTTAGTCTTTTTCTCAATCCCTTCATTCAAGAAATGTCCTGATGATGGATCCCCGTTGGGATTCGAAACGTCGACACTCGTTTTCTAGCAATGTGGATAATCCGGGAAGTTTTTTAATAAATGATCACCACATGAGTCTAAAAACCAAAAATGTTTCTACTATCTGTCTGGGTTATCTAAATTGACAAGTATCTGTTGGTGATGTATGTTTGAGCTTATAAGTATGAAGTGGGTCCAGTCTGAAAATATGATGAAACGTGGCCTGCAAGTTGTGTCCTAAAGGAAGCTTTGGATCCAGTGTGAAAATTGATGAAACGTGGTCCATAGAGGTGCTGAGGGTTGTAGCCTTCAGTCAGGGGGTCGTAGCTCCCTTCTAGGTGAGGTTGGTAAACGAGATCGGGGGGTCGTAGCTCCCTTCCAGGAGAGGCTGGTAAACGAGTCAGGGGGTTGGAGCTCCCTTCCAGGAGAGGCTGGTAAACGAGCGCAGGTGGGTGCCTGCGTGCTGGTAGAGTCTGCACCAGCACATATGTTGTAAGATGTTTTCTCTACAATAAAATATTGAAGGCTGAGCAACTGCAGCGGTGGTTTTCTCCCGACTTGGGTTTCCACCTAAAAATTCTGGTGTTCATGTGTGATGCTTATGTGTGATGGTTTATTCTGTTCTTACTGCACATGATCACTATTTATAGAACATCTAATGAATGAATGATGGAATGATATAAGTGAAGAATTAATGGCATAATTAGATCTCTGTGTATACTCGAGTTTTATGAAGGATATCCGCGTGTATACGCTAGTTGGCTTCAGCAAAGTAGTGTATGGGTTTTAGAGCATGAAAAAGTAAAAGTTTTAGTTTTCCCTAAATAATGATTCACCCCCCCTCTCAGTATTTTTCCCAACAATTGGTATCAGAGCAGGTCCTTCTGCAGAAGCTTGATCGCTTGAAGGAGATTCGTCACAATGGAAAAGAAGCAAAAGAAGAAGGCTACTCAAAGCAAGAAGATATCTCAGAAAACTTGTGCAGCAGAAAATGAAGAAGATGAATCAGGTAGTGATTGTTGTCCTTGGGATTTAATGTCTTATGCATGCAAATATGAAGACAATGAAAGCAATACTGTGGATGAAGAAACAATTCTCAAGATCCAAGTTGAAGATCAACAAAGATTATTTAATGAAAGAGAATATATCTACAAAGATATGATCTCTAGACTGAAAAGGTTGCACGATGATGTAACCAATCAATGTAAAAGACTTGAAGCTGAAAACATCTCTCTGAAAGCAGATCTGGAAAAATAAAACAAGAAGAATGCAGGACGTGAAGCATAAAACATCTCTCTAAAAGCAGATCTGGAAAAATCAAATAAGAAGACTGAAGAACTTGAAGCAGAAGTCATCTCTCTGAAAGCAGATCTCGAAGCATCGAATAAGAAGAATGAAGAACTCTTACAAACTTCTGAAGAACCAGACAATGGGTTGAAAGAAGAGATTCTAAATCTGAATAATCAAGTTGAAGAAGGGAAAAGGGTTGAAGAAAGTATGAAGAAGCAATGCCAAAGCTTGGAGGTTGAGGTAAATATTCTCAAAGGTAAATTAGAAGAAAAGGACAAACTCTTGAGGTTTCAAGATAGTACTAAGATTCTGGACAATATTCTTAGCAGTCAAAGGTCTCCTTCTATTAAACTTGGTCTGGGTTTTCATGAAACGGTTAAAGGAGAATCTAGTTCACAACGAGGTGCTAAAGATTCAAGGGATATCAAAGCAAAACCTGAAGTGTTGAAAGAAACAAAAGGTCAACCAACAATCATGAATTCTCAAAGGAAATCATTCAATAATGCTGAATGTTTTAAATGTCATAATTATGGGCATGTTGCAGCCAATTGCAGAAGCAGATTGTTTCAAACAAACAGATTCTACATAGAAAGGTACTCTAGTTTCTTCAAGGGATATTGTTTTTCATGCAACAAGTATGGTCATAAAGCAGCTGATTGCAATAGAAGGAAGAATAGAAAAGTTCATGATGATTATTATACTTATTTCTCTGGCCACATGAGATGTTATGCTTGTAACAAGTATGGACATGTAGAAAAAGAATGTAGAATGAACAGATCTAAGAAAGTGGATAATTCCCAGCACACAATTGGGAATTTCAAGCAAAGCTGGAAAAGGAAAGAGGACCGGTCAGAAACGTAGGGAATATTGACCCTACTGTAGTCATCAGCTTCTGAAGCTTACTTATCTTAATGACTGCAGAAGTGATGTGAGATACATTATGGAGCTTAGTAATGTATCGTCACAGGGGGAGCGATGTATGGTGATTCCCATGGTTGTTTTGGTGATTCTGGTTATATTTATTTCTGACAGTGCATCTGATGTGAAGAAGACAGGTACAGGAGGCATAAATTCAGGGGGAGATGAAGGAAAGTGAAATTTTCAATGTGTCACTTTCCATACACGGGTTCGGTGAAATAAAGTCGCGTATACACGCGAGTTCCAGCAGACACAGTCGTGTATTCATTGATGATAAGAGAATTGGGATGACAACTGAAGATTAGGAGCAGAGGTTCAGGAGGAGCATCAGTCTGACTACTAATGATTGTACTGTTAAGCATTATTCTGGTTATATGATACATGGTTTCTTATGTTGAAAGTTGTGGATAAGTCCTGTTTGATTTTTTATGAAGAGCATTTGTTGCTGAGATGAAAGTCTTATAATTCAGAGATAAGGACAGCTCATACAGAGATTTTTATTGATGACTTGCTGATGAAGGTGTTCAGTTTGCACAAGTTAAGGAAGAGCACTGGTTCAGGGGGAGCAGCAGGTTGAATACTAATGATTGCATCATTGGCACTATGACTGCTTATACTTTGCTTATTGTGATACTCATGCTAAAAAGATGATGACCTGGTATGATAATTTCTCTTGGAAAGAATGTATTGATGCTACAAAGAATCTGAAGGCTTGGTTGCTAATGTGCTTATGCTACAACCGTTGGATGACGCTTGAAGACACAACTACACTGTTCTATCTATCTGTATTCCAGGGAAGCATTCAAATATCTCAGAAATAAGTTGAACACTGTCTTTGCCTCACAGAGAATCAGATCTGGTTAAAATATAGAAAATGGTATTGGATACGCAGATTTACTGAAACACAGTCGCGTATATACGCGAGTTAATGCACATAAAACCGCGTATGTCTTATTGCTGACAAATTTCTTTTTGGGGTCAGCTTTCTTCAGCACAGCTGCAGTGCTGTTTGGTATCTCTGGTGGTGTTCCAGTTCTTATAATACTGTTTCAATCTCTAAAGATGCCTTGATGATTGGTTGAAAGTGTTCAGGATGCACAAACTAAGCGGGAGCCTTAGTCATATGGAAAGGATGCTTGGATGCACAGATTCAGGGGGAGCATTGGCCTTGCTGAGTATAATGCATTGTTGGCATTATGTTGATTCTGAAAAATGATCTCTTTCTTGAGGTCTTTCTGGTATTGGTCATGTAAAGTTATATTTGTAGTTTGATGAAAAGGTCATGTTGAGACCCATGATGTAAAATTGTAATATTCATTCATGTAAGGAATTGTTAAAATTTGTAAACCCACTTGGTTGGGTCATTGAGTTGAGATGTGTAAACCCAGTTGGTTGGGTATTTGGGTCTCATATGTAAATCCACTTGGTTGGATCTTTGATGTAAGTATGAGTCTTTTGTGATAGGAAGTTCATAGAGTCATGTACTTCATTGAAAAATATGTTTGAAGATTCGGCATGAACTCAGGGGGAGCTTGGTCACTTCAGTATACATCAGATCTACATAACGCTTCTTCTACATGAGGAGAAAAGGGGGAGAGTGTGTTAATTTTGATCCGCCCTTTGCCCTTGATGTCAAAGGGGGAGAGTGACATGGTGTTTGAGTGAAGAGAAAGAATGGTGTCAAAGAATGGGGAGAGTGACATCGTGTCATTGTATGCACCTATCTGTTGTGGTGATCAAACACCATCGTGGTTGCCATCAAGTCCAAAGGGGGAGATTGTTGGCAATATGATGCAGAGTGTTGTCCTTGATGGCAACCCACTTAATAAAGATGAAGATATGAGATTGTTGGCATGTGTTGTCCTTGATGGCAATCCACCTGATGAAGTTATTCTTGACTTAATGGACTTGGTAAATGATGTAAATCTGATGTGATATGATGTTTGTTGGCAATATGATAGAGTGTTGTCCTTGAATGGCAACCCACTTGATGAAGATGATGGCAGCCTGCTTGATGAAGTTGTGCTTGATAGAATATGTCTTGATGAACCTGTTAAAAGATGTAAATTTGATGTATCTACAGAGAGTACAGAAGGTAATGAAGAAAGGAACTCAATATGTGCTAGATCTATGATGAAAAGAGTATGTCTCAAGGCATACGCGGATTTGTTTAGTAGAAATTACGTATGCATGCGGGAAATAACGTTCCAAGTCGCGTATGGGCAAAAGCGCTCATAAAGTGAAAAACCAGGGGTAACCACCATGGTATTGACCCATTGTATTGAGTAATGATTCGTCTATATGACCCCATCCAGGAATACCATCGGAAGTAATGTGGTTTGGCTCATGGTATTGAAAAAGGGTAATCCTATATAAGGAGAAGAAATTCATTGTGCAAATCAGAAGTGTGGGTGCAAGATGTCTAAGCTTGAATGAATGCTTCTCTCTGAAGTATATCTGAATGGAAAGGGTTACAATTGAATGATAGATCTGAATGCATGAAGCACCTATGAAGAAAATGATGTAGAAGGGAATCTAGATCTGAAATGTATTTGTATTTGCTACATCTGGTCATAGAATGATTAGATCTGAGATAAGGCGAACATCTGTTTGACGTAAAGGGTAAAATCTGTGTGATGTGTATGTTCTAAAGAAGTGTAATGACCTAAATGTCTGAAGAACCATACGCTAGTTTTCCGCGGGGGGGGAAGAAGCGCGTATGTGCGCGGCTTCGGCGAAGAGAGCGCGTATGCGCGGTGGGGGAGTGGCTGCGTAATATGTACAGAAGTATACGCTGGTTTATGTGAACGGAAGCGCGTATATACGCGACATCAGTGAAAGTAAAGCGCGTATGCAAACTAGGGTTTGCTGAAGTCTGTGGTAAGAAATGTCTGATCTGTTCTGCTGGTTTACTGATATCTGTCAGTGAGTTATATGTATCTGTTTCATGGTTGACTGTGTTTAAAAGTATGGAAAGGGTCCAGTCTGAAAATATGATGAAACGTGGCCTGCAAGTGGTGTCCTAAGGGAAGCTTTGGATCCAGTGTGAAAATTGATGAAACATGGTCCATAGAGGTGCTGAGGGTTGTAGCCTTCAGTCAGGGGGTTGTAGCTCCCTTCCAGGTGAGGCTGGTAAACGAGAGCAGGGGGTTGTAGCTCCCTTCCAGGAGAGGCTGGTAAACGAGCGCAGGTGGGTGCCTACGTGCTGGTAGGAGTCTACACCAGCACATATGTTGTAAGATGTTTTCTCTATAATAAAATATTGAAGGCTGAGCAACTACAGCGGTGGTTTTCTCCTGACTTGGGTTTCCACCTAAAAATTCTGGTGTTCATGTGTGATGCTTATGTGTGATGGTTTATTCTGTTCTTACTGCACATGATTACTATTTATAGAACATCTAATGAATGAATGATGGAATGATATAAGTGAAGAATTAATGGAATAATTAGATCTCTGTGTATACGCGATTTTTATGAAGGATATCCACGTGTATACGCTAGTTGGCTTCAGCAAAGTAGCGTATGGGTTTTAGAGCATGAAAAATTAAAAGTTTTAGTTTGCCCTAAATACTGATTCACCCCCCCTCTCAGTATTTTTCCCAACACATCTGGAGGGATTTTCAGTATCAGGTCTACAACAGTTTCTTGGTGCAGCAGGAAATAGAGATCCGTGGCACTCAGTTCAGCGGAGGCCGAGTACATGGTAGCAATTTTGGCTGCATACGAGGCTATATGGATGAGGAAGATCCTGGTTGAGTTGGTCGGTTCACACTTAGATCCTACTGTGATACATTGTGATAATCATAGTTGCATCAAACTCTCGGTTAATCCAGTATTTCATGATAGATCTAAACACATTGACATCCGGTATCATCATATCAGATATTGTGTGCAGTGGAAGATCATGTTGCTTTCTTACATTCCTACGGAGGATCAGGATGCTCATATTCTGACAAAGGCGCTCACCAGGAGAAAATTCGAATACCATAGAGACAAGATCGGGGTGGAAAATAATCCCTATCTTGTTGAGAGGGAGTGCTGAGATTCAACAAGATGATGAGCTTAGTGAAAAGAGTCACCTTCACTAAGTGGGCCCGCAGGCTATTTTTGGCACAAGTCTATTTTTAGACTATTTCTATTTTTAGACATGTCGATCATATTCTATGAGTTCCAGGATGTTATTTGTGGATGGTTGGTCAAGTTGGAAAAATAGATGGACTTCTATTTTTAGACAGATTGGGTGGAATCTATTTTTAGATTACTAGTCTAAAAATAGATATGTCGAATATTATTAGCTCTTAATAATATTTGGACTCTAAACATTATCTTATTCTCTTGGAGCACTTTAGTTAAGTGCACAAATGTGGCATAGGAGCTGACAGAAGGAATTACGTTATTCTTGAGGGTTTTCTAGAGCTATTGCATGGAGGACTTCAGTTAGAACTCATGTGACAGAGTTTGGTGGACTTGTAGAAGTAGTTGGTGGAGTTGTGTTCAGTTTAACTCAGTTAGACATAGTTGAGCTAGTTGTATCTAGTCTAACTGATTGATACACTAGTGAGAGTGGTGTGAATTAACTAATAATTAATTCACTAAATATTAACTCATTAATCAACTGAAGAATACATCAGTTAACTACAGTGCATGGACAGTTCAGTGGAGACCAGTGGGGAGGTAGGTGAAAGAGAAAGTGTGACTATCGGTTGTGACTATAGTGTTGCATGATTTTGCACCACACATTGATTGAAGATGCCAATGAGGATTGCGCAGTGCAAGCCAGGTGGATTTGAGTTCATTCAGAGCCATTCTTCAGTAGGGATTGCACAGTAGAGGCAGGCTAGCAGGTGGCAGAGATTGATGCATGGATTTGCTAGATTGGGCCTGATTAGTGTGTAGCGATTGGATTGTACTAATAGCTTGTGATAAGCTTTGCGTGAGGATTGTTACATGATCTCTACGACATATATTATATACAGATAGTTGGGGTTTTTAGCTTCAGGCTTTCCCGTAAAACAACTGTGTTAATGTGTGTGATTTTTTATGGTTTCATGTGTGCATTGCAATTATGTTAATTTCCGCATGTGATGATCAATGGTGGAATAGATTTTTTATTGTGCATGAAGTTAAGATAGTGTGTGATCAGGAGAATCTTGGATATATAACGCATTAGTTGTATAATTTCTACAAAATATTAGGTGGACATAGTAGTTACTCATTAGTGACCACTAACCACTTTAAAAATAAACAAAAATATAAACTATTTATATGGTTGCACTCATATATTATTTATAAAAGAAAATATCCATGATTTTAAAAATATCACATTTATTTACAAAACAAAAAATCATGATTTATCAAAAAACTATTTCATTTAATTTTAAGAAAAAACAAAAAACACCTAAAATAATTAAAGTACATATTTCACAAATAACTTGGCCATACTTTTTTTATACCTACCATCACTAATGCCTAGCAGCACTCACTAGTGACCATGAACCACTTCCAAAAAAAAAAAAAAAAAAGAAACTATTTATATGGTTACACTAATATATTATGTATAAAAGAAAATATCAATAATTTTAAAAATCTCACATTTATTTACAAAACAAAAAATCATAATTTATTAAAAAACTATTTCATTTAATTTTAAGAAAAACCAAAAAACACGTCAAATCATTAAAGTACATCTTTCACAAATAAATAAAAATAGAAAATATTTATATGGTTGCACTAATATATTATGTATAAAATAAAATTTCCATAATTTTTAAAATGTGAATAATTTTTAAAATCTCATATTTTTTTACTAAACAAAAAATCATAATTTATTAAAAAACTATTTCATTTGATTTTAAGAAAAACCAAAAAACACCTAAAATAATTAAATTACATGTTTCACAAATAACTTAACCACAAATTTTTTATACCTACCATCACTAATGCCCAGGAGCCTAGAGTAGACAAGGTGGTGTTTTGTTAAGGCAATTTGTGGTGTAAAGGTTATTGATTAGAAATTCTATGGACAAAAAGCTAATTATGTTATGGGCTTGTTTTGCTTAGGCTAGATGTGATCCCAAGTAATTTTGATGGCTTAGATGATCTTGGATCCTGGCTACTCAAGCCATGCTGGTTAGGATTGCAATCCATCTTAGATCTTAGGTAATGCAAACAAAAAAACACCTATCATCACTAATGTAACAATTGTAGTATTTATACTAACTAGCCCTTATTTTCTTTGCTACTCTAACCACAAAAAATATCGGCCATCACTTATGTTTAAAAAATGTAGTATTATACTCAAATTACAATTTAAATGTACTAATCATCTCAAAATTAAGATAACCTAACAAATATTAATTTATGTGGCAAAGGTCATATTTATACTAACTACCCCTCAATTTATTTATATTTTAATATTATGGTTAATAATGGTAATGATTTTTTTGGTAAAGGATGTGTATTCATGTGCATTTACATTTCCATTTAAATATTAAGAAGTGTTATTTTAATATAAATAAATATATGTGAAAAAAAAATATAATAACTTAATTTAAAAATGAATATATATGTATATATAAAACAATTTTTAAAAATATTAAAAATATATTAAATTTTATTTATTTAATAAGAATGTAAAGATATTTTCTTAAGTTATTATTATTTTTAAATATTACGAAAACATATCACAATTTAATTGTCAAATCAATAGGGAGGAAAATCATCATTAGCTACTATTCATAAATTCACTTTAACTCATCACTGTTATTCAAGGAAAAACAAGTCATTTTTTATTACCGGTTGGTGATCGGTAAGGAGGTAGGTTTTCACTCTTGTCATATGAGTCTTGGGTCCTTAAGTCCTAGAAAAACAAGATATTAGCCAAAGAAAAACAGTTTTAGGACACATTCCAAATCCAAATTAATATTTATATGTGAAATAGTTTTATTAATATTTATTTTTTCAATTTAATTTTTAAAAACTTAATTAAAAAAATAGACAATTTATTCTATCTAATCTATGTCTCACAACAAATTTTCAAAACATTAAATCCATTTATATATTCAAAATACATTTAAAAAAACATAAAAATCTTGAAACGCCAAATTCATTTATATATTCAAAATACATTTTAAATCACAAAAATTACAATCTCATTTAAAATCATATCATTTAAATTCAATATAAAACACACACCCAACCCAATACTACATGTACATAACTAAATTCATTTATATATTAAAAGACATTTTAAATCACAAAAATTATAATATCAGTCTATAGTGCGACTTTTTGAAGGTTTTTACGGTGGTTTTTTCCGATATAATTTTTCTAAATTCCGGCAAGTAATTTTTTGAAAATAGCAGTTGGATGGGTAACATTACACAATCTAAGTGCCTTAGTGGTTTTTTAAGGTGTTGAATCCATATATGCAGTCAAAAAACCAGTTTAATTAACAGAAATCAAGATTTTATCTCAATTTTTTCACCAGATTCCAACACCTGAAACTCCAAAAAGTTGCACTAAAGACAACTCCCATTTAAAATTATATTTTCTAAATTCAATATAAAAAACACACAGAATACTGCATATACATAATAGTAACTGTCAGTGACAAAAACAAACTTCCATACTATTTGGATCCAAAGGATAATGTACAGAACAACGACATAAGTTATAAGGAGTTCAAACAACAATATGCAGTCATTAAAACTTGATTTCCTGCAAGGATTTTTTCCTTTATTTAATTCTTTATTGGTTTTAAAACAAGACCAACAACATAAGCCTGCCTCCATATATTACTGAATCCAAGTAACCTGGCATAGATTTCCCACCGTAGCATAATCAAAGCTTTAAAACACCACATGAGTATTGAAGACATACACAAAAGCACTGTTCTCACCCATTAATCTCACCACGAAATAAATCCATGAGTTCCGCCACTATGTAGAAAAGTGGTAACCTTCGTTGATTTCTTATCAATGCTCACGATCACATCCAATCCCTTCAGGAGATCAGACAGAGGATACCTTGCATCAGAGCATTGAGGATGGCGTATACCATCTCTTTATTCAAAATTGCTAGCATTCGAAGCCCATCAATATCATCCACAAACCTAGGAAGACTGCCCGCACTTCCTACCCACCCTTCATACTAGTCTGAATTTTTGTAATCTATATATGTGTAGCTTTTATTCACGAATCCCTACCCTGCAAATATTGAAACAAATGGTATGTCTTCTTCACCTTTGATTCCATAATAACGAACTTTGTTATGAGCCATGTGCTCCAACATGGATTGTTCCAATTTTATCTCTGTAATTCCCAGCAGATCGAAGATGTGTTTTTGTACATACTCCCTAAAATTCATCCCACTAACTTTCTCAATAACTCTCCCAAGGATTATGTAGCGGAAGTTGGATTATTCCATGGCAAACCCGTGATCTAAATCCAGGGCTAATCCTTTCATGAAGCCAAATTCTTCTAACAGATTTGGTGGAGGTGGGATTTACCTACACAACTAGTTGGTGAATCCACTGGGGAATCAGTGTGTAGTTTCGTTATCTAGTTGTTTGTTGAGAGTTTGACTTGTCGAGTCGAATTTGGTCGTTTGATTTCTTTTCTGCCTTGCTTGTCTTGCCTGACTGTTTGGAATCCTCCTGTTTAGTTCCAGAGTGTCAAGCCTGACCTCTTCTCATTGGTTTTATCCTTTTTTCCTATAGTTTTCCAGCTTGGCGCATTTTTCTTTGAACAGTCACGCCAATTGGCGTGTGTTTCCTTTGTCACAGGTGCACCAACCCCTGTTAGGCATGGATTACAACCTGATAGACGCATCGAAACCAGTAGGATTTGGTTTGATCTTCTTCCTGAGTTTTTGTCAGTAGTCCTTGGCTCTGGATTGATTCCTTGCTTTGCAATTGGTATTTTTATGTTGTTTTGACCTTGTGGCCTTGGTCATCTCAGCTATTTATCCATTATCTCTTCAGTGAATTTTTGTAGCCCTAGGGTTTCTAGGTGTCTTGTGTTGTTTGTCCACCCCCCTCTTTGTTGATTCTTCTGAGCTGAATTCGAGTCACTTTGATTTTTGTCATTTCAAGTCACTGATTGATTGTGTTAGTATTTCATGATTCTTCGTGTCTTTGGTTTGTTGTATGATTACTTATTTTTTCGTTTAACTCCCCATTTCATCACTTCGAGCATAGATCACATTTCTCATTTCGATCATTTTGAAAGCCCTTTGTTCTCTTGGAAGATTGCATCATTGTTTTGAGTGTGTTTTATGTTTATATTGCATTCAATTTATTCGTTTTAGATCCTTACATTCATAGTACTCAAAAATATTATTTTCTTTGCTTTTTAGTGTAATAGTGCATTGTGTGCTTCATTCATCTGAAAAACAAAAAATTTCATTCTTTCATTTGAATTGGAAATGAAAAGTTCTTTTGCATAACTAGCCCTTAGTGAACTAGGAAAGAGTTTTCGTTTTCTCAATTGGTTGTATTAGATGCATTAGTGAACTTCTTCTTTTGTTTTCATTGATTGCTACTTTGTTAAAGATCTATATCCTTCTCTTAGTTAGCATTCATCGAACGAAAATGATGTTCATTCGCATGTAGTGTGCATTTAGGAATTCAGGATCACATTCGGTAGGGCCTTGGAATTGAAACATTAATTCAAGATCAACCTTAAAATAAATTCAATCAATCTAAGGAAGCATTGAAACATAACACAAACATTTTAGAGGTCTAGGCTAGTGATGTGTTCCGGTGTCGTTAAACCTAGTAGTTGTCATTTGCCACGTGGCTTTAGACAGTGCTAGAACGGACTTGTGCTCCCTGTACTGTCACGTATATAAAGGGAGACCCTCATAGGTTCAAATCCTTTATCCATAGGAAGCTGAGTCTGCTACCTTGTAACCATGATACACCGAACACAGCATTCAGGGAGACTACCCGCACGTACGTCAAGTCCTTGTTCATTTCTCTTTCATTTGATCACCAAGGTATATATGGCAGTTCACGGAAACATGGTACACCCTCTTTCTTAGTTTACCTGAGTAGGCATTTCGGTCTTTTCGTGACTCCTTAAAAAGTGAAAATATCATCGAGCACTTGTCCTTTCACGCTCATTTCAACCTGAAAGTGATAGAGTCACCTTTTGCCTATTTCTAGACTCTTAAAATATGAAACAACAGATTTTTGTTTGAACGTCTTAAAATATTAACTGCCCACGAAATACTCTTGGTTAAATTTATATTCCTTGATTTTTTTCTCTACAGTTGTTTCCAATGGCAACGTTTCTGGAGTTTACCAACAAAGGAATCCCCTTCGACAGGAATCCTGGTCCATTTCCTACTTTTGGGAATGTTGGTGCTACTTATATGGCAACATTATCCCTTCCTGGGTTAACAGTTGGTTTACTTGTGTGGTTATTCTCGACCTCTGTGGTCTCGAGCCCTCCACCCTCTGTACAACCATATCCTCCACCTGGGCAACATCATGTTGATTCTAAGGTGGGCCTCTCCCCTTCTTCGCTTATTTCTTCATCCTCCTCTTCTACTTCGCTTGGTGAAATTCTGGATTCTAGTAACCAACTGGCTAAGAAGAAGAAGAAGAAGACGAAAAAGAAGAAGTTAGATAAGAGAGAGGCCAACTTTGCGGTTATTGTGCCTCAAACACCTTCCCTTGATAAACCATCCAACCTTCCATGGAAATTCAAATTCCCTTGCATGTTGTGCAAAGATGACCACCTTCTTCGAGACTACCCTGGCATTCCCAAGGTACTTGATGTATGGTCCGATGGCCGCCTGCTGTTACCTTTGACTTCTGGAAGTAATATTGGTGGCACATCTTCGACTAGGCATGATAAAACTTATAAAAAATAGGGTAAGCTTACAAATCCATGTAATTTTTGTGAAGGGAATCATCCCATTCACCTTTTTCCATACATGGATGAAGCCACGAGAGTGTTGGACAACCCTAGTGTTTCTGTACCCTTCCTTCTGGTTGGTTACCGGAAGCTTTCTTCGAGTCCTCCGCTATTTGATTCAGCGATTGGTCAAGAGTCATCCTTGGTCGATCCCGTTCCCTTGGAAATTCAAATTCATGAACTTGTTCCTAACCAACCATTGGTTATGGAATCAGTCGATCTGATCCCGCCCATGGTTCATCGAGTCTTTTCCATCGAGAGTGGATCTCATCCCCCCCATTCTATTCTTATTTCTTTAGATTCCTCAGACTTAGAGAAAGATCCTCCCATCCCTGTGACTTAAGAGGTTGCTCTTCCTACTCCCATGTCTGTGGTCTAAGATGATGCTCCTCTTGCTCCGGTAACACCAAGGGATGACCATCTCAGTTCTATGGTACCCCCTCCAAGTATTTTTGTCGCTTCCTTCAATTGGAATCGATTTAGGGGATATCATCTTCCTTCTTATGTTCCCTTTGAGATCATGGTACAAACCTTTGATATGGTCATACCTAGCACGATTATAGATGAAGGTGCGTCTATTAGTATTCTGTCTTCAACTACTTGGCAAGCTTTTGGTTCTCCACCGCTTGTGCCTGTTACACAGAATCTGTTGGCATTTAACAGAGGAACTAGTCAACTGTTAGGGGTCCTTCTTGAGTAGCCTATTACTCTAGGAGGGAAAACCGTCTATATAGACATGATGGTGGTTCAAGGCCCCTTGGATTTCATGGGGGCACTTTTCTCTTCCCTCTTTCATGTGATCTATTTTCCACATGAAGGTCGGATCGTGACCATTGATCAACTTTCATTATTTGGTCCTGAGGTGGCCATTGGCCCACCATCCTCTTTATCGGGTCTTTATCCGCCGGTTGTATCTTCCCCGCCATGGGTTAATTATGTGGCCACTTGTTTGTTACCCTCATCCAGTGATTGTGTCGTCAAGTGATGTCTACTGGGGGCATTCGATCGCGATTTCTGAGATTTTTTCCTCCCATCAAATGAGACCTTCTTGGAAGCCATGACTTCTTATTCAACATGATAAGTTGTCTCAGCAAAGTAGAGTTCATTTTCTTGTGTCAAGATCCTTAAAAAATGAAACAAGGCTTTATGAGGATGGTTTGTCTTCCATGTCAACCTCGTTAAAAAATGAATTAGGTCTTAAGGATAGTTCTTTTAATGTTTCAACCTCGTTAAGACAATGAAACATGTCTTTGTTCAATTCAAGTCTTTTATCAAATCTCGTAAAATCCCAGTCGAGTCTTTCTCTGATCTCATAATTTGAACCTTCACTCCCCCTGCTTTTCATGAAATGTCGTTGGACTAATGATTGGGGGGCATGTACCTCAAATTGAGTCACCATGTTGGGGGCATGCCCACTTTTCAAACATAGTTTACCTTCGTTTCGAGCTTGTGTAAAACTAAAACCAATTTCAAGCATAGTTTACTTTTGTTTTGAGATTGTGTAAAAATGAAACCTTTTGACTTGGTGTGCTTTGTGAACGTTTTCCTTCCTTTTGGGTCATTGCTTATTATGCAGACTATTTAACTAATACAGTAGCTAACATTGTATTAGATAGACATTTTTGTAATTTGTAAAATCATCATCACATGACAAGATCCATATAGGAAAATATATTTATGTATATATATCGAGTTTTGGATCCATGTGCATCATAAGTTCAAAAAATATGTGTGTTTCAGTTACATCTTGATACATCATGTCTCTCAAAAATGTGCGGATATAAAACCTAGGTGTCTACTCAGTGTGACACTCATGATAACACTTCACCGCCCATACAAGCGGTGAACTCGGTTTGGCACCCTTGCAATGTGTCTCTAGTATGCACAAGGAACATCATCAAATCATGCATAGTCCAAGATCCCATGGGAGATTCCCTCGAAGTTGCATATGATTGTCTCCTCCTTGCCTCCCTCACCATGAGGGGAAATATCAAAGTCGTGAGGAATCCGCCTCGCTATCGAGGACATACCTGTAGGTATCTCTGGGCCAACATCTGCAATTACATGGATTTAATGTCAGAACATGCATAACAAAAAAATCATAATACTCAAAATAAAAATGATTCTTAGCAAGTACTTCATCCCAATCCTCTCCCTCTGGGAGCGGGAGATCTGCATCACCAGTGAAATTTGTGCCAGAGTAGGGCCAATCCTCCACGACAATCAGCTGTCGGTGGAGCCACTCAAAGAACTCCGGTCTCCAAGACATATGTTGACTTCCCCCTGACCTTGGCATCAGAGCAGCCCAACAGGCCATCCGTGGCTCCTGTGCTGGTGGTGTCGGGACTATCACCTCCTGGCGGTGGAAGATTGGTAGTTGTTCCAAGATGAACGATACCAGAATAGTCTTATAACTGAACTGCTTCGGCTTGGTTTCCTTGCACTTTTTTAGTTGACGCTTCATGTTGATTGTCACTGCCTCTGCCCAGTTGTAGAGGGTCAGTGCCATGCAATATATAGCAAGAAGTAGCTGTGTCTTTGTGGCCTCGTGCGGTGCCTGCGATCCGGTAGCTCGTGTGATGGTGTGCAACACTACCTTTAGTGCCAAATCTAGAATAGTTTGGATGTTTATTTTTCCACTTCCCAATCCTTTCCTTGCCCCTAGGCACACCCTGTCAATAACCATACTCAAGTTCTCCATTGAAGGTCAGGTTCCGGTCGGGATTGGTATTGTCCCCCTTCGTCACAGTCTAGTTATGAAATAAACGTCCGAGACTTCAATCTCAAGTTCTTGATCATGAATGATGAATTTTTCCTGATCAATGTCCCAGACACTAATCAGGTACTGCAACAGCTCCTGTTGAGCTTGTAATATTCCTAAATTAGCCTACAGCTAATTCGAATATTAAAATTTTGTTTTGTCACTTAGATAGGTGAATAAGTGGGTAGGGAGACCCATAAATTTTTTTATGGTGAATAAAACCACTTCTCATGTGACAGTGGATCATCTTTCCAGCTCAATAAAGCACCCTAAGGTGTGAACATGGCTAAAACATGTGGACTGGGTCAAATTTGACCAAATCAAAAGTGTTGTCATGGAGGAGTGGACATTAATGGAGGGACAACACAATTTTAGATGGAGACACATTGCATGGAAGTAGTGTTATTAATGGATGGGGCTTAGGGTTTGGAAGCTCATATATTATAAAAGGAAGACGATGGAAGCCATATTATTCATCTTGGTATATTTTATATTTTGATATATGGCATGTTTAGACATATAGCTTTCTTCAGTTGTTTCACTAAGATTGCATGTGTTTTTTAGCATAGGGTGTTCTTGATCGGGAATCCCACCTCTTCCATTGAGAAGCACTAGGAGGATTTTGCACTATACTTCCACAATCAGGCATTTGGCCAAGCTTTATTTCATGTACAATGCAATTCTGTTTAGAGTTGGGTTGTGTTGCAGGGGTGTAGCAGTGGAGGAGAGAGATCTCCAATTTCTAAGCTTATTTTCCAGTGAGGGGACTAGCCCTTCACCTATTGAGTTGATTGGGTGTTGTTGCAGCTGATAAATCATTCCTTTGGCCCCATATCATCAATCATTCCCAGGGAGTGTGTAATTCAAGCCGCATAAATGCAGTGGGAAACTCAAAAAAGGCCGAAAATCCAAACTTAAAATCTGGCCAAACCATTTCTGGGTGTTTTTGGGTTTTTTAAGTAGAATTTGTGGTTAAAAGTGCAGATGATTCCAAGCACTCTAATAGCCTTCCACACATGGTTCTTCTCCTCAGTAGCAGCAGTAGCAGTAGCAGCACAACGTTTCCAGTGCTTGGTTTCTTTAGTGTATTTCAGCCATCTTGTGGCTTGAGTGCATTCCTTTTGGAGCACTGTGTAATTTCATTTGTTGTTATATATAATGATATGGCTCTGTTGTTTTCTGTTCATATATTATGATGTCTTAATGTAATTTCTAGTTGCAGCATATTTCTGACATGTTCCAAATTTTAGTGCTATGTTCCTGTTTTGATTTATTTGAAATGTTTCATATGTTCAATATTCTTGTCTTTTCCATTTTGGAATATTACAGTGGTATCAGAGCATAATCTTGGCTCAGCCTGTGTACTTCAGCCATGATATCATCTAAGGAGGCTTCTCATAGGAAGGAGAAGATCTGTAGAAGAGATGAAGGCAAACCCTCATTTTCAAGAGCGAAGGAGTTCTCAAAGCTTCTTCTTTAGCAGAGACATCAAAGATATGAGAAGGGAGAGATGTGGAGATTCTCCAATAAGGCTTGTACATGAAGAAAGCTCTAGATTTTCTCATTATGGGTGTGAGCATTCAGCTACACCATTAGATCTACAACGCTCTACCTTGCCTATGCTCATAGCAAGAGAGACAGAGGAAGGAGATGTGCCAAAGGAGGAGACTCTTGGTGACTATCTTCAAGAGTATGAATCTTAAACTCAAAGATTTAGAGATCATCTAAACTTCCAAGGGTTTTTCAAGCTCAAAGAGGAAAGAGGACCTAGCAATCACAATGGAGGCAAGATGTGCAAGCAGCATGATGTGGGTAGATTCTTTCTATCTACCTTTGGTGGGTCACTTAAATGTTCAGCTAGGGCTTGGGTGAAGGAGCTAGACACCTATTTGTAGCAACATCAAACTTCAAAATATGAAGCTATTAGAGTAGCAGTGCTACACCTTGAAGGTAAGGCTTATGCATGGTGGTTTTATGAATATTCTTAATTAAAAGATGCAAATATATCTACTTATGAAAGGTTCACTAGGAGGTTAGTAAAGAGATTCGATGAAAAACATTTTGAAGCTTCCTTAGTTGAGCTAGCCAAGCATAAACAAACAAAACCTTTGCATGAGTTGGAAGGATCTATAAATCTAACTCCATTGCAGAAAACTATTGAGGGGATTAAAATCTTGTAGAATACTTTGCTAGAGGAAAGATCCCCACTTCAGAAAGAGTTCTCTTCCCAAAGGGAAGACATGAAGGTCTCTTTTTAAAAAAAGGATCAAACCAAAGATCCTCATGATAATGATGAGGTGCCCTCCATACATGATGAAGAGAAGATAAGAGGCAATAGCGTTGTCACAGAAGTAGCAGATCTAGTACCTCATGAAGAGGAATATGGAACATTTGCTCCAAAGATAAAAACTCTTGCACTCTTGCAAGGAGTTCCAAAGAATATCACATGTGGAGAACAGGGCATAGTCCATGTGCAACATGTGCCATCATTGACAGATTGTGAGATGTTGAAGATAGAAGAAGATAAAGGGGAGGAGAATCATCCTATGATGAGGAGCCCACACCCCTCTCTATTTCAGAATATTGATGCACATAAGAGGTAGGAGGATTTTTGCAGTGAGGATAAGGACAAATCAGTCCACTCACATATACAGCGTGCTCTAGGCCTTGATGTTTCGTTACATGGAGGCATTCCACCAGGGGGACCCCCTGATTGGAAGATGAATAAAGAGTTCTCTCAACATGGTACAACATTGATATATTTGGCTAGGGAAGGAGCCTTGGGAGGAGCTAGCACATTGCAGAGAACCTTTGATGGGTTCAAAGGAGAGGTGAGAAATTTTCTGATATGGACATTGCTATCTCCTACTCAGCTATTTGCACTAAAAATTGATGGTTCAGAAATCTATGATGACATGAGAATGGTGTCAAAGGGCTACTCCATAGCCTTGTGGTATAAAATGATACTCCCACACATGAGGAAGATTTCTGAGTATGACAAGAGGTTATTGAAACTCTTGTATGCATTGGCCAAACTATGGAAGTTTTGGAGGAGAGATACATTTCAAGAGGAGATTGACCTCCATATACTCCAATCTTGACTTGGGCAAGATCAGCTGCAAGAGGGGCAGCAAAGGTGGGGTAACATTACTCCAACATGTGGCTTTGGCATTGAACATGTCAAAGAGGAGAGTTATGATGTGACAGATATTTATATTCATATTTCTACATTGTTGTCATTGTTGGGAAGCCTGGATCCATATTGGGAATCCCAACTATTGGTAGAATATTCCAATGACCTCCTCACATGTAAGGTTCTTAATGGGCAAGTGGAAGATGGGAGGTATAGAGTGGTTGATGGATTCATTTATTTCCATGATCAGATATACTTGACTAGAGACTCCAAGCTCAAGAAGGATATTATACATGCAGCATATGAGGCACTCTCTTCAAGACATGTAGACTTCATTGAGTCTTATCACACCATCATGGAGGGATTCTATTTGGAGGATCTCAAAGAAGATGTGCACCAACATATCGGGAGATATGTAGCTTGTTTGATGTATGAGGAGGAGAGCAACCACCTTACAAGGTTGTTTCAATTACTTCCCCTTTTGATGGAGAGATGGGAAGACTCATCTATGGAACGCTTCACCAACTTGTCTACAATATATGGTAAAGATTGTGTTTTGATGTTTATCTATCAACTAACAATGTATGTGAACTCCTTTACCATGCATTTGCAGCACATTGCTCCACAAGAGAGAAAACATCTTTGTGGATTTCATGGTCCTTTTGGGACTACATTCAGTGATGGGGATAACCACTTTATGAAGGAATTTGGGCAAGATATGTTGTTTTTGGATCATATTCAGCCAACACCTATTGTCCTATACTATTTTCAAGCTTTGGAGAATCTCATGGTAGCAAGGAAGTGGTTTGATGGCCACTTATCAGATCATGTTTTGAGACAGCAAGAAGAAAAACAACGTTGGTCTCACTTGAGGGACTATTGTCACCATCCAATATGTCATATGACACTTAGTCCATGTTTCTTTTGGGACCCATATGGTGATGACACTCTATTCACTATATATATGAAGGATCGGGCAAGAAGGACACCTAGAACCAATGAGTGGGATCATGAGGTTCCAAGTATCTTTTGGCTTCATGAGGACTATATTATTGCAGCCCAAGATTAGCAGCTTCAAATTTATCATAAATGGAGAGAGAGACAGTGTAATTTGAACAATCTTATCTCTCACTTTTAGCCATGTAGCCCCTACACATTTCATAAGCAACGGATTGGTGATTGTTTCTATGAGATACCAAGGGTGGCTCACTTTGTTTGGATGATAGCATGGATATAGGAGTTTCTCATTGGCATTGAGGCACCCAATATTTATCATCTCTCATGCCTTAAGGAGGCCAGTGGATAGCATATAACTCTTTCCATATATCTCCCACTTTTTCATGATGAGAGCTATTTGGTTTATACACCAAAGGAAAACTTGTATTCTTGGGAGGAGACATATCCATTGGAGATTTTGCAGTATCCTTGCAGTTGCTTGAGGGAAAGCAGCATTTTGGAGGGGAGGGCTGTAATATTCCTAAATTAGCCTACAGCTAATTGGAATATTAAAGTTTTGTTTTGTCACTTAGATAGGTGAATAAGTGGGTAGGGAGACCCATAAATCTCTTTATGGTGAATAAAACCACTTCTCATGTGAAAGTGGATCATCTTTCTAGCTCAATAAAGCACCCTAAGGTGTGAAAAAGGGCTAAAACATGTGGATTGGGTCAACTTTGACCAAATCAACAGCGTTGTCATGGAAAAGTGGGCATTAATGGAGGGACAATGCAGTTTTAGATGGAGACACATTACATGGAAGTAGTGTCATTAATGGATGGGGCTTGGGGTTTGGAAGCTCATATCTTATAAAAGGAAGAGGATGGAAACCATATTATTCATCTTGGTATATTTTATATTTTGATATATGGTCTGTTTAGACATATAGATTTCTTCAACTGTTTAATTAAGATTGCATGTGATGTTTAGCACAGGGTGTTCATGATCGGGAATCCCACCTCTTCCATTTAGAAGCTCTTGGAGGATTTTCCACTATACTTCCACAATCAATCATTTGGCCAAGCTTCAGTTTCATGTACAACGCAGTTCTGTTTAGATTTGGGTTGTGTTGCAAGGGTGTAGCAGTGGAGGAGAGAGATCTCCAATTTCTCAGCTTATTCTCCAGTGAGGTGACCATCCCTTCACCTATTGAGTTGATTGGATGTTGTTGCAGCTGATAAATCATTCCATCAGACCCATATCAGCATTCATTCCCAGGGAGTGCATAAGTCAGGCAGCAGAAATGCAGTGGGAAACTAAAAAAAGGCCGAAAATCCAAACTTAAAATCTGGCCAAACCATTTCTGGGTTGTTCTGGGTTTTTTGTGTAGAATCTAGGGTTAAAAGCGCTGATCATTCTGAGCACTCTAATAGCCTTCCACACATGGTTATTCTCCTCAGTAGCAGTAGCAACACAGCATTTCCAATGCTTGGTTTCTTTAGTGTATTTCAACCATATTGTGGCTTGAGTGCATTCCTTTTGGAGCACTGTGTAATTTCATTTGTTGTTATATATAATGATATGGATCCATTGTTTTCTGCTCATAGATTATGATGTCTTAATGTAATTTCCAGTTGCAGCATATTTCCAGCATTTTCCAGATTTTAGTGCTATGTTCCTGTTTTGATTTATTTGAAATACTGCATATATTCTATATTCCTGTATTTTCCATTTTGGAATATTAGAGAGCTCTGAGACATGGTGTCATTAAGAATTTATTGAGCTCGCAATCTCTGATAACTTCCATGCATATTTCATTTTCCATGGCCAGTTCATCTTCTTCACTGTGTTCTCTTTCTTTCCATTCGATCACCATCTTTCTGCTTCACACCTATAAAAACATTAATATGACTATCATTAGCCACATTCTAAGCTTTTGAAACATTAATTTGGGCCTCCTTGTATATAGTTACAATCTAATAATGGTTTTCACGATTGGCACGACTGTTTAGAAATAGTCGCGTCAACTGGCGCACCCTAGTTCAGATTTTAGGAAAATTGGCGCGGGTTCATGCCCAATACCCGCGTCAATCGCCACGCCCTAGTTTTTGTAAATTCCACCATAAATTCACACATGTGGAGTTGCAAGTAATGAAATTATAATCAAAATTTAGGGAAGGATGTTAGCTCTTACCTAGAACCGACGGATTCGAGATTGGTCTTCCGGATTGCCCGCAGTCGCCACCACAAAATCGCAGTGCAAAAAGGGTAACAATTGCTCACAAGAGGTAAAAGTGAAAACTAATTATTTTTTACTATTTTTTCCATTTTATTGCTTTTCATAACCCTAATTATGTTTTAAAGCGTATGTTTCGATTATTTCGCTATGTTATTTTGAGAAATGGGTTTTATGTGTGTATCTTGTGCATCAATAGGTTTTTAACATAACAACGATGAAGTAACGAGTTGTTGACGGGAAAATCTGTCTGGCCAACAGCAAGGAATCTCCCTGGTAAAAGGTCCCAATTAGACCTTGAACCGTTTGGAATAGGGATCCCATACGGGGTGTGGGTCCGTCTACCGTTGATTTCTCCTTTCTTTGGGTCTCGCTTAAACTCTATAAAACAGTGGATACACACCTAATCAATTGATACAAGACATATGATTAGGTGTGTATCCACTATTTTATAGAGTGTATGTGAGACCAAAAGAAAGGAGAAATTAGCGGTAGCCAGACCCACACCCCAGACGGGATCCATATTCCAAATAGTTCAAGTTCTAATTGGGACCTTTTACCGGGGAGATCCCCTGTTGTTGGCCAGACAGATTTTTCCCGTCAACAGAATTGGCGCTAGAAGGAGGGCTAGATGACAAGCTGAGCCCTTATAACTTGCAGTTAATCTCATATCTGTAATGGCTCATTCCCAAATCAATCTCCTGAGATGTTTGTCGGAGTTTTATGAGCTTCGATACCTCATCCCCGATGAACTTATGTATCACTTGTCCCAGTTAAAATTCGATGGTGAAAATGGAGTATCTATAACCCAACACCTTTTAGATTTTTGTGACTTTGGTGAGTGCTACGAAATTGACAATGAAGGTTTAATTTGCTTTCTTTTCTTCCTCACTCTCGAAGGTCGCGCTAAGCAATGGTGTCGCACATTGCCGGAAGCTTCCATCCATTCGTTTGAACAGCTCACCAGTGAGTTACAACAAGCTTTTCGCAGGTATTATTTTCAAAGTGTATTGATAAAGCTAAATGACATTAGAATGGAACCTCAGGAATCTCTAGATGAATTCTCTATGAGATTTGTTCATTATTGTTTTGAGTTCCCTGAAAGGGATGTTGATTGGAAATGTTGAAATGAACAGTTCAAGTATGTGATTCTCATTTCCCTTGAACAATTTCAGTTAGATCCTAGTGTTCCCTATGACGACCCGCAAGTTACCATCTCTTCAGACTTTCTCCCTAATGCTTCATTTTCCATCTCCTCGAGTCCAGACCACATTCAGGCCTCCAAGGAGAGTGTTTCTATTGGTGATATTCCCACCCCTGCTCCTGAGTTGTCAGGTAGTGGAGTTGTGACCTCAAAAGTCCTGAGCAAGGATAGACACTGGCAAGAGGATAAATCCTATTGCACTACCTTTGAATCTTTCATGCACCATGTCGAATCAAAGCTTGAAAACCAGGTGGGCCCTACGTCCCTCCAGGTTCATGAAACCTACCTCGAGCCCACTCGATCTCTCCCTAGACACAAACCTAAATCTGATTCGCATACTATTTATGAATCGAATCCTATCCCGCATGAAGTTGATTCCCTTACAAGGCCTCCTAGATCATTGTTTTCTCTGAATGACACAGATGTGCATATTAAAAATCCTTGTACGGTTAAAGCCCCTGCGGCTCAATCTTTTCTTTCATTATTCCCCAATTTATTTCACGAGTCCACCACACTAGTAATTTCTTCCAGACATTCAAAATTTCCTTATACTGGTATTGGCGACAATCATAAGCACGCAGATGGTGCTTCACAATCACCGTTCAAAATTGATGAATATTTTAGATCTGGTTTTTCTCACTCGGAATCTTTAGATAGCTATAGGAGCGATTTCCTGTCTACGAAACCTCAAAATGTCCTCTTTATTGATCCATCCCAGTTGGTAACTCCCGGGGAGCCTAACATGCCAGGTACCAAGCTTGATCAAATCGATGGTTCCAGCGATCACTGCTTATCTGAAAACATATTCACTCATACTGTCGAGGAGTGTCACTCGTATCTCTCTGTCGACTATAATCTGCTTTATGAAGATCTGAGTACCTATCAAGGAATCAAAGCACTTCCTCTTCTGCCGGCCGTTACCCCTAGTCCTTCAGATCCTCATATCCTTGACAAAACCCAGGAGTAACTCCGCACTGGGGTTTTCAAAATTAAGGTTTCCCCACTCGGATGCACAAGCATCTATAATTCGCCTGGCCCATGCTTATTATTTCCATCCCATAAAATGGATCATCCTCACCACCACAATGAAGGTGTTGGTTTGTTCGACCAACCCTATTCGGTGAATGTACCTGCAAATAAGAATTAGCTTACCCATCACCCTTCCAATCCAGGATCGTGCATGAATGGAGGTGTGTCATTTATAAATAGTTTTAAGTTCTGAGAATATATTGATATGTATCAGGATAAGAGTGAAATTCAACTTGCACAATCCACTCTAGCACGTTCTCTGGTAAGTAGCCATGGCATTCTTGCTATTGCACATGCTCTTCAATTAAGTCTTGCTGTTGGTGCACGGTTTTGTATGTTGGCTTTGATTACGAATTTTTTTTCTCCTACAGGGCGAGAAATAATGCGGTGGTTGCACTGGAAAGCTGATTTCACATAACCCGACCACCTCATTGGTTAAGCTAGGGTTTTAGGTGTAGGCTAGCTAGGACCTGTTAATAAAAATTTGTTAGTTAAAAGTCTTTGATTAGGTTTAAATGTCGAATTTTTACTTTATAATTTAAAAGTGTGTCTGCTATTTTTGTTTATGATTAATATTTTAGGCATCATTAGGTTACAAGTATTTTCCACTCATTTATTTTTCAGTTTCTTGTTGCTGCAAAATAATCACTGCTTGTATCATCCCCTTTTCCACCTACAACTGGTTGACCACTTCCACACATGGCGTTGCATTGCATCTTGAGACTCATTGATTACATTTGCATTGTACATTTTATTCATATAGCTTTGAAATTTTTGACATGTTTCCTATCACCGCATGAGCCCTCATTGAAACCCTACCACCTTGCGGACTTATTTTTCCCCAATTTCTGAAACAGTACCCCCTTTGTTGTGTGAGGTTGCGGTGGCTATCTCAGGAGGCATATTTTTCTCAGGAAAGATCATCGAAGTCGTATTCTCAACAAGATGTTTATGAGTCTAAACTCATTAGCCAGGGATATACGAACCGGTTGTTTGTGGAAGACCTAATGGCCCATACCCGTAGCCTAAGCCTTGTGCCCAGCATAGTCTTGGACATCTTAAAATGATCTATTTTGCACGCTTCACCTATTTTGGTAGATGGGATGTGAAGGTTTGGCACCAGGGAAAACCCAAACCAGGATATCTTTCAGTTTCTGTAAAACAAGAAATAACCTCTTTTGCTCATAAAATAAGTCAGGATCCCTCATTCACCCATGAAAAATAAGTGCCACGAGCACATGAAAATAAGTGCTATAAGCACATGAAACAAATAAGGGTAAAGGATCGAGAAAGGCTTCCTGCGCAGAGAGGTGATGCAACGACTCCGCCGGGGTACTGACCAGGCTCGCTGGTAGCGGAGCAACGCTTGTAATTTCTTGAAGTGACTCTGCCGAGGTACTGTCCAGGCCTGCTGGCAGCGGAGCAACACTAGAAACTTACTTTTAAATCTTGAAAATAATAAACCCACTACCTTGCTCTTCACATCATCAACAACTCACTAGCATATATGAGCTTCTGCTTTGATGTGTTCTGATTAACAAGACCTAGCTGAGGCACAAGGACTGGGCATATCTGTAAAGGCCAAAGTAATACAAAGGGTACCCGTAGCACTTGTTCAATATTCCCTTGCATCACTATCTGGACTCAGACTATTGTTGTGATATTGACAGAGATGTTGGATTCTACCAGTGGTTCACCATTTTTTGTAGACGCTACAACACCACCCAAAATTTTCAGTATATTCGAAACTTCAGGTCCCCCTCCTCGCTTAGCCATTAAGGTTGGCCTTTAGACAATGACATCTTCGTAACCTGCCCCAAGCCCCTCATGAGTCTTCTCACCATCATGAAGAGATACTCTTACTGCATCCGCGCCATGTGTGAAGGGATGACCATGCATATATTCGAATGGAAACCTTTTTGTGTGTTTACATTAAAAGCTCTTGCACCATGGATTGTTTAGGCACTCAGTTTGGGTGCTTCACCAAGCTCATAATCTAATGTTAATTATTTGGGGATATTGTTCTCTAAAGGTTAACTGTAAAAATTGAAAATCTAAATGTTTCATGCAGGTCAATCCCACGGATGATACACCAAACAATGTCATCACCACACCGATGAAAAGGATAAGAGTAGTGCGAGCTAAAACAGGAGAAGTGGAAGACATGTATCGCATGTACGCAGGAAACAAGACCATGACAGTCAAGGAATCTTTCGGTCACAGTGGAAGATGTCGGTCTGTGCAATGAGCCAAAGTTTTTTCCCAACAAGCAAGAGGACCCTTTTCAAAGCAAAGGAGGCGAGATAAGGAATATTGCTATGAAATCCAAAGATCGCCAAAAGAAGACCGCAAGTCGCAGATCTGCTTGAGGTTGCAAGTCGCAGTTCTGCTAGAGGTCGCAAGTCACAAATTCGCTAGAGGTCGCAAGTCGTAAATTCGCTTAAGGTCGCACGTCGCAAATTTCCTCAAGTCGTAGGTCACAAATTCCCTCAGGTCACCAGGTCACATAGTCGCATTCCCTATTAAAACCTCGATGATGCAACCCGGCGACCCAGCGACTAGGTCGTGAGGTCGCAAAATCATGGCAGGTCACAGGTCGCAGATTTTTGGGGGTCGCAAGTCGCAAGACCCAGCGACTAGGTTGCGAGGTCGCAAAATCATGGAAAGTCTTAGGTCACATATTGTTTGGGGTCGCAAGTCGCAAGGTCCAGCCGGGTCGTAGGTCGCATCAGTGGCTCAGGTCGCAAGTTGCAAAATAGACCGGGTCGCAAGGCAGCCCAACAGTCGGGAAAGCGAAAAGTTAGGAAGCCCCAAAGGTTACATAAGGAAATAGCAATGTCCACCCAAATGAAAAGAGTCACTAGCCATCTTCAGAGGATGCACAGCTGGGTTTCAAACCAACAATAAGACCCGTGTTATGCGGATGCTCAGTACCTCGCTCAAAGCAGAAATGCTACTCTCCCGCTTATCAACTCATGCAAATTCTCTTAGCATGACAAGGGCATTACCAGCAGATAGGAGCTACTATTTCACATAGCAAGAGCTAAGGCTGTTCTCTGGAGAAAAAAACTCTGATATCTCAAGGAGAGAAATGTAGAAGGGATCAGAAACCCCAGGCCACAGGTCGCGAACTTCCGCAAGTCGCAGATCTTCTTGAGGTTATAAAATACAGATTTGTTTCAGGTCACAGGTCACTGATTTCTGGGGTCACAAGTCGCAAAATCCATTGAGGTCACAAGCCACAAAACCAGCCAGGTCGTAGGTCACAACAGTAGCTCAGGTCGCAGGTTTCGGGATCCAGGCGAGTCGCAAGTCTCAATTTTCCTCAGGTCGTAGGTCGCAGGTCGCGGAATGCTCGGGGTCACAAGTCGCAAACTCCAGTCAGGTCACAAGTCGTAGAATGGTCTGGGTCGCAAGGCAGCCCAACAATCGAGAAGGTGAAAAGTCAGGGAGCCCAAAAGGGCGAGTTTTTCTCTATAAATACCTCCTTCGGGAACTTGTAAAAGGACCTTTGGTTTGGGACTCGAGCTGAGTACATTGTATTACCAAATGATTATACATTTGAGCATGAATACAAGAATTTTGAAAAATCCCTTTTTGGATCTGGTGTTGTCATATGTATGAGCACTATTGAGTATTATATTTTCAGTTTCTGAACATCTTTCGATTAAGGGAACTGTATCTTCAATTCATATCACAATTGCATAACAGTTTGTTGAGTATGTTAATGGTGGTTGAGTTCATTTCACTTTCTTAGCAAACGCTGATGGCTTTGTTTATTAACATTTGTGTTATCATTTAAAACTTTCAGGAAGTGAAGGGTGTTCTTGCCATGAGGAATTGTTTCTTTTGTGGTCAAAACAGTTTACAAGCATGACCCTAATGAAGTGTTGTTAACAACACTCCCCTCGGTCTTCATGAGTTATTATTTCCTCTTGCTACTCGTAGTGTTATATGTACATTTAATGCAGCAATCATATGTCTTGTATCATTTGATTAGGTGTGTATCCACTATTTTATAGAGTTTAAGCGAGACCCAAAGAAAGGAGAAATCAACGGTAGCCGGACCCACACACTAGATGGGATCCCTATTCCAAACAGTTCAAGGTATAATTGGGACCTTTTACCGAGGAGATCCCCTGTTGTTGGCCGGACATATTTTCCCGTCAACACGAGTGTATTTTATACTTTTTGGGACTCGGTAAAAACAGGAAAAATTCACTATTGGAGTCATCTTTCAGCTCTTTTCTGACTCTCTAAACATGAAAAGATTGCTAAGACTCTTGCCATTTTGAACTCGTTAAATGGATGCAAAATGATATCTACCCGGTATATGTTTACCCATTTTTCGAGTTGGGATGGGTAATTTATGAAAAAGGAATACTTGAGCGTATCGCGACTAAGAGGTTCTCTCAGACACAGTTTTCTACCTTTTTCGGATTTGTGGGCTATCTACAAAAAGGGACTGCTGGAGTTTTATTTTCCGCTTCTTTTCAAACTCTTTATACATGAAAAGATGTCGAGTTCTTCCTTTGTTAGACTCGTTAAACCCTAAATGACATCGGAAATTTTCACCATGACATTAACTGAGTTTCTCCCTCCTAGGGCTCGTAAAATGTACTAGGATGGATTTTTTCGAAGGACAAACTTACATGACAAGCATATGCTATCCTCTTCAAGATTGTTTTCCAAAAATAATTAGGGTACTCACCAGCAATGGTGGGGGGAAATGGAACCAGTTCTCAGTCATGTTAGTAGTATTTCGTTGTTGAACATGACACTCATCTACATTCGTGTCAATTTGGGGACATCTCATTTCGTCATTTTTGTCTCCATGGGTTTGGGTAATCTCTTTGGAGCTCTCATCTGCTCTTTTCCATGTCATAATGACCTCAGATCCCTTGATGTCAAATATTTCCAAATCCGAAGTCGTGTCACTGATATGTTTAAGAGAAGTTTCCTTTGCATTTTACAACCTCCCTCTCACTACAAGAAAAAAGGACATTGGTGAGGGATGAAAATGGTCACCATAAGCTCATTAGTGAGGGTCAAAAGATCTTTCTTCACCAAAAATTTAACGTCACCAAAGGTGGCATCCCTAAAAGTGTAGGTGTTGTGGTGACATTCAAGGTCCGTCACCAATAATGACTTATAGTGACAGATAGTGACTATCACCATTTCATATGAGAAATGGTGATGGACAATAGCCTCTGTCACCAAAAAACTAAACGTCACCAAAGGTGGCGTCGCTGAAAGTATGTGGTGTGGTGACATTCAAGGTCCGTCATGAATATTGATTATAATGATAGATAGTGACCATCACCATTTCATATGAACAACAACAAAATTTTGTGATGGACCTTTCATGCTTGTCACTACTAGTGCATATATATGGTGATGTTCATTGACCATCACCATAAACTCAATGATGACATTAAGGTCGGTCACGAATAATGACTATAATGACAAACAGTGACCCTCACTATTTCATATCAACAACAAAGATTTATGGTGATGGACCTTTAATGGTCGTCACTATTGATGCGTATATATGGTGGCGTTCGTTGATCGTCACCATTTCATATTTTGGTGAAGGTCGAAAAATGTCACCATAAGCTCATTGGTGATGATCATAAGACCACCTGTCACCAAAAACTGATCATCGTCATTCCCTATGAATATCAGGGCACGATGGAATCAAACCACCAACCTCCTACTTGTAAAGCAGGTGCTCTTCCATTGAGCTAGCACCCTTTAAAGAATTAGCATTTAAATTATCAATTTCCCCTAAAGGTGCTAAAAAACACCAAAGGAATAGAAAATCTAGGAAAATCAAAAATTGCTAGAAATAATATGTTCAATATACATAATAAAAAGACAATAAGAATAACTTTTCATAATCTAACAAAGCATGTACTACGTAGGAGAATAACTGGAAAGCACAACTAGAAATTTGAATCACAACATAACAATATAAAAGAGCATGCAACAAGAAAGGAACAACTCCACAGTTTGAGAAATATGAAAAATACATGGGCATGTTCTTATATATTGATATAGATAATGAAATAGAAATCTAGATTTATGAAATTCAAGTATCACACAAGAATTTCTTTAACAAATATCAATATGTAAAATAGTATTTTTTACATTTGGATTTACCTTGCAGAACCTCAGGAAAAAGTTTCCACAGAAACAACCAATAAACATAACATGGACCTCAGGAGCAATTGTGAAAGCGATAAAATATGAAGGTAAAGCACTAGAGAAGTATTCAAAGCAAATGATGAAAAGCATATCTTGAAAGAACTGAGAACCCTCTGAAGTAAACCACACATTTATCATCGTGACTAATACACTTTCAAAAAAAGATCAAATAAATTATGAACTATTCTGCCAAAAAACAGTGAATTTTTCCACTAAAATACATTCAATTTAATCACTAGCATGATGCTAACTTCTCTACAAAAATAGGGAAGTTTCAAGACAATGTATAATAGCTTGCATGGAAATCATGTTGATAAAACCTTCCAAGGAATAAGACCACAGTAGTCAACAAGAGTGTCATCATACTTAATACTATCAAAGAGTGGTCAATAGAAAAAGTGAATTGACGGACCTTCATAACTTGCATTGGTTCCTTATCCTTCATCCATCCCTAAAATTTTAGACCAAGGTTAACATTTTGAAGGGAAATTAAGAAAAGTCACATGATCTTGTGAAATAAGATTTTTATCACTACCATTAACTATAATGCAACAATTTTGCACAAACAAAGCATCCTTGTCTAAAGTGAAGTAGTCAATGATGATTAAGACTAATTGTGGGCTTAGAATTGTTTTTCCATTTTTTTTGAATTGTTAGAATTACCGTACTTAGTAGTAGAGGAATTTCCACCATGGATTGGGAAGTCCACAACAACCACTTATGTAAGTGGGATTGTTGACTATAATAATTTTAACCTTCTCCTTCCTTTTGCTCAGCCACTGAAATATGTGTTGAGAACTCTTTGATTAAGACATCCCTCATTAGAATGGGATGACCATTAGTGATAATAACAATATTCTCATAATATTTCCACTACGATTAGTGATAATAAACTTCTCCTTCCTTTTTCTCAGCCACTGAAATATGTGTTGAGAACTCTTTCCTTAAGACATCCCTCATTAGAATGGGATGACCATTAGAGATGATAACAATATTCTTGTAACATTTCCACTATCATTACAATTTCTTTTGGGCTAAAATTTACACTTATGGGTATCTTTGTCATGCCTTTTAAACAAATGAAGAGGACAAGGGGAAGGAGCAGAAGGAGCTTGAATTGTTGTCACTTGTGCTCCATCTTTAGGGATCGCTTCTGTAACTTGCTTTCAATATTCAAGGCAAGCCAGAAATCCTTGCTCCAATGAACTGAGTGAATGCAAAGTCCATCTTGTGTTGAATATGAAACAATATACACTTGATATAATTGAAACATTAATCCTTGACGATGAATTTTTCAATATACTAATGAACAATCAATACCAGCAATTGTCAAAGGGGCAGCCACCAGTAAGTTGCTCCTTCCTAAGAGGTTAGAAACATTATCTAATAACTAGCTTTTAGAATCCATCGAAATCACCCAACAGGTACCACATTGCACACAACATGTTGAGATGTGGAAGAAAGAATCTTAAATTAGAATGCACCCTTTTGCGAGAGTAACGGCATTTTGGAGAAACAAAAATGCCTATGATAAGTGATATACCTGCTGGAGGTATAGAAATTCTCCTAGCAGATCAGGAGGTTGGTCCAGACCCCAAGATACATCTAGGGAACAACCCCAAATCCGAGTAAATTTGAGGTTATGGTAGAAACATTGAGAATGAATGTTAAGGCAAAAGTCTTGCAATCAGACTCAACTCACAGGATAACTACGAACCAAGAGTGACAAAGTTCTGGACAGTTCCTTATTCTAAAGAGGCTAGAAGCTCATGCAACACTGGAAGGTTATTTTATTGGGAGAAGAGAATGCTATGTGCATCTTTCAGATGCAAACTACTCTTGCACATGATGGGAAAAAGGGCTTGAAAACATATGCCCTGTGTGCAGCATCAACGCACACAACATTCTCCTTTTCCCAATGCACTAACCTTCTAGTTGTGGCCAAAATAGCACTTGGGTCATAGTTGCAAGGCTTTCAGTAGCAAGCACTTACCAAATCTTCCACAATTTGTGCTATTGTACTAGAACTAAATCTTGGACCTATGCTAAGATGTGAGGTGTTTCCACTGCAAGACATCAAGCAGCATGTTTAGCATTCAGAGCTGACAAATTTAAGAAACACCTTGACTAGGGAAAAACAGCTAGAAAGAAATAAACAAATAGTAATAATAATAACTCTCTAAGATTATAAATAGGAAACCTTGCTATCACAGCACTGGAGGTGCATGCCTTCACCTTTTTATTTTTCATTATAATTTTCACAAAATCCCTCCAATCCTAGCCTGTCACATTTTTGCATTTAGCAACAGTTAAATCCTTTCTCATTTAGTCACGTATGAATCCCAATGGACAAATGGTATTATATATGCCATAAATAAAAATTAGGAAGCCAAAACAATAGTCAATTGAAGAAAGCATCTATTTGACGAAAGGAAACATCTTTACTAAGCTCGCTCAGAAAAAAAAGAAGCACTGAATGCAGGAATCAAATTGTGAGGCGTTCAGTTGCATAAGATATCTTTAACCAAAGTTAAAATTTATTTTCTTCCAATTCGAGAAATAATTGCATAAGGGTCAGTAACCAGCTTATAATAATCATACCCAGAAATGTAGATTCTTTCTTGTGGACCAACTTAATGCATCGAAATTGATTCAGCATTCAGCATTTAGCTTGTGTTTGATTATTAGCCATAAATTTTATTGGTGAAACTACACTTGGTAATTTCCTCTTGCTTCTAGAATTCACGCTGAACATTAACGCCATCTACAAGGTAAATTTTAAATTTCTGGTTTGGTATTCAGATGCATAAATCTTATATTTATCCACTTGTAATGTTAGGATGCCTTTCTACTTGAATGCAATTGAAGAACTACCCTTATTTGTGAAAAATTCCAAATTATGTTTTTCTGAAGCTTTTAGGGTTTAATAGGTTACCAAATTAGGGTATTTTTATTTTTGGGTTTTAGATGAAGAGGCCAATATGAGATTAGGCCACATATCATGTATAATGTAGGTTTTTGCTGTGTGAATTTGTTTCTGGACGAGCGATAAACAAGCATGAGTTTACTACAACTGGTATGGGTTCGATTTTAAACGCGTTTTTGTTTGCGCTCTACTTGTTAATCCCCAAAGCTACACCTCCCAGGAATTTTTATATCCCTCTGGTAAAAAAATGTGTAGAAATGGGTGTTCTATGATTTAGCATTGTTTGTTACTGGCAAAAATTTGACATTATTACCTGAATTCTGTCATGCAATGCATTCTATAGACTTGTGGCAGCATAAATTCCACATGTCATCTTTAATAATAAAATTTAGATGAATAAACAATAATATATTTATATTCTAAGTTTGCATGTACAGAAAATTGGTTTGGTACATTTTTGTCTCGACGGTGGGACATGTCAAAAGCAGATATGCACATTGAGGGAAATGACAAATTTCTCTACCTCAAGGGGAAGAGACAGAAGTTAGTGGAGTGCATTGAGGATAGGTGTATTGTCCAGGATGAGCTTATATACATGCTTAACAAACTTGTACCTAACCTTGTGAGCTCTCTGTACCTTTCTCTAAGGGTAATTTCTACATTTAATGGAGGAGATCCGAATAGGAGGGTAAGGCCACATAAGCACCAACATGGTGGTTCTGATTCGCTCACAAGAGATTCTTTGAGTGCCAAAGCTTTAGGTAGTGGTGTGGGTGCAATAGGTGGTGTCTTAAATTTCGAAGAAAGAAATTGTGTTTCAAGATTGGACTATGTAAATGGTAGTGAAGAAGTAGATATTGGGTCTCATCTGCTTCGGTTGGATGAGAAACATGAGTATGAGAATGAGGGTGATTCATTAAGAGAAGGAAGCAATGATGCCAGTGGATCTCATCCTAAGGATCTTAGTACTGTCAAAGTTATGGTTGTTGTTGTTTTGTTCGATCGCTTCCCCGATCGCACGTCGCCTTCACCCATTGATTCTGCTGTGATTCTTAGGAAATTAGACAATGGTTAATATGCACCTACAGATAAGAACACTCTCGTTGAACTTGGGGGAGAATTCGGGGCTATTGCAGCTGTAGAAATGCCGTTGAAATCATTTGCAGATGAAAATGCAAGTTGTATGTTTGGAATAATTTGCAGTGAGTGGTAAAAATAGGATAATGGTATTGAATATTGACCAATCCTGATTGGAAAAGGTGCTTCCTGAAACAACACAGCAACTAAATACTAAAAATATAGATAATTCAAATGGAATGGGTGTTGTTCCAGCAATGGGAACTGCTGGTGGAATGGATTTAAGTAGAGCCCCAGCTGGTATGAACCCCGACGTTCCGAGGCCAAATATGTGGGCTGGATCCGGTGAACCTCATCCACAAGGTATTCATGGCATGCCAGTGGTAGGGCCTCCAATGTTTCCAAGAAGAAACCCTCCATAAATGATGGGCCCAAGAGGTGTCCATGGACCCATGGGTCTTATGGTAATTCTTGGACCTGGTGGTGTTCCTGGATAGGGGATGGGATTTAATGGTCATCCTGCAATGCAAAGGCCATCGATAGGACCATCTCCTGGTCTATTTCAACCTCCTCTATCTTCCAAACCAAGGACAGAGGAAGATGACATCAAAGATATTGAAGCATTGCTTAAGAAAAAATCATTTAGGGAGTTGCAGAAGTCCAAGACATGTGAAGAACTTTATGTTCTGATTCATCGTCCTACTGCAAGAGAAACTGATCTTGCTGTAAAGTTCAACATTTTCTTTTCCCTTTTACCATTTCAAGAGGTAGGAGTTTGTGTTTGCATCTACTATTGATTTTTTGGCTCCATGTGCTTGTATGTTTCCATGCTGTGATGCTTCATTCTATATGGCCTACTTTCTAGGTTGTGGAATTAATTAACATCTCTTTGCAATGTTCTACATTTTAAAACAAAAGGAGGTACCCAGTTGAAAGATTATTGTAAAGCTTTAACAAAAGAATATTGCTGACATCAAAGATGCAACTATCTTGCATGTGAGAAGGTTTGCACTCATCCATGATTTATCCTTGATTGCTTTTTTACTGTTTAATTGAACATGATACACTTTGTTATTGTGTGAGCTTCTAAGAGCCTATTTTTTTATTTTAGGTTCAATTCAAGCGAATAATTACTTTACATACTGATATTAGCCTGGATGATTGTTCTTTTCTGGACACTTTCATAAGATCAATACTTATTGTTATACATGCTTGTTTATTTTCATTGTTTAATAATAACTTGGTAATATTTACCCTTTCCAGACATGCAAATATGTGCACTATGAGTTGGATCCAACTCCTGATCTACTACCTATTCCAAGGATGGTTGGCCTACCACCACCAAAACCTTTATGTGCAAAATATTGCTCAAAAATTGAGCTTGGGGAACCACAATGGATCAATTGTGATACACGCAATTTCAGAATGGATATATTGGGTCAGTTTGGTGTTATTATGGTAGACTCGCCCTAGGATATTCACATGGAATTTCCATATGGAACAATGGCTAATGATGAGATGAGGAATTTGAATGTGCCAACTCTGCAGGCTGATAGTCTCATTTTCCTTTGGGTTACTAGATGTGCAATGGAACTTGGACAAGAATGGTATGTCCTTGTGTCATGTTAGCTGATTCTGTTACATACTAATTGATTTATGTTTTTGCAATTTTGACTACAAAGGGATGAATTGGGAGTATTTTTTCTAACCAACATAACCAATTTTTTCTATAGATAATTGTAGTGGTGGTTACTGTTTTTGTGACCAGTGACCTTTGTTCTTATATGTCATTTGTGAAGTCAATTTGAGCTTACGTAGGTTAATATAATGTTTCTTTCTGGAAATATGGGGTTATTGTCGCATTGTAGAGCTTATCTGGGTGAAGACTAATTGGCTTCAGCGAATTATTAAAACAGAGAGAACAGACCACTGGTTGAATCACAGTAAAGAACACTATCTTGTTGGTATTAAGGGTGATCCAGAAGTGAACCATAACATTGACACACATGTCCTTGTTTCTGAAGTTCGAGAGACAAAATGGAAACTAGATGAAGTATTAATATTTAATTTTAATGTAGGTTCTTGTTAATATTGCCAAATTAACTTTTTTCTTCAAGATATGATCGATAAATATTGTTCTAAGTCAACTGATATGGGGACACAAGATGAGTGTCTGACATGAGACATGGTATGCCAAATAGACCATGAGCAACAACAATGGTATGCCAATTGCATAAGCCATATGTATCTCCTGTGGAAAGCATAACTTTTTTCTTCAAGATATGATCGATAACTATTGTTCTAAGTCAAATGATATGGGGACACAAGACGAGTTTCTGACATGAGACATGGTATGCCAAATAGACCATGAGCAATAGCAATGGTATGCCAATTTCATAAGCCATATGTATCTCCTGTGGAAAGGCCGATTGTAATCCCCATGTGAGCCAAAATATCAATAAATAGCAACATACAGAACTAATATGCAGCGGAATTGTTGTAGAAACTATTTTATAAATGGGAAAGGTAGTGAATTATGGAATAGCATATCATGCGTACTACCTATTTAGTTTCTTACCCTGCAATATCTACTATCATTTTCAATTTCTTTATTATATTGGTACACTGCTCATTTTATCTAGAATTACAGTGAGATAGTTGTCTGATAGCTGGTCCTATTACAGTAGGAACGCCATCAATATAGGAAATCTAGTTTTTGACTAAAAATGAGAGTAGTGCATAAGGAAAATCATTTTCCACAATGTAAAACTATGATTGACAACTTCTTATTGGAATGCATATTCTTTGGAGTTAAATACAAACTATGAATATTTGTGGTAATGCTATGGATGTTGGAGAATAGACATTCAAGAAAGTATTGTCACTGTAACACGTCTACAATGTAGTTGTAGATCCTTTTTCCCCTTGGTTTCTATTTTTTGCAATGGCTTGTAGTGATAGCATGATGCGTGCATTAGACATTTGCTTCCAATGTTCTAGTGAACTTGGTATTTTCAAGAGGGTCATAACCTATTAGGAAAGAACTTATTTTTTCATAAGAGGCATTCCTAGAAAAAATTGGTCAAGAGGCCAATCTACAAGACAAAATTATAATATATATTTTGACTTCTCCAAAGCTTGAAACTTATTCACTGGTTGATACTTCACTACTCAATCAATAATGAAACAGCCTTCATAAACCAAAACACAGTGGTGACTTGCAGGTCATGTTTGCATTATGCTAGTACAAGCTTAGTCTATTCAGAGGCCTACCATATGCAACAAAAGAGATTTGCAGAGAAGCTTGCCATGTGCACTATTGGAATTGTAGGACAAATGAAATAGTTAGTTTATATATCTTCAGTGATTTTGAATTAGGAAAGAAGCCCTTAAAATGTACATCCATCATAAGACTAGGCCGAGTTCAATCTAGTCAAGTGTGTTGCTGCTTGCACACACTTGTTATTTATTTTGTTGGTTTTAGGCCTTAGCAAACAGACATAGTAAATGTATAAGAGTTCCCAAAATAAGTTTCTAGGTGAGATGGAAGACATGTGAGAAAATTCAATCTAGCCTATCCATGTTCACCCATTATTGGGCTTCTTTAGGATTAATAGTTGAGGAAAGTTTTTCAGCATTGTGGGACTAAGAAAGTATGCCAACTTGTAAGATTAAATAACATTGAAACACCATGAGAGTCATCTAGAATTGTTGAACTGATGCTGAAAAATTTAGCATAATAATAGGAGACAACTAGCAACTTCTTAGTATCATGTTGCATGAAGAATTGACTCGAACCTAAGTTTTTGAGGCAACTGATATACTGCCCAAATCATGTCCTTTAGGAGACAAAGTTTTCACATTGAGTGTGTGAGAGGGCGAATGGGTATCATGTTCACATGGATTGATACATTAGTCCAATTTATATTTTCTTATCTTTTCCTAAAGGCTAATATCAGTAAATGCGAACATGAGAGTGGGTGCCCTCACATTTGAAGAGACAAATCTAGAGGGATTATGTTAAATACCATTTAAGTTAATCATTCTACCCTCATGCTTAATGTAAATAAACATTTCAATGATTCATGTCATATGTGCCCAAGGTTTGAAAACACTAAAGTTTAAACTCCCAACATGTCCTTTATGAGAGTGGGTGCCCTCACATTTGAAGAGACAAATATAGAGGGAATGTGTTAAAGACCATTTAAGTTAATAATTCTACCCTCATGCTTAATGGAAATAAACATTTCATATGATTCATGTGATATGTTCCGAAGGTTTGAAAACACTAAAGTTTAAACTCCTAGGATCTCATGACTATCTTTATTTATGATTTTTACAAAAATTGGAGGTCATTGGTGAGAAAAAATCTCAAAACCCCTAAAAAATTTATCAAAATGAGTAGAAAAAGGGGTGTTGCTTGTACAATGCAATTTTTGTTATAAACCCATGAGTTAGCGAATAAAACATCTAAAAATACCAACCACCACCAGGATTAGGAGCTAGACTAAGAGAATCTTCTGGTAGGGAACATAAAGGATCTCAGGAGAATTAGAAATGGCATTTGCACTTTCTGATTTAAGAAACAGATGCAGAAAGAAAAACACAAGCACCACCAATTTCATCCCTTTGCAGCTTTTTCTATTCTTCCTCTTTTTTTTTCTTTTGAAGCTTTAATACCATATAAAATATATGCATCTATAGGCACACTTGGTCATTATGTTACATTTTTTCCTATCTTTGAGAAAAAAGGTATTTTGAAGAGAGTATGCCCCCACTAACAGATTTGTTGCAAAAATTGCATTGTGCATCTCCCTCCTCTAGTGGTGCTCTTGCCAACATTAAAAAAAAAATCTTTCAGAAGAAAATTCTGCAAATCCGAAGTGCAAGAGTTCCACAAACTTGCCAATAACTTGGAAGCATATATTGTCCAAAATGAGGACTTTTATTTCCCATTTTGGCATTTATATTTGACACCTAAGATTTATCCATCCACCTATGAGTTGGACTCTCAAGCAGGTAAAATTTTGGCATTTATATAATATATTTGACACCTAATATTTCTCCATCCACCTGTGATTTGGACTCTCGGGCAGGTAAAATTTTGGCATTTATATAATATATTTGACACCTAACATTTCTCCATCCACTTGTGAGTAGGAATATCAGGCAGGTAAATTGCCCGCAAGTTATTCAGGGGTCATGGTTTGACCTACAAGTACTTGCAGAACTCACTTGCTACCAACAAGTATGGCATGCTGGAAGAAAGTTAGACTCACGACTTAGTTAACTCATCTCAGCAGTAAGGCCAAACAAAATTTAATTCCACCACTGTCCTTAACAATTTATTGTTTCAGAATTTTGTGCTTTTTATATGACTTAGCACGTAAGTCTTGGGCAAGAAAAATTCTCTTTTGGATGAATATTGTTGCTAGACCACTATTTTTCTGGCATCAAATTTCTTCATAATATTCTAAATACTTATGTTCAGTGGACACATGAATGTTGAGCATCAAATTTTCTTGTAAATATCATTTCTATGTTTTTTTTGAATAAAATAGCATTATGGAAGACAACAAACAATGGGAAGTAAAGAAGCAATAAGGAGATTGGAAAGAGAACAAAGAAAGGAGTGCTGAGGGAAGATATGACTCGAGAGGTGCTATTGCAGGATAGAAAAAATTATAAACAAAGAAGGGAGAAACATAGAAGAAGAAACTTGCCGCAAATCAATACGTTCCTTCCCTACAAAAGAATTAACAATATTATACCATATTTATCATTGAAATATATATGTATATGAATAAAAAATAACACATAGTCAATAAATTTACAAGAGGCAGTACAAATAAATAGATATAACCGTGCCTCTTTGAAATAAATATAACACATCATAGCAACTATCAATAATTGTTAGTCGTCTATACTACATATGTTGATTGCATCGAGAGGTGCTCTACAACATCATAGCCTAGTATGGGGCAGATGTAATAGTACATTACATAAATGAGGCATTAGATTTAAAATCAAATTAAAAAAAAAAATGTTGACTCCATTACAGGGGAGATGTTTTAGTGAAGAATTACATCAAAAAATAATGATAATAGAACATAGTGTCAACTCAATTTAAAATGTAACAAAAATTAATAATAAAAATAATAAGTCAGCGAAATTCAATTTGGTATATTGCAATTTTTCTTTTTTATTTTAAAGTTACATACAATTTTTTTGAAAAAAAATCATAATATGCATATCAAATTAAAATCTAAAAGGAATTTAAAAAATTATGATTCAATTTGTAACCATGATATTTCAAAACTTGATGTCTAAATTCAGTTAATAACCATATAAAGACTTAATACTTACAATAGTCTCTCTATATATACACATACAATCTATACTATGGATCATGAAACTGAGCTATGGCAATGGGTTGCGATGGGAGAAACCCTAAGAATGGAGGGTTTCTACAGATGGTGCAGGTCGTACACAGGGAGCAGAATCGTCACGAGCAAAGGCTTTGGAGGTGACATTCATCAATATCTGTCAGAGTCTAGAGACCATTTGTATGCAACGGTGGAAGACAGAGGAGTATGGGGTTCCTAGGAACCACTCTTGGATAATTGAGGTTAGAATGGAGTTACCTACCTCAAACCCTAACCATTTCACATGACGACGTTCCGAGCATAGGGTTTCTATGCATCTGCGGTCTCTACGTTGTCGCAGTTTAGGTTTAAGTCTGAAATTTTTTTTTAGCAATGCGATTCAATAGGGATCACATGGACATCAAGCCGGTGCCAGAGGATCTGCTCACCTGTTGGGGGCATGAGGTATCAGAGAAAAACTTGAACATTTTCTTCTCAGTCATCGCAGAACCAGCACCGAAACCTTCGGATTCTGTAGGTATGCGAGGCCTAGCGAACGGAGTTGCATTGTTAGAAGAAAGCCTGCAGAGTATGTTTAAATATGTTTGGAAGGCAGAAGGAGCAAGACAACCTGAGACATCAAAGGCCCTAAGGGGCTATGGAGGAGGCGGTCAGTATAGGGCAGGCCGGCAAACCCTTCCATCATCAATGGTGCCAGGTATTCTTCCTTTTCTGGTTTTCACAGGAGGGTTAGAAGATATCATAGCTAGTTTTGGTTTTCCAGGTTCTGTGGGTTTGAAATCTCTAGGGGAGGAAAGGACTATAGGGTTGATCAGGGTAGAGGAAGGTTTTGGGACAAGTCCTGCTTGTTTAGGAACCCTTCTCAAGGTCAGAGGTTTGCTTTTCTGGATAATTTTCTCTTTTCGCAAAGAAGTGAAGCAGCCAGTACAGGCTTGATCTTAGCTGAGGGTGTGTCGCGACCCTCAAGGAACCTAAGCCAGTCTAGCAAAAAATAGGAGATGCCTTCCTTGCTTTCGGCAGAAGAAGGTGGAGCAGGAAGAACATCGAATAGTCAAAAAGAACCAGCCAAGAGGGGTTTCAAGAGTCGGAAACTAGGGTTCTATAAATGGAAGTCTCTAATTCTGCAGTAGAAAGGTGACCTGCGTTGCCTTTAGCAGAAGCTGCAGATTCTCTCGAAAAACCTATGGAGGGAGAGGAAGGAGGAGGAAGCAGTATTGCTAGATCCAAAAGGAAAAAGAACAAAGCCATTAGGAAGAAAGATGAACGCCCTTGTTGTGTCCTTGGAGTAGAAATCTATATAGTCGAAGTCATGGAAGCCACTGAGACAATTCTTGTGGGCAGGGTCCATGGAAGGAAATCTTCAGCAAACTATATCACTGAGTGGACCAACTCGGAATGGAAGGACTCCCCAGGGAAACCTCTGGAAATCCAAGCTCTGGCCAAGGGCTGGTTTAGCCTGAAGTTTGAACAAAAAGAACATTTTAACTAGGTAATTGCAAGAAATTGGGGTTTCAGGAAGAGGCTAGTATTGTTTCGAAGATGGACTCCACTTTTCGATGCTAAGAGGGAAAATATGGAAGAGTCTCCTGTAAGGGTAAAACTCTCGGGACTCCCCCTCCCTTTCTGGATGGACTCATCCTTTCAGTCCATTGGAAATACTCTGGGATATTTCTTAGAAGTTGATACATCCTTCAAACAATCAAGGGATCTGAGTGCGTCCAGGATTCTGGTAAATTTAAACCCTAGAGAAGGTCTAGCAGATGAAATGTGCTTGAAGTACAAGGATTATGAGTACAATCAAATCTTGGATTATGAACATCTTCCATTCAGATGTCATAGGTGGGACAAGTATGGGCACCTGGCAAAGGACTGCCCTCTTGGTCACTGTCGTAGAAGAAAGCAGAAGAAGTTGAATAGGGAGGCTCACCCATCAGCTGAAGCCAAAGAGAATCAGGATCCTAAGGAGGATTTGATGGAAGAGGCAAGAGATCAGGACACTATAATGGAGGAACCAGTGCCATCAAAACATAAGGAAAACCTTCCAAGTTAGTAAGCTTCAGATCCAACTCTAGAGTTTTCACAAGCTTAGAATCCTCCAATAGAAGAAGAGGTTGAAGTTTCACCTCTAGAGGGTATGCCTCTTGTCTCTAATCCTTCTTCTGTTTCTTGCATGTGCTCTTCTATTATCGATCTATCAAAGCCTAGTCACTCCAGGCCTAAAGAAATGGAAAATATTCAAATGCATAAAATTATAGAGTCACTTGATAGCATTATCACTTACTTTCCTCCATTCTCCTTTCCCTCCCCTATTGGTCTTGTTCCTGAACCTGACCCATCCCTGTCGGGTCTCCCTGAGAAGCCCCCTTATAACCTTAGATCCCTTGTGAATAAACCTTGGAAAAGAGAAGCCATAGGTGGGCTGGAAGCAAATCATGTCCCGATTAGGCCTAGAAAGCTGAGAGGAAGGAAATCAAACCTCTCAACGGCCCAAGTAAAAGAAAAACTTGATATTGCATATGGGAAGCACAGATCTCTCTCTGGGGTGCTTAGAGCAATGCAGCCACCCTCTCATGGTTACTGATGATAATTCTCTCCTACAATTGTAGGGGTTTGGCTAGTAAGCCTAAAAAACTAGCTTTAAAGGAATTGATGAGGTCACACAATTTGGATGTCTTGTTTCTCCAAGAAACAATGGACCAGGGAGAGGAGGTAAAAGGTCTTCTCTCAAGAATGTTTCCTGGCTGGGGTTTCCAAGCCTTGAATGCCCAAGGAAGATATGGGGGCTTAGCCATGGGTATTAACACTGGAAAAATGGAGTTGTCTACATGGGGAGCTAAAAATTCCTTGGCCTTGGAAGTATATTCAAACGAGCTCTGTCACCCTCTTATTTTACTTAATGTTTATGGGCCCTGTTTGGAGAGAGTGAAGTTTTGGGACATTCTATTTGCCAAATATTTTTTGAATAATCCAAATCTTATTTCGAGAGGGGATCTAAACTTTTCATTGGGATTATCAGAATCCTGGGGACCTTCTGCGAGGGCAGACCAGCTTTCTGACTTCTTCACAAACAAATTGGTTTCATCGCAGCTGGTGGATGCCACTCTAATTAAGCCCAGACCCACTTGGAGAAATCAAAGAGTGGGAGATGAGTGGGTGGAAAAAAAATTGGATAGGTTCCTTCTCTGTGAAGATCTGGTGGCTAGGTCCTTTGTCTTCAAACACTGGATTAGGGAAGGGGGACTATCAGACCACCTTCCCATTTTCCTTGAGATTAAAGGCACATAGAGAAAACTGGGATCTCCTTTCAAATTCAACTCCTCCTGGATAAAATACGAGACATATAACACTCTGTTCCATGCCACCTGGAGGAAGAATAGACCAAGGGACCCTGGAAATATGTGTAAGCATTTTATGGAGAATCTGAAAAACATGAAGAAAGCAACTCGGGAATGGGAAAATATGAAATTATTAAAAGAGGAGGAGGAGCTAAGGAAGGTCAATGAGGAACTTAATCATCTTGAAAGGCCGGGTGGGGTAGGATACTCCAATAATGAGTCAAGAAACAGAATAAGGGAGCCGGAAATGGTTAGGAAGAAAATCTTGTTGGAAAGGGAAGAAAGGTGGCGTCTAAAAAGCAGGGCTATCTGGCTACAAGCGAGAGATGAAAACACAAAATTCTTCCAAAACTATGTGAAAGGAAGGAAACATATATATACTATTTGGGAACTACAGAAGGATAATGGTGAATGGGCTTGTTCATTTGAAGACCTCTCTTCTTTAGGAGTAAATCATTTTAAAACTCTCTTCAGAGCACCAACAGAGGCTTCAATAGCTGAAGTATTAAGGGTGGCACAATTTTTCCCTAGTTTCATAGATGAGGAAGGAAATAATAGCATAATGGAGTCGGTCTCAAAGGAGGAAGTAGAAGATATCCTAAAATCCATGCAGAAGTATAAAAGTCCCAGGCCTGATGGATGGATAGTAAAATTCTTCCAGCACTTCTTTGAATTTTTGGGGGAAGAGCTAGTAGAAGCGGTGGAAGAGTCTCGCAGCTCTAGCTCAATTTACCAGCCTTTTAATGCTACTTTCTTAGCTCTTACTCCTAAAAGATAACACCCCGTCTCTTTTGATGAATTTCGTCCCATCTCTCTCTACTATTGTATGTATAAGATCATCTCTAAGGTGATAGCCACCTGTCTAAAACCTTTCCTTTCAAGAAACATCTCGTTGGAACAATTTGGCTTCCTGGATGGAAGGCAAATACATGAGGTAGTCAGGGTAGCCCAAGAAACCCTCCATATCCTTAAGAGAAGCAAGAGAAAAGGAGCTATAGTTAAAATTGACTTGTCCAAGGCTTATGATAGAATCAGTTGGTTGTACTTGAGATTGCTAATTACCCATCTTGGTTTCAGGTTTGATTTCATAAACTGGGTAATGAGTTGTATCTCTTCTTCAACTATTTCTATCTTGGTATATGGTGCTGCAACAAGATTTTCTAACCCACAAAGGGGTCTTCGACAAGGTTGCCCATTTTCCCCCCTTCTATTCTTATTGGAAGCAGAAGGACTGAGCCTGATGATACACGAAGCGAAGAGGCGAGGGGAATTAAAAGGAATTGAAGTGGTGGTGAACTTATTTGTCACCCATATGTTGTTTTTCGATGACATCCTGTTGTTCAGTGATGGTAGTCTGGAAGACTGCAGGCATCTAAAGGAGTTCCTGGAACTTTTTCTGAAAGCCACAGTCCTTCGCATAAACTGTTAGAAGTCATCCTTGACAAAAATAGGTCTCACTAGGGTGGAAGTGGGCAGAATTGATGAAATACTCCACTTTGAAGTAAAATCCCTCCAGGACACCTTCAAATAGCTGGGTTTTTTCCTTAAGCCAAACTCATACTTGGTACAGGATTGGAAATGGCTCGTTTCAAAAATCGAGGCAAGAATGAAACACTGGAGCTTTAAATGGTTATCCAGAGCAGGAAGGCTTGTGTTGATAAAATCAGTAGTGATGGCCATCCCGGTATACTAGGTAGGCTCATCTTGGGTCCCTAAGAGCATCCTTTCTTCAATAAACAAAGTGTCCAGTAGATTCTTATGGGCAGGATAAAAAAAGGACCATGTGACAACCTGGGTGGCATGGGAGAAAATAGTAAGGCCGAAAGCATGGGGAGGATGGGGAATACAAGATTTAACCTCTTTCTCAAAGTCTTTGGCAGCAAAACTAGCATGGAGGCTAATCACCATAGATAATCTTTGGACAACTATCACAAGAAGGAAATACATTGATCCTATGTCAATTCAAGACTGGCTGAGATTGCCCCAAAAAAAATCTACAAATTCCTCAATAGTGTGGAAAGCAACCATTGCCTCGGTCAACATCATAGAACAGGGTCTAGCTTGGTAGGTGGGGGATGGAACCAGGGTTAGGCTGGGTCGTGACCCCTGGGTGGGTTGCACTGGGAATTTTTCTCTTTCTAGAGAATTCATACAGCTGTTGAACCATAGAGGTTTCACCACTCTGGGGCAGGTTGCAAATTATGAAAGATCAACATTGTGGAGACAAGGATGGATGAACGGGGATGAATGGGAAACATAAACGTTGGATCTTCAAAACTCCAACGTTAGGATATAGGATAAGAGGGATGAACTCAAATGGGTCCATTCTCCGTCTGGGATGTACTCACCAAATTTGTCTATAGCTGGCTTATGACACGGAAAGGATGGGGGGATCAAGAATGGTGATATAAACCCTTGTGGGAACTGAAAGGACCAACAAAAATGAGGTTTTTCTTCTGGTGCATTCTCCAGAACAAGGTTCCCACTTGGGACTTTCTTATAACATATGGGAAAGATAGGCCCGAGCTGGTGCATTTTTTGCAAGGATAGTCCTGAAAATGTTCAACATTTATTTCTTACATGTCATTTCAACATCATTATTTGTAATGAATCTCTGAGGCTGCTCAAGATTCCATAGAGATGGGAAGGAAGGGAGGTACAGGAAGCGTGGCAGAGATGGTGGCAAGAAGCACCTAAGGAGAGGGTCAGGAACATTCCTTTACTAAGAGCTTGGGGAACCTGGATAGCTAGGAATCATGCTATTTTTAAAGACTCTCTTTTTCACATCAATAAATTGGAAGCGGAGGGAGTTTCCATCTATGAATATATTCCATTACCCCAACACACACAACAACCATGAGTCATCCAACAGGAAAAAATAAAGGGTAACATTCCATGGGCCTATTTTGATGGGGCCTCGGAACCACAGGATAGATGTGGAGCAGGTCTGGTCATACATTTCCCTATTGGGAAAATTCTCAAAGCGTCGATCGGACTAGGTCAGGGGACAAATAACTATGCAGAGTTAAAAGCCTTACATCTTCTTCTATGTTGGTTCTCTCTTAAACTGTAGAGAGGTTTAGATCTTTGGAGAATCCCTAAAAATTTTCAAGTGGTTCAATGGGACCCAAAGATGCATAAATTATATCTTTCTTTCGTTCCTTAATGAGGTATCCAGATTAAAAAAAAAAAAATTAACGAGATATCTTTTGCCATATTTACAGGGAGTGGAACCATGAAGCAGACCTTTTTTCTAAGGAGGGCATTCAACATGATTTGGGGCACTGGATAGCTGTAGAAGTCGAGGATGGGCTTGTTCGGAATATCGAACAACCTATTTTCAACTGATGAGTTAATCATTGTTGATGTCTTTATCCTTTTTATTTCTAACAGACTTTTAGATGTTTTTACTATTTTAAACTATATTTCAATTTGTCTTTGTTTCGGACAGTTTTCCTCAATGAGGAGGCTCGGGAGATAAAAGAAAATTTGTTATGTTACAAACTTTTTTTTTGGTCATTTTGTATGAACTGGACCAATTTCAACCACACTATATGGCTTTGTCTTTATCTACGTCTGTTTTAGGTGATTATTCCTAGAAAGGAAGCACGGGGTACAAAAAGGCGATGAGGATCTACTCAATGAGAGCCTATGGCTGTGAGATGAGGGTTTCCTCAAAATCACCAGCAGTAACTCCATCTCTCTTCTGGGAAAGGAGGGAAATGTAGTTTTTTGAATGCATCTTGCATATACTATGTAACTTTTTATGTCTTAATAGATGGTTCGATTTTTTCTTTGGAAAAAAAAACAATCTATACCATGCATATCACAATTACAAATTAAATTAAAACAAAAAATTATAAAACATTTCAAAGGTAAATGCCATGCGCATATATATGTAGTAGCTACATGTATTACAAGGGTTTTAATAGATCTTAAAATAAGAATATTTTTATATATAGTGATATTCAATGTATGTAAGATAAATAATATTATAAATAACCAACATAAATCCATATTAACTATGAATCTACCAAGTGTGAAGAGTATCAAACCTCTCAAGGTGCTCTCAAGTTTTGCAATCAAAAAGAGGTTTTCATCTTGAGAGATTGATCCCTCTCAGCACTTTGTAGATCCAGAGTTAAGATGGATCTATGTTGGTAGTCAGACGACATTATTCTTAAAATGTTATTTTGAAAGAAAATTTTAATTTTATATTTTCTTTTTAAAATTTCCCACATCTCAAACTTCATAAGATTAAAAGACAAGAACTTTAATAAACCGGACAAAACTTTGGGCATAACAATAATTAGTAATAACAATTTTTTGGTTCTTTTCAAGAAAATCTATTTCAGGACTAACTGAAGCAACATTCACTGAATGTCTTATTTTTATAAGTAGAACCTATTTACTTTATCCATCTAATCTAACAATGCTAAGCTACCCACCAAATCTCATCTTGATTTATTGATTTGCAGGAAGATTGCTATGAAATATAACTTGTGGATGTCAATTGGGTTTTTCTCAGCTGGTTAGGAGGAATTATTCTCCCCACCCAGGTTCAATTCTCACAACATGTTGAGCTCATATTGAATATATTGTTGTAATGGCTTCAATTTCTTCTTTTGATCGACCTTGTGCCCCAAATATTCTAGGGTTTACCATGGGTACCATCCCCCAAATGAGGGGAAGTACTCTGGGTTTTTCCCCAAGCTTTGTAACCTGGAAAAATAAAAAATGAATATAATTTGTTGAATTAATTTAGTTTCCAAATCACTTCATTCTATCTACTTTGTGAGCCAGGTGAGATCAACCCTTGCAAAGATGCTAGCTTTTATGTTTTTTATGAAGCACCTTTGCTTGCCCTGCCAACTTGATAGTGGTGGAAAGGTAAAGGGAGGGGTGTGGAAGGCATTTATGCCTAAAACCTATGTAGCCAGTTTCAATGAATATCTTCAAAAAACAATTGCAATTTACAAAAATGTAAAAGAAACCAGCTAAATTCACCAAATTCATCATTCAACAGCCTGAATCAAATTTCCGCAGTGTTCTAGATGTTAATTAAAAAAGTGTGTTTGTTTTTGCTTGGGATATGTAAAATTAAAAACTTAGTTATTTCTTGTGTGAGATTTTTAACTCACTGACATTTTTATGGGTTTCGTTCTAAAGATATTTTCTTTACCTTTTTATTTTCACCAAATTTGACAATGTGACTTAGCCTATAAGAGGAAACTTTCAGTTCACTTAGGATGTATTAAAACTTTTTCATGCAGCATCAGCACGGGTTGGCATTTATATATGCCATTTTTCAACCCTTTTTAATTTTTATTTCTTCACACGAACTAAATTTCAATCTTTAGTATTTTTTATTCTGTCATTACGCTTTTCCAAATGCCTAATATATCTAGAACACCCAGATAATGCTTTCTATAAAATGCTAAAAGTATATAAAATTCAATCCGTTGACATCATTAACACTAATTTCTAGTCGAACCCTAACAAATGAATAGAGGGACTAGACAATTAGGGAAATATTGTAGAAATAATATAACCCTAACTTCTATACCTAAATTACAGGAAGAACGCCCAGATGTTGATTACCACTAGAACTACTATTCAAAACAATGAAAATATAAAAATGATGGAATATAGCCACTGCAGGAGGCTAAGTGGGCATATGTTCTATAAATAATAGTAGTAATAGTAATTAATTCATGGAATTAGAAGTGCTAAACATAAAAACGAACAAAGGTGCAACCAGAAATAACAAAAATCACTGTGTAAAGATGGTCACCTGATCCGATTGAGTATACATGTGAGTAACCTGATGGGGCAGCATAGGCAATTGCGGAGGAGGAGGATAATGTTGCTGGCCTTGATTTTGTGTGTACATGTCGTGAATGGGATTGAACCCATGTCCTGGAGCATACTGTTTTTGTTGTTGTTGTTGCCATCGCATCGATTGATCCATAAAAGGATTATGATGATGAGAAGGAACCCACTGCTGCAGTGGTGCCCCTAAGGTCTGATATTGAAACTACCCACGATACCAAGGGACACCAGGTGGGTGCTGGTTATGATTCTAGTCCTGGTGCTGGTGCGGATCCATCATAGGTTTCAGGGGCCTGTGACTCTATTGTTGCAACGCGACCATTCTTACTTGCCTCTCCTCGATGATTATCTCTTAAACCCTCCTCAGCAATTTACAAAAAATAAATACCCCCTTCAATTTCATTTGTTCATACATTCAGACTCAAATCCCTTCGATTTTAATCATGACCATCACCACCAACGAGAGGATCCGCACCATGGGTTTCAGGGGCCTGTGACTCTACTGTTGCAACACACCCATTCCTATTTTGCCTCTCCTCCATGATTATCTCTTTAAACCCTTCTCACCTATTTACAAAAAATAAATACCCCCTTCAATTTCATTCATTCATACATTCAGACTCAAAGCCCTTCGATTTTAATAGCGACCATCACCACCAACGAGATGCTGAAAAATAAAGGGAATTGATTATTGTGATTTCTCAATTAGATATAAAGCCTTGTTTGTTACAAGTGAAATACAAAATTTGGGTCTTATGTTTTCTTTTTTGATGGAATGTAATGTTATTTTTATTCAAATTTGATGGGTTCAATCGATGCAAAATAATTCATTAATTTTAATATATTTTTATTTTTTCGTGATTTATAATGGAATTGGAAGGAATTTTGATTTTTCAAATATTTTTTATCATATATGATCAAAGGAATTATATGAAAAGTATTTGAAAGGGTTTTTAATTTTAAAATAAAGAAAAGTAGATTAAATTTAAATATTATTTATGTTACTACGTGTTAATTGAATTAGAATCAAATCATTTCGTCTGGTTATTAAATTTTTTTTGGTTGAATTTTAATTCAAATTAGCATCTTTCTTGATCCTCTGGTTACTAGGTTTTGTTTGGTTGAATTTTAATTCAAATTAGCATCCACCTCGATCCTGATGTTATTGTCCCACAAGTGGCAAATAACAGTAGCATCGCACTACAAATTTCATGAATGATGTTGCTAATGGTGACTCGATTAGTGAAAAAATTGGTAATAGTGACGTGATTCTTTTTGACGAGCTAGCAATTTTGCTTGATAAATATTAGTGAATGATCAATAACGCAAAGGGCATTATAGTACATGAAATATTTTATATTTTGTTCAATGTTGGCATATAGATCAAAGTTGTATGTCGATCCTCTAAGCACGTGGATTCATCTACCAAGTGACATTATTCTATTAAGGTTTAGTTGTTAGGTTTAGGCTTTTGGTTGCATAAAATTTTTCGGATTTTTATTTATATCTATTAGTGAAAAAATAAAATATTAATGTCTACCTATATGCCTATCGATGCATATAACCACATTTACCAATGTGTTTGTGCTAGTAATAATTTAATTTTAAATTTATAGTTAAGTTGAAAAAAAAAATTGTATTCATAGAATAAGTGATTTTTTTTTCCCTAAATGGGGTGATAAATGAGGCAGAGGGGGAAGGATATCATCACTCAACTTGGAAAATGAGTTGGAGGTTGTAGCAACCTGCCCCCAATTAAGATTAATGCATTTACCGTATGAGCATTATAGACACAGAGTGAGGGTTATTAACTACAATGGGAAGGCAAAGATAGCAGGTTGTGGTTGGCGAGAGGAGGAAGTTTATTCGTGTGATGGCGGGAGTGGTAATTATTCTAACCATGTTGTTAAATATGCAGTAATGTAATGTTGGATTCCTAGTTGCAGATAAAGGGAAGAAAGCAGTGGAGGTCATGTCCATCCCACTAGTGATATGGGTGATTAAGTTGGGAGTAAGACACGAAGGTTCCTACAATGTAGTGTTGCCAAACTCCCAACTGGTTTACATGTAGCATGTTACTAGTTTCCTCCTCCAATCAGCGTGGCTTCGGTGGCTACTTGGTAATTCTATGTTCATCCTCTGCTTCTTCTTTTTTTAGTTAATTTAGCATTGCTACAGGGAGCTTTGTATGGTGTCCAAGCGAGAGTGGTGGTCATTGTTTTTTCCTTCCTCACTCTCTCTTACCCATTATCCCAAGTAGAGCTTTACATTTTTATTGTATAATAAATCTCTCATTAAGGTTCTACACCCCTTCCCTCAATTATAGTCTAAGATTTTCATCTCAATATTCCACCATGTCAAAGAAATGGTGTTTCCCTTCTTTCCTAGAGGTTATCTCATTTTGGAGAAGTGCTCGCTTATTGGTCTTTCAGTATTGGTGCCAGGGTGTGTTGGGTGAGGAACTCGCATTAAGTAGGTCGTTATATTGTATATCATTTTCTGGGTATTTTGTTTTTATCTTCGGGAAATTATTTGGGTAGTGCTTCTAGCTCCCAATCTCGTTTGTAGTCTACTTTTGGTGCTCTTGACCCACCCTCTTTGTGAACGAAGATGGATACCTATTGTCCTGTAAGATTTTTGTTTCTAAGGGGGGGTTATTTAGGAAATTTATCGTTTCTGATAGTGATTTACGTTGGACTGGAATTTAATGAGTGGTGAAATTGAATGTTTCCTTTCTCATTGCACGACAATTTAGAATTTTGATTCAAGGTGGAGATTTCGTGGGGAAACACATTTGTACCTCACATTGTAATATCCCTTTTTAGGAATAGCTAGCAATCCATGGCTGGAAAATGCATTTTCCAGAAATGGAGGCAGCAGGATTTGATACCAAGACATGGATCCCTTAGACCAATATGTCTAAGACCAAAATCCAAGAGTTGGGATCAAGGAAATCCTTCTAGGATGGTGAGACAAGCCTTCCACATCTAGTTCCCTTCAGAAATTTCCCAAGGGCTGGGGTTGCAACAATGTATGATCATACAATGGTTTCTCAGCGTTATTTTAATGAGCCTGCTTGTAAGAAGATGTAAATAGCCAACATATATGATTACAAAAATAAAAGGAATCCAATGACTTGAGGAATCAGTCATTCAATCAATGCAATACAAGCCTCATACTACATGCATGATAAATATGAAGCACACTGCTATAGATAAGAAAATGCAGGCTATGACTATGCAGTATTTTATAGAGAACTACTGCAAAATGATAAAAATACAATGATATAACAATATGAAGCTCAAATAAAGTTGGGGAGCATGATCTCAACCCTTGAAAATACAATACATCAATCCTCTAGAAGGATTGGCTGAAATAAAAGTAAAATGGAATTCCTGCAGAAATGCCAGAGTTGCTGGGTAGCAGCAGCAACTCAAGAACTAGATATAGATGGAGAAGGCTGAAATGGCTGAAAAAAATGAAGAACCCTACTCCAATGGAAATCTGAAGTGAAAGGATGATCCCTTCACCTGAGATCTCACCCTCCAACTATCTGCTAATCCCTCACAGCAAATGCTCTCCAAGAATAACATTGTCTAAGAGAGGGACTACACTGCATATGATGGAAAGTGGTTGTCCTGGTGCCAAATATGGTGGAATAAGCTCATGAAACTCCTTTTCTGATCTCCCAAAGGGATGGAAGCTCCCCCCTCTGAAAAACTAGCCAAGGATGGTGTTGTAGAAAACCTCCCTAGCAACACCCAGCAACACTGCACAATCTCCAGCTAAAACTGCGCTGATGAAAAAGGATGATACTTGACCTCAATGTCTAAATATGGGGAATGGAGTGCAATCCTCTAAGAGCTACTCAAGAACGAGAGGAAATCCTAAACAGGAATTTCCCGGCAATTCTTGCTAAGCAGCAAGAAGTTGCAGCAAGTCCAAAGGACCAAAGATGAATAATACTTGAGAGCATCACAATGGCTACCTTGCCCTCATTTTAAAAAATGTGAGCTCCCTTTCCATGGAACCCACTCATTAGGGTTTCCTTCCTCTATAAGCTTCCCTCCTTTTCTACTGCGCTAGACCACAAGATACCTCTCCATCTCCTACCACTGCGTAGTTTGACTTGGTCAAACTTGACCTAGCCTTCTTGCAAAAGCCCCCTTTCACACATGGAGGTGTGAAATCCAGCTCTATAATTGATCCTCCTTCATAATAAGAGGATTTTTATTCCCTATTCATGAAATGAATGGGTCTCCTACCCATTTTATTTATCTCCTATGTGAAAATGGAAAAATTTAATGTTCCATAAAAATTGGGAACATTACAGTCCTCCCCTCTCAAAGATTGCTTGTCCTCAAGCAAGTGCAAGGATAGACTGATACATTTTCCCTTACTCTCTCTATAGCATCCATGCATGATGAACTCCTCTGAGAAAAGGGATGCCATATCATCAATCAAGTGTCCAAGTTGTCCCTCCAACATATGCAATCCAGCTTTTGGTGAACATCCCCAAATAGCTATCATGTAGAAACAAATATCCATGAGGGAAGCAATGGGTTGTCTAAGGTCCTACTTGAGGCATGAGATCTGATATATAATGGTACTCATCATTCCCATATGAATATCCCATCCCCAAGCAATCATCCATACAACATAAGCTGCCTCCCAACATGGCAACTCACAGTAATTTCCCTCCACCTTGAGCTTCGGAAATGAAGGTGGGCTGCAAATATGAATATAGCAAGCCTCATAGCTTACCCCATGCTATCCTCCTCTCCAATTATGATAAGTGTATATTGTGTGCTGATCATGGGCTGCAAAATTATTTCCCTCAAGTGGCAAAATGAAGAGCAATCCTCCAATGATTTCTCCTCCATCAATGATAATCCGGCTAGCCCAAGACATTTCATCCATGATGAGTAGGACATGATCATCATAGAATACCCCAATGACATGTTTTTTGTAGGTTATACCATGTGCAGCAAGGTACAAACAATTTCTCATAGAGTGACAACGCAACCTCATCCACTGCAGCTGCAGAAAATAACATGGCAAGTATTGTACAGAAAATATCACCTCTACTACTGAATAGTAAATAGATGAGTGAATCAGTAATACAAGATAAAATACATGCCCATATATATAAAATGGATGGATATCATCATCAAACTCATGGCCCACCTCAAAATAAGGAAAATAAGTGGTTGTGGTGACCATGTCTCTCCTCATGTTCCCCTTAGAACATGCCATGCATAAACTGTGGGAATCATCTTCCCTCAAGGACACACCAAACTCATGTGTCAATCTCCCGATCATGCTTCCAATAATAATATGAGACATAACAGAAAATAGAATCATGATCAACAATAAAATAGGCATACTACTGATGGTTTCATATGGTGCTGGAAAGTACCAACAGTCTCCCAAGGGTGCATAACGCAGTTTTGCAAACTGCTGCTTTAGAAATGTACAAGGAAAAATGTTTTGAAATACAATGCTAATCATATGAATTAGCTGAACATGTGTAGAATGGAAAAAAAAATTCCAAGGCCATGTGAAAGATGGTTGTCTCCATCATATGGTTTGGCCCCACTTTGCTCATGGAGCAACATGAAAAATCTGCCCCTTTGAGGAACCATGCACTGCCACATAATGATAAGAGTATGTAAATCAGAAAATGTAAACACAAGGCTCTTACCATAGGCTGGAAGTAAGATGATAGATGGATCCATGTATATTACCCTGCTCCCAAGTTTCAGCGTTGTGAGCTCATGCAAAAAGGCTCTTGTCCATGCCAATCTTTGTCTCTTGACATGCCCCTTGTCAAGAATACCTCTGGTGATGCTACTACAAATATGAAGCTTCTTCCAAGATGGAAATGTCCCCTGATCAGTCCAAGCCAAGGAGTAATTCCTTTGCACAAATAGAGTGCCCTCCTCTACTCCTGTAACACCATAGATCATATGAGAGCAAATCTGCTTGTGCTCTCTCCAAGCTAGTCCAAGAAATCCAAGTGCTTGCTGCCTCCTCATGCTCACATCATGTAACTCATGTGATGAAGGTATAATGACTGATATATATGCCATATCAGCTCCATGTATCCCTACTCTATGCTTCTCAATGATGTAAACATCTTGCCACCTCTTCTCCATTCCCCTCCTCTTGGAAAAGGGGTACACCAAGTGATGGCCAAAATCCTTCAAGAGGAGCCAACGCAGCCAAGCCTCTTGCTGCCCTATATCATATATTTGCAAGTGTAAATTCAGCCTCTTGCTCCTCATCCACACCCACTCAACTCCTTGCGGATGTCTTCTCCTTCTTCCTCCTTTGGTACTCCTCCCATGAGGGCTACGATCCTCCCAAACCAAATCACCTCTCTTGCATTCCATGGAAGATTGGAATGCAGCTCCTTGGAGACCTCCTAAAGGAGACCTCTCACCCATGATTGTATTGAATCCATGAGGATTCAAATGTGATGGAGTTAACCTATCCTCTCCATCAATGTTTAGCAGCGCTGTCTATTCCTCCCATAGAGTAGCAGTTGCCTCAACCTCCGTTTTAAAATTTTTTCCCTTGTTTATCATGAAGGTGTCATGGTTTGTTTCATCCTCCAATGGTTCACATCCCAACCTCAAGGGCTGAATGAGACTCATCAATAGTGCATGAGGATGAGGGTACATCTCCTCTTTGAACCCATTGCATAGCGTAGTGCAATCATGGTGCTCTAAAATAGAAAAGTGTGTAGATCCTTGGACCTCTACATGTGAGTTTCCACATACTCTTAAATTGTTTGTTGAAATGAAAAGTGGAACTTCACTCATACCTTGGTGGATCTTGGGATCTTCTTGTGTGGCTGTAGTAGTTTTCCCCTCCAATGCAATAGCTACCTCATCCATAGATGTAGAAGGCTGCCCTCCCAAAGCTGTGACAATGTTGGTGCAATTCTCCTGCCATGGTGGAATGGCTTTCTCTTCCTTTCTCCTCTCTCCATCAAAGGTTTGGATCAAAATTTGAGAAAATTCTGCAAAAGAACTCACCCTTGAATGGAATAAGGGTTTGAACCACCAAAAATAGGCTTCATCCTCCATGTGCAGCACTCCAATCTCCTCTACTTCTTTCTCTGCCACTGGATGTAGCAAGAAAAATGCCTCTAGCTTTTTCACCCAAGCTCTAGCTGAAGTGTTCCCATCAAATGTAGACAATAGAAACCTATTGCCTTTGATTTCTCTTTTTCCATAGGGCCTTCTCTCCTCCTTCTGCTGAATAAAATTTGGGATTGTTGTAGCTCCCCTGAATGATGTAGAATGGGATTTATACTCACTCAGGTATTGATCTAGGACCTGATAATCCAAGCATCTCTCATGCTTGCTTTCTTTTTGAGAATAGGAAGTTCATGGACCTTCCTCTTCTTCTCTTTGCTTCTCCTCCTTGGGGAGGATCTTCTTTGTTCTGAAAATAGATGAGATCAAGCTCATATTCTGCATCATCTTCTTTCTTTGGCTTCAAGGCCACAGGCTGAGCCAAGAAAGATGCTCTGATACCACTGTAATATCCCTTTTTAGGAATAGCTAGCGATCCATGGCTGGAAAACGCATTTTCCAGAAATGGAGGCAGCAAGATTTGATACCAAGACATGGATCCGTTAGACCAATATGTCTAAGACCAAATTCCAAGAGTTGGGATCAAGGAAATCCTTCTAGGATGGTGAGACAAGCCTCCCACACCTAGTTCCCTTCAGAAATTGCCCAAGGGTTGGGGCTGCAATAATGTATGATCATACAATGGATTCACAGCGTTATTTTAATGAGCCTGCTTGTGAGAAGATGTAAATAACCAACATATATTATTACAGCAGTAAAAGGAATGCAATGACTTGAGGAATGAGTCATTCAATCAATGCAATACAAGCCTCATACTACATGCATGATAAATATGAAGCACACTGCTATAGATAAGAAACTCCAGGCTATAACTACGCAGTATTGTATAGAGAACTTTTGCAAAATGATAAAAATGCAAAGATATAAAAATATGAATCTCAAATAAAGTGGGGGAGCATGATCTCAACCCCTGAAAATACAATACATCAATCCTCTAGAAGGATTTGATGAAACACAAGAAAAATGGCATTCCAGCAAAAATGCCGGAGTTGCTGGGTGGCAGCAGCAACTCAAGAACTGGATAAAGATGGAGAAGGCTGAAATGGCTGCAAAAAATGAAGAACCCTCCTCCAATGGAAATATGAAGTGAAAGGCTGATCCCTTCACCTAAGATCTCACCCTCCAACTATCTACTAATCCCTCACACCAAATGCTCTCCAAGAATAACATTGTCTAAGAGAGGGACTACGCTGCATATGATGGAAATTGGTTGGCCTGGTGCCAAATATGGTGGAATAAGCTCATGAACCTGCTTTTTTGATCTCCCAAAGTGATGGAAGCTCCCTCCTCTGAAAAACTAGCCAAGGATGGTCTTGTAGAAAACCTCCCCAGCAACACCCAACAACACTACACAATCTCTAGCTGAAACTGCGCTGATGAAGAAGGATGATACTTGACCTCAATGTCTGAATATGGGGAATGGAGTGCAATCCTCCAAGAGCTACTCAAGAAGGAGAGGAAATCCTAAACAGGAATTTCCCGACAATTCTTGCTAAGCAGCAAGTCCAAAGGACCAAAGATGAATAATACTCGAGAGCATCACAATGGCTACCTTGCCCTCCTTTTAAACAATGTGAGCTCCCTCTCCATGGACCCCACTCATTAGGGTGTCCTTTCTCTAGAATCTTCCCTCCTTTTCCACTGCATTGGCCCACAAGATACCTCTCCATCTCCTACCACTATGCAGTTTGACTTGGTCAAACGTGACGTAGCCTTCTTGCGAAAGCCCCCTTTCAAACATGGAGGTGTGAAAACCAGCTCTATAAGTGATCCTCCTTTATACTAAGAGGAATTTTATTCCCTATTCATGAAATGAATGGGTCTCCTACCCATTTTATTTATCTCCTATGTGAAAATGTAAAAATTTAATGTTCCATAAAAATTGGGAACATTACACACATATTGGGTCGAGGCTGGTATTTTTCTTAATTCCATTTTCTAGCAGGTTTGTTCCCCATGCCATGCCAATGGGCTCGAGTCAGAAGTGGTGTTGCTTATTACCAAGAGCAGGCCCACAAAGGCCACACTCATGCATCACAAGCTAGAAGGATTTGCATCTCAATAATGGGAGCTACACTGGCCAACGTTTAGGAAGAACTCTCCTGGTCTAAGGGGGAAATGATCCTCTCATGGACTACTCTCTCGAACATGAAGGTTTTGACGAAATGGGATGAGTGAATCCAAGATGAAGGACACACAAAGGGAAATTTCAATCAATACATGCAGACTAGAGACCTTTATTGGTAGAAGACATTTTTATTGGGTCGAACTATCTTGGATTGGGATGAGAATTGTATGGATATCATGCACTCTCTTAAAAAATTTCACAAGCATATGAGGGATATAAATAAAAAAATAAGGGTAAAATACGTGGTCCTTTTAAGATATTGAGGTGTATGCCTATAATCCCAAGGATTCAAAGGTTCTTTCGCTGCAAATAATTAGCTTTGTTGCAGGGATGACATGCCTCACACAGAAGTGAGTTGGGACTTATGCGAATCCTAGTAGATTCAATAGCCATGAAGCATATAGAGGATACATGGCCCAAAAAATTCAAGGATGATGTACGAAATCTACGACTCATCATAGCCATGGATGGCATCAACCCATGTTCCCTCCAAAACACCAAATATTATGTTTGGCATCTAGTAGTGATTAATAACAATATCCCCCCATGGTTGTCCGTGAAGAATGAACATCTTATGGTGGCTGTCATAGTCCCTGGTAGAAGACAAGTGAAGAATATGGATGTCTACTTACAACCACTGGTAGATGAATTGAAGGAATTATGGGATGGGATAAATGTATATGATGTATCAAGACCCATCGTAGTAGAGAGGAGTTTTATGTTGTATGGCATATATGCTTACATGACACATGATTATCCAGGCTTAGGAGTTTTCTCTGGTAAATTACATATTTATTGATTTTTTTATATGTGTAACAATATTCTTTCATGTATTAGTTATTTAATTTGTTGTAATTGTTCTGATCTTCATGATATCCTTTAACGTGCCATGCATATTGTATACAATAATTTCGCAGGTCTTGTAACAAAAGGGTATTATGGATGTAAATGTTGTGGACCTTCTCTGAAAGCTAGATGGTCCAACGACCTATGAAAGCTAGTGTATGACTGCTCTAGGGTATTCCTCCCATAAGAACACCCTTACAGAAGAGCAACATCTGCTTTAAATGGTAAATGAGAGAGAACCCAAATGCCTCCAATAACGACACTAGTTGAATGGCTTAGAGCATATGAGAGAGATAAGGAGAAGGATTTCATAGAAATGTTTGATTTAAATGGGGAGCCTATGTTCGATGATCCAGAATTCGTCAACACCTATGTTGAGAAATTGCCCATTAGGATGGAAAGCAAATCTGTCTTTTATAACCTCCCATATTGGGAGCATCTTAAGATTACCCACTTATTATATCCCATGCATATATCTAAAAATGTTTCATCTTATTTATGGAGGCACATATCATCGAAACAAAGTGACACATTGGCTATTAGGAAAGATCTTATTACTTCAAAAACTAAAAATAAACATTGGCCAAGACAATTAGAAATTACAAGAATTAGAGTTATAGTATATTCTCATTAAATATTTTATCTAAATGGCCATAGCCCAAAGTTGTTAAAGCAAAACTTCAAAATTGAGAGATGCTCTACAAATTATGCCTAAACAATTGGTTCTAGAAAAAAGCTCTCAATTGCCCCCATTCCATCCTATTTTCAAAATATATTTCATCTAAACACCATGACCAAAGATCCTAAACCTAAATTCCATAAATTTAAAAATGCACACCAAATTCTATCTAAAAATACAGGGCTACAAAAAGCTCCCAATCACCGCAATTCTATTATGTTTTTATACCATATTTCACCTAAACATCCATGATCCAAAGAAGTTAAAGAAAAAATCTTCAAATTCAGATACCTAGTGCAAATTTTATCTTAACAGACAGGGCTAGAAAAAGCTCCCAATCACCAAAATTTATATTGTTTTCATAACATGTTGCATATGAGCAACCATTCCCCGAAGTTTTTAAACTCAATCTCTACAAATTTAGAAATAGAGCAGCCTCCCTTTAGCAACGCTTACTCAGACCGCTAACTAGACCTAATTTAGGGCTACATCTCTCCTAGCCTCCTTGATAAAATGAACTCCTTCTCACTTGATGTTCTTTCCTTCATACTAAGGCCTCCTTAAACAACTTTTCCTAGCTAGTCCTCTTAAGAATGCTCTAGAAACTTACGAATTTTATCTACTTAGACCTTAGGAAATATTAATTTTTTCTGTTTAATTTTCTTTTAGATTTTAAACCCCAGCTCGGGTCTAAAGCCCCTTTGCTTGGGTTATTTTCCCACAAAACATTTTGTGGTGATCAAAATCACACAAACCCATATCACTAGGCTTTTGGAGTACCCCCCAAGCTACACAATTTAACAACATAGTCTAGTAGTAGTAATCATAACTTGGTCAAGCTCCTATAGTCAAGCGAGGACTTAGTTAGGTTCCCAAGTTGAAAATTAAGTAAGGGTAGTTGTGAGGGCATGATAACTAGGAAGGGTTAGGGAATGCCAAGGAATGAAAAGGCATGCTAACACATGCTGGACAATGTCAATGCCTGTTGAGGAGTGTTAAGGAGTGTCGAGGTATCACAAGGGAGAACTACGTCAAAATGCATGGAAATGAACAAATAAGAGTGTGTTCCAAGGAGTCTCAGTGAATTCAAGTGTGCCAAGGATTAAGTGTGTTAGAAAAAGTTCATAATAGGATTTGTAAGAGACTGCAATAAGGGGCTCTATTAGACTCATGTATTTCACAGTATCACAAGGTGAATGATTAATGATTAGATTGTTCATATACTGAAAATAATATTCTATGGCTATCATTTATTTTCAGAGAAGAAAGGGAGACCCTGACTGTCAAAGAGCATCAAATGAATCAATTTTCCTTATAGTTCAGTGGAAAGGAGAAAAATTGTTGCTGACAAGGTGTGATGGGGATAAAACTTCATTTCTACCCTCGTTCCATTTCATTTCATTCACCCTCTTTTCCCACCTCATTTCCTCCATATTCTCCCATGCTCTAAAACCCATTCCCTACCATGCTTCTCTTCCATTTCATATTCCATTTTGAAATATATGTTACCTTACCTTTCTTCCGCCTTTTCGCTTTACCCTTCCACCTTTACCATTTCATTTCTTTTTATTCCCTGGTCGTGATCAAAGTGGGGTCCTCATTTCATTTCGCAGACTTTACATATTTGGCATTGGAACTAAACTTTAAATAATGTGATCGCTAATTTGTGATATCACATCGCATTGTTTTACCTTGTGAGCACCCACAATCTATTTTATTTAGTTTGCGATGCGGTAAGTCAGCCCCACCTCAGCAGCTCCACCCCATTACACAGTCGTTGCATTACATTTTTATATCATATAAAACTTCATAACACTGACCGCTTAAAATCCTTCTTCTGATTCATAACACTCCGCCAATTTCCAGTGGGCCCCTCTTCCCCACTTCACAAATTTTAGGAGTTAACCCTGCAGCTTATAAATAAAACTTAAGAATTGCGATGTGCGCCTGTGATCTGGTCCCACTTCTTCCCTACCATGCCACTCATCTCCTCCCCCGTGCATCTCACTTCCCAGATTTTAGAGTTTACATATTACGTGCTTATAACTAAATGGTACAATTTGCGATGTGCGCTATGGTCTGGTCCCACTTATCCTCCATGTCATTTACCCTCCATGTCACCTCCCCATCGCATCACATCACTGATCGTATTCTTTATAAACTAAAATTTAAAGGTTGTGAAGTGCGCGGATGTGATGCCACTTCATAACTAAATTCTACAGAATTTTAGGGCCGGGTGAACGAGTTGTCACTATGTTTTGTGTGTATAATAGGTCAATTTGTTACTACGAGGTTTATAGCTCATTTCATGAATAAATAGGCCAAAAGACCTGGTAAGAAGCAAAGGCTTTCCACCTCATTGCGCCACCGTCATCTTTAAATCTGACGGCATACGTTTCATTCCGACCCCCCTTTACCATCCTTACTTTATCCTTGCAGGGGGGTTCAGAACGAATGGTTTTTAATAAAGGGACCCCCTTATGTGTCACTATCTCATGAATTCGCACCCCTCCCCTTTCTGTTACCACTTACCACTTCAGAAGGGTCCAAAATACCACTTTTCTCCTGCAAAACCGTTTTCCCCAAATGAAAAACCATTTTTTAGCTAGTTTTACCAGTTCATTTTCGAGGGAGATTTCGGGCAGATGGGAACGAATTTTGACAAAACGAGAGAGTTTTTTATTAAAAACGAGCTAAAGAACACAAACCTCTCCTAGATTTTTCACAGGTGTCTTGAGTTGGGATAATCGAAAGCCATCTCTCAGCCCTATTTTTCATATTTCCATTTTTTCTGTGTTGGTCATGATTTTGCAGCGATTGTTGTGGAGAGCTAGAGATGAATTTTGAAAATACAAGAGAGGTTTTTGACCAGAATGGGACAAATAATAATAAATTCTCTCATATTTTTCATAGGTTTCACCTTTGGGGAGAAAAAAATGTCTGAGTTGACACGTATTTTTAGCAGTTTCACCCATTTTTAACGGCATGACAAACATCTCAAGATTTTCAATAATTTGTTTTCTGATGATGGTTCTTAGATGTGAACAAGGATAATATATTTCAGCAATATTTTTCCATCAAAATAGTGCCAGACAATACGACAGTAAGACAAAAAAGCAATCGGTGCTGCACTGGAGTTAATGATCCAGCCAAGGTGGTGCAAGAAAGGTTAGGCCAGACATCAATTTTGTCTCACTTTGTCTTTTCGTAATTAGATAAAACCAACTTAGTTGTTAGTTAAATACCACTATAATTCTAATTATAAAATGTTGGATATTTTAGAACCTATATTGTAAGAACTACTATTGAAGCACTTTAATTTTTGGAGCTAGACATCAATAATTAAAGACCGTTTACAGGATTCTTGAGTTGTGTCAAAATGGTGATGTGTTTCATCTTTGTTTAAATGTTTCCATTGTTTTCTCTGTTGTGTATCTTCTCATCTAATTGGAAATCAGAAATTTTAGATTAATATTCGTTGTCGGAGCACCTTAATTTTGTCTGCATTTACAATCTGAATGTTTTTTGCTGAAGTCTGATTAAAGAATTCTTAATTTCTCTTTAGTCACTACCGAACCTTACTGTTTCTTTCACCTCATAATTCATACAACTCTTAATCCATTTAGCACAGTTAGCTTGCCCTATGATTTTCTCTTGATTTTGATGTGCCATTCCAGCCTTTGACTCCATCACCCAATGGAATAGCTTATGCAGCCCTATCTGTCCAACCACACAATAAATCAAACAAAGAACCCCCATCATTATAACTAGCCTAATATCAGTACGTATAACCAACAAGTTAAATCGATTTAAATCATAAAACAGAGAGAGCCCTCTCTGAGTCTATGAAGGCTAGGTCCTGGAATCCAAAGCAATTTGATGTTGTGCTTTATAGTTTAGTTTTCCCAATATTCTAAAATATAGAGTTCTAACAAGCTCGATAAAGAAATTTTCAAAAAAGGGAGACTTTGTGTTGGGCACAACACTATTTTTCCTTTATCTATTATTTTTATATGACATGTGACACACTTTGGCCAAATGCTCATAATTTAAACTATTTTAGACAATTTAATATTGTACATTGTTATGTATGAGTTTTGGGGAACTCGACTTGTGTCGACCTATATCTTGTGTGTCTTGTGTATCCTGTGGTTCTTGCAAACTCTCAGTTAATTCTCTACTATTTATATGAACTAGACATACATGTGAAATATTGCCTATGTAAGCTATGTTTCTTAGTTGTTTTATGGCCATGGCTAGATGTGATCCTTGTCTTGGTAAGTTCTTAAGTGGGAAAATTTTAGCTTGGACATGACTGGCCTAAGATGAGGTATAGGAAGTCCTTAAGTGAACAAGGCACAATCTACTTATAGTAGGTGCAATTGATCAAGTTGTTACAGTTGAAGCATACCAATGTCACATGAACTGTAGTAGCTAAGGACTTGATTGGGTTCCCAAGTCATGAAAAAATGTAAGGATATTTGTGAGGGCATGAGTGACAAGGCATGGTAGGGAATGCTAACATGTGCCAGATAGTTCAAAGGCATGTAAAATATGCTAAGATGTGTCAAGTGCTAAGGCATGCCAATATCTGCAATGGTGTGACAATACATGCCAGGGACTATTAAGGAAACAAAAAGGAGAAACAAGTTAAAATACAAGGAAAATAACACATCATAGGGTTAATAAGTCATCAATTTACATTTTCCAAGAGGGGCATGCTATGCACATCAACAGTAGGTGGAAATGAGTGTCAAGCACCAAGTGTTAGTGCATTCTAAGTGCCAAATCATCCTCTGTTACTTCTTTTCTACTTTCCAATAACTGATCTAAAATAAATTTAATATTAAACCATACCAAAGCATATTGAGGCATCTTAATGAATGCTATACATGATAATGATCATGGCCTCTTTAGTACCACATGTCTCTTCACCCCCTTATCAAATAAGCTCCTTCTCACTTGATGTTGTTTCCTTCATCCTAAGGACTCCTTAAATATTTTTTCCTGGATCTCTTAGGAACCCTAGAGGGCTTACGGGTTTTATCCACTTAGAACTTAGGAAATATTAATTTTCCTTTTTAATTTTCTTCTAGATTTTAAACCCCATCGTGGATCCAAAATTCCTTTGCTTTGCTTCTATTCCCTAAAAGCCTTTTGTGACCAAATGCACACAAATCCATCTCACTAGGCTTGTGGAGTACCTCCCAAGCTACGCAATTCAACAATATAGTCTAGTTGTAGTAACTATAACTTGGTCAAGCTCTTGTAGTCAAGCGAGGGCTTGGTTAGGTTCCCAAGTCGAAAATTAAGTAAGGGTAGTTGTGAGGGCATGATAGCTAGGGAGGGTCAGGGCATGCAAATGAATGAAAAGGCATGCTAACACATGTCAGAAAATTTCAATGCATGCTGAACTAGAGTGTTAGGGAGTGTTGGGGCATATCAAGAGATAACTAGGTCAAAATGCATGGAAAGGAACAAATAAGAGTGTGTGAAAGAGAGTGTTAGTGAATTCAAATGTGCTAAGGACGAAGTGTGTTAGGAGAAGTTTAGAATAGGATTTACAGGAGGAAAGCCTACAGTTGTTATTAGGGGCTCGACATGGCAGTTTTAGACAAAGGGAGATCACTTTGTGATAGGCACAAAATTGTTTTTCCTTTAGTTATTTTTTTTATATGAGATGTGGCACACTTTGGCTACATGCTCATGTTTTAAACTATTCTGGATAATTGCATATGTACATTGTTGTGTATAATTTTTGGGGCAAAAATCTTGTGTCAGCTTATATCTTGTGTGCTTTGTGAATCTTGTGGTTCTTGCAAACTCTCAGTTAATGTTCTATTGTTTATATGAACTGAACATGCATGTGAAATATTGCCTATGTAAGCTATGTTGCTTAGTTGTTTCATGGCCATGGCTAGATCATGTGATCCTTGTCTTAGTAAATAGTTAAGTGGGACAAGTTGAGATTGGACATGAGTGGCATAAGATGAGTCATAGGAAGTTCTTAGGTGAACAAGGCACAATCTACTTGTAGTAGGTGCAATTGGTCAAGTTGTTGGGGTTGAAGTAGGCCAATGTTTCCACATGAACTACAGTAGCTAAGGACTTGATTGGGTTCCCAAGTCATGAAAAAAATGTAAATTCTAGTTGTGAGGACATTAGTGCCAAGGCATGCTAGGGAATGCTAAGATGTGCCAAATAGTGCGAAGGCATGTCAAACATGATAATATGTGCCAAGTGATAAGGCATGCCAAGATGTGCAAGGGTGTGTCAATGCGTGCCAAGGACTGTCAAGGAAAAAAAAGGGAGAAACAAGTTAAACTAAAAGGAAATGAACACATAAGAGGGTTAATTAGTCATCAATTTACTTTTTCTAAGAGGGGCATGCTACGCACACCAACACTAGGTGCCAATAGGTGCCAAGTGCAAAGTATTAGTGTATTCTAAGTGTCAAGTCTTCCTTTGTTTCTTCTCATCTACTTTCCAAAAATTGATCTAAAATAAATTTATTATTAAACCATGCCAAATCATACCAAGGCATCTCAACTTGTTCCATACATGCTAAGATTTTCCAAGCACCAACATGTGCCAAGCGCCAATATGTGTTAGGGACTGTTGTGCATGCAATGAAGTGGAATGGCATGTTGAAGACTACTAAGGTGTGCTAGAGAGTGCTAATGCATGTTTAGGAGTGTTAAGGACTAATAATACAAAACATTAATGGAGCACTAGTTCAAAATTCATGGAAGTTAATGAATATGAGGAACGTGTGCCAGGGACTAATGTTAATGAGTGCTAGCTATCATGCCAAGGAGGGAGTGACAAGGTATGCTAAGCATTGGTAAGGCATGCTAGGGAATATCAATGCATGTAAAGAAGTGCCAAAGTGTGCTAGGGAGTTACAGGGTGTGCTAATTATATGTTCCAAATAGTGGCAAGATATGCCAATACATGCCAGGTGTTAAGGATGTGCAAGGTTCTAGGGTATGTCAATGTGTGTCAAGAAGTATCAAGGCAAAAAAAGGAAGAACCAAGATAAAATGTAAGGAAATGAACAAATAAGAGGGTTAATAAGTCAGGACTTTATCTTTTTCAAAAGGGGCATGCTAGTGACACTAATAATAGGTCCCAATACATGCCAACTGGTATTGTGTGCCAAGTGGTAATGTATGTCAATGCATTCAATCAAGGTGTTCCAGGGCATGCTAGGGACTACATGCATGCTAACACATGCTAGGAGAGCTCCATGTTGTGCTAGCGCATGCCACCATGTGCTTGGGCATCAATGTCATGACAAGATGTTCTAGGTACAAATATGTTCCAATACATGTGAGGTGCTAAGAAATGTTAGTGTGTAACAAAGCATTAATTTAAGGTGTGCCCGAATTATTGAGGAGTGTTATGTCTTTCTCATTAATAGAATTCTCAGAGCTTGATTATGTATTAAATAATATATTTCCTATACACACCAGTGGAACTTTATCTAAAGGTAATTTGATAGATAATAAACTTAATAAATATGAATCATGTGTTGACTCATAGGAAAACTCTATTTGACTAGTGATTACTTGAGGGAAATGATACACATTAATTACTTCTTAAAAAATTGACTGATTATAACCAATATGGCCTTGGAAATATCATAAAAAACACTCAACAATAATGGCCTTAAATCGTTATCTTTTGACAAAAAATATTAACAAGCATCTAGCGTCATCAAAAACTCATTGGAATGATCAATGGTGGCGAACATTTTTTGACCGTCACCGAAAGTAACAAAAAGAGCATTGGTGAGGGTCATTAAAATTTCGTCACTAGAGGTGTCACCAAAGAGAGAATTAGTGATGGGCCTTTAATGACCCTCACCAAAAATGTCATTGAAAATGGCTTTGGTGACGAACCTTAAAGGACCATCACTATATACACTTACAGTAACGCTTTTTTAAGGGCCGTCACCATATGTGACATTGGTGACGGACCTTAAAGGTTCGTCACAAGCATGACCCTCACCAATGTCCTTTTTTCTTGTAGTGTATGATCCTCTGTTTAGTCCCAATTCACTATCATCATGTTCCTCTGTCTCATGTCGATGATGTGGGAAACATTATGGCCCTCCTTCGACTAGGTCACTTCCTGTCGACTTCAGCTCATTATCTAGGAAGTTGATCTAGAGACTCCCTTCTGGTACCTTGGAGCTTGCATGCCTCAATGGAAAGTTCTTCAAATTCGATGACAGGTCCACATCATTGGCCTTCGATTGAGTGATTCTATGGGTGTTAGACGCCAGATCACTGTTCACATTCTGTGGATTGTACCTGTTGTACCGTGAGATCCATTTTCATTATTGGTGGTATCTCCTGTGCTTGTTAAAAACTTTCACCATTGGCTTGTAATCAGGTGAATTCCTTGCATGTTCGACTTCAGCTCACATAATCACATGCTTGAATTTGTACTTGTTCACGTCGAGATGGAGTGCAAGACCCTAGGTTTTGTCTAATAAGATCCAAGCTACAGGGATATTGTGGTTTATCATGAATTTATGCATGACTCTTTTGATTGGATGGCTACGACCATACTTGAGTCTATTTGTTGATCCTTATTGCTAGATGGTTGTGTCCATACCTTGGATCTCAATTTTTATGTACTCTATTATGGATGGTTGCACCCATGCCACATGTTCATGTATCAGAGATATTAGTTTTATTTGTACTTGCAGGTCTTCCAATAGTGATGTTTGGTTCGAACGCATTCTTGTAAAGCATCTCACCCCTCCCTCTCGCCCAGACCTCATGCTTTAGGGGGCATCTATTACACAACATTTTTTCACCGTCCCTACAATCCCCATCCCGCACATTGGAGGACCATTTCTATGACTTATATGAAGTCTCATGCCTTGCAAAAAGTGTCATTGCATCCCTTGCCATGAGAAGAACATTTCCTCTGTTGACTTTTCTGTAAGCAGACCATCAAAAACACATGATTTTGGGTTGGCACTGGTAGGCCATTATGCCCTTATGCCGATGAAGGCTATTAACGCTGAGCCCTGTGCCCATTGGCGCTCTGTCCCAATGAGATACCCAAGCCAAGCTATTTTTGGAATGTTTTTTAAATATAGAAGCAAAGTTTCCAAGCTCACTACTTTGTGAGCGAGTCAGCCTGGGTTATTCGACTGCATAACCACAATCACCTTCCTTTGGCTTCTTGTTTCCACCTTTTGGGGGAACTTCCCAGAGGATAAGGCCTCCCTTCCACCATTTGAGGGATCCCAACCTCCTCCTCTCCTTCTATAAATACACTTATCTCACATTGATGCAGCTAGCTGAATAACTAAAGAGGAATTGCAAAACATTTTGCTGAAACAGTCTATAACTGGTGAGATAGAGCAGAGAGAGAGACCCTTGTCGAGAGAGAGCTTAGTTTTGCCTCGCCACATCCAAATTCCCTGACAAATGCTCGAGACGCGCTTCGACTGGACCCACTGAAGGAGGCTGTGACGTCAAGGCTCCGGTTGTAATCTCTTTCTTTCTCTTAATATATATACATGACTGATGTTTTGGTTCCCGTCTTGTGTTGATGTGATTTATTTTACGCAATACATTTAATATTACTTGACTGATTAACCAGTTATGAATGCAATTATTGTTGTGTATGATGCTTTTGTCCTTTGATCTTTGTGCGAGCACCCAAGTAACATTGTGGAAATATCGCGACGTGTCGGGACAAGGATCGGGAAACTTATGTTGTACCTACAACAACCTTGTTGGATTACAAGTAGGACAATCTATCCCAACTCATTTCATTAATTAACTAGGAACAAACACATTAGCATGTCCTCTTACTGCTAGACCCACCCTACAGCTAGAGGGATCGTCACTGTCTGCAGAGGGGATTTACCTACACAACAATAACACAAAAAAATTTTCAATTTTGAAAAATAAATTATCCACTTATAAAGTTAATATGGATAAATAATATAAACATCTTTTTGTTATTTTTTCCTCTAAACATATTTTAATAATAAATTTTGGAAGATTATTTAATTCATAAATTTTATTCCAATATAAAATACAAAATATTAATACCAACAAATTTTCAAAATAAAATTACACTTTATTGATAGATTGGAGGTTTCTATGGTGTATATTTTCAGATGCAGAACTTGGAATATCCACAATCTTCATTTTTATTCTACGTTTTGAGTCTAAATGAAGACTCATCATCAAGACAACCTAATGATGAGTCTTGATTTAGACTCAAAACGTAGACTAAAAATGAAGACTGTGGATATTCTAAGTTCTACATTTGAAAATACACTTTATTATTTCAAAAGATACTCAAATTATAAAAAATCATTAAAAAATAAGATATTTTAGCCTTATCTTTAATCAAATCAAAATTTCAAAATAATTTATTTTAATTTAATATCAAAATAATATATTTTAATTTATTTGTTGTGATAAAGTAAAAACCATAAAAATACATTATTTAATAATTAAAATACATATACTATCTATTAGTTGTACGATGAACCAAAATATCTTGCATAGATAAACCAAAATGGTCCTCCTCACTATCCATCTCTATGACACCATTGTTTATTAAAACACGAAACCAACATTGATTATGCCTAATTATGCCCGCAAAACCAACATGCACTCCCATTTGAACTTTCACATTTGCTCATTCCATGCCCTATTTTAGAAATGGTGAACGGAAGTGTGCACAATTTTGAATGAAAGTGTTAAAAATAAATGAGTGCATGAACATAATACAAAAGCTGAAGAATTAGTAAGAGCTTAATTTACTTTTCAACTGATTGTTAATTAATTTACTAAATAGTGGGTAACTACCTTTGTGAATCACAACCATGGATGAAAATGAGATTATTAAATAAAAAAATGAAGCCGCAAGCAGCGTTTATCATTCAGAGAACTCCATTGTGTTCATTCTATTGGAGGGGTTTTCCTGCAGAGTTGTGGCGACAGGGGAACTCTAACTCTAATCCACAAGAAAGAAAACTGAGCTATCGATCCCTTTCCTTTGTTGTATTTGTTGTGGGGTTTTGTTCTTCTCATCCTATGGTGATCATCAATGACGTCCAACACCCATTTTCCCTCCCCTATGCCTCAAAATTTTGGAACCCGCTTTTGTGTGATTATTACTTTTACTTATTTTATAAAAATTGTAATTTTATAAAATTGTATTAATTTGAACTTCATGACTTAAATTTAGGGTAAAAATTTTGACAGAACGATTAATATAGGATTTTGGTTAAAGATGATAGGAAACTAAAAAAAAAAAAGCTTCAATCTGTTGCCAAAACTGGAATTCTTACAATTTGGATTGATTCAAAAGCCATGAATAAGTTCAAATCTCAATTCTAAATTAAGAAAGTTGCAGTTTTAAGAACCCAAAAAACCCATCATGGCTCGACGACTCAGGCAGTAGTATTGTATTCATCATGTTCATATTAGCAGCAACAACACTCATGCTCTGAAACAACAGGTCCCGATTATTAGAATACATACCACGGCTAATGTTCTAGCTACCACAATCACGTGTTTGCTTGCTAGGTTGTTGATGTTCAACGAAGGGATCGGACGAGATTTCTCCTACAAGGTGCTTCCACATGGCATCGACCTATATTTTTTGAACTTGAGTCTTGGGAAGAGATTTTTCGCCCGCCATTACCTAGTTTCCAAGCTGCCAAATTCCCAAACGACCAGATTCACGATGTATGTATAATGTTTGTGAGTAAACCGCTGCTCACATTCTGAAATTCTGAAAATGGATGGTTGCACCAAAAACATAAATACACGACTGATCTGGCAGCCATTTTCTGCAACTTACGGAAGGTTGAGGATGAGGTGGAATGGGAATCGGATTCAGAGCAGGAGCAGGCAGAGGATATGGAGCAGGAGCGGAGGACAAATTTCACCCAATATTCTGTTAGCACATGTCAACATATAATTAGCTAGAAGGGAAATGAGGAAGCTTTCTAATTGGGTTGGGTCAACAGTTTTTTCACACCCAATCTCATAAATAAAATGCCTTTGACATAAATAGAAAGACTAGGATAAGGCAACGCATTAGCTATGATTTCAAAGCCCAAAAAAGGTACGATTTCAAAGCCCAAAAAAGCAACTTGGAAAAAAGCACAACACACAAGATGAAACTGTTGAAACCAAACATATCATAGAACCCAATATGAAGAATATTGCTAAAGCTTGATACAACAGAGAAACCAATACATTATGAGCATAAATAAAACTAAAATTCATCAAGGAGATTGATTGGGACTCTCTTCAATGGCTAACATAAGAGGATCTTAATTTTCTAGGTATTACTGCTCTTGGTCCAACAAGGAATATTTTGCATGCACTGCATGAACTAAGAAAAGGAAACAATAATTCAAAAGAGGCCCATACAAACATTCCTAAAGTAGTAGAAAATATGGATGATAAATCCTAGCTCAGAGAATCAGGGAACTGTTGGAAATATGATGCAGAGTGTTGTCCTTGATGGCAACCCACTGAATGAAGATGAAGACGTGCGACTGTTGACATGTATTGTCCTTGATGGCACTCCACCTGATGAAGTTATGCTTGACTTGATGGACTTGTTAAATGATGTAAATCTGAAGTGATATGATGATTGTTGATGATATGATGTTGAGTGTTGTACTTGAAAGGAAACCCACTCGATGAAGATGATGACAAATTACTTGATGAAGTTGTGTTTGATAGAATATGTCCTTGATGAAGGAAATCTGATGTATCTACAGTATTTACAGAAGGCAATGAAGAAAGGATTTCAGAATGTACTCAGAGAATGATGAAAAAGAGCATGTCTCTTGGTATACGCGCATTGGCCTAGGGGAAGTCGCGTATGCACGCGGAAAGGAACGTTACAAGTCGCGTATGGGCTAAAGCGCTCAAAAAGTGCAAATCCAAGGGTAACCACCATGGTATTAACCCATAGTATTGGGTAATGATCCGCCTAATTGACCCCATCCAGGTAGTTTTGGGCTTATGGTATTGTTTTGGTCCATGGTATTGAAAAAGGGGCTCATGGTATTGAAAAAGGATAATCATATAAAAGGAGAAGAAATTCATTGTGCAAACATGGAGTGAGGGTGCAAGATGTCTGAGCTTGAATGAATACTTCTCTGAAGTAGATCTGAATGAAAGGGTTACACTTGAAGATAAATCTGATTGGATGATGCACCAATGATGAAGAAAGGGATCTAGATCTGAAATGTATGTACTAGATCTGCTTATGGAAGGCTTAGATCTATGATGAGGCGAACATCTAGGCGAACATCTGTTTGAAGTGAAAGGGTAAATCTGAACTGAATATCTGATCTGAAGAAGTATCCTTCTCTGTAATAATTGAAGATCTATACGCTACTTCAACGCGGAGGAAGCGCGTATATACGCAGATTCAGCGAAGAGAAAGCGCGTATGCGCAATAAAATATACACTGAGTTATACGCTGGTTTGTATGGACGGAAGCGCGTATACACGATGCATCAGTTAGTTGGTGCGTGCATGCAATCCAGGGGCTTGTCACCCTTCTTGAACAGGGTCATTCGTTCTCACGTGTTTCTCGAGTTCCGATCTCTGTTGATATGAATCTGTTGATGATGTATGGTTGTGCTTAAAAGTATGGAAAGGGTTCGGTCTGGAAATATGATGAATTGTGGCCTGCAAGTTGTGTTCTATTAAAGTGGTTGGATCCAGTGTGAAAATTGATGAAACGTGGTCCAAGGTGGTGTTGAGGGTTGTAGCCTTCAGTCAGGGGGTTGTAGCTCCCTTCCAGGTAAGGCTGGTAAACGAGATCGGGGGGTCGTAGCTCCCTTCCAGGTGAGGCTGGTAAACGAGATCGGGGGGTCGTAGCTCCCTTCCAGGAGAGGCCGGTAAACGAGTCAGGGGGTTGGAGCTCCCTTCCAGGAGAGGCTGGTAAACGAGCGCAGGTGGGTGCCTGCGTGCTGGTCAAGTCTGCGCCAGCACATATGTTGTAAGATGTTTTCTCTATAATAAAATATTGAAGGCCGAGCAACTGCAGCGGTGGTTTTCTCCCGATTTGGGTTTCCACCTAAAAATCCTGGTGTTCATGTGTGATGCTTTGTGTGATGGCTTATTCTGTTCTTACTGCACATGTTTACTGTTTATTAATCAACTGATGAAAGAATGATGGAATAATAGGAGTGAAGATTTAATGACATATCTAGATCTCTCTGTATACGCTAGTTTAATAAAGGGGATCTGCGTATATACGCTAGTTTACTGAAGGAAAGTAGCGTATGGGTTTTAAGGAATGAAAAAGTAAAAAGATTTGATTATGCAGTAAATACTGATTCACCCCCCCCCCCTCTCAGTATTTTTCCCAACAATTGGTATCGGAGCTGGTCCTTGTGCAGAAGCTTGATCGCTTAAAGGAGATCCGTCGCAATGGGAAGTCAAGAAGGAGTAATGTCTATTAAGCCACCTCTATTCAATGGAAGCAATCTGATATTCTGGAAGGTACGTACAAAAGCATATCTGCAAAGTCTTGGTGCAGATGTATGGGCAATCGTGGAAGAAGGTTATCAATACCCGGTAAGTATTCCTACTGATGCAGCAGAAAGGAAGAAGTATGAAATCAATGCCAAAGCAGTAAATGTCTTATTAGGAAGCATGTCTGAACCAGAATTTGCTAAAGTGATGCAACTACATTCAACAAAAGAAATATGGGACAAAATCATTCTAAGCTATGAAGGAGACACAAAGGTAAAAAGTGCAAAACTCCAAACTCTTAGAATTGAATATGAAAATTTGAAGATGCATAGTGATGAAAGTGTTGCCAGTTTCTTTCTTCGTCTAGATGATATTGTAAATCGGATGAGAAATTTTGGTGAAACCATGGCTGATACTACTCTGGTAGAAAAGGTCTTAAGATCTTTGACTTCAAAATTTGACTCTAAAGTTTCAGCTATTGAAGAAAGGCAAGATCTGCAATCGCTTACTATTGTTCAATTACATGGTACTCTGACTGCTTTTGAAATGAGACAAGGAGGTCCTTCTCAAGTAAGAGAAGCCGCTTTTAAGGCATCTACAAAAGGAAAGGAAAAGGAAGTTGTCAAAGAATCCAGCTATATATCCGATGAAGAAGAAGCAAATTTCGTGAGAAAGCTCCAACTAGGTACTAGAAGATTCAAAGGTAAGCTTCCCTTCAAATGTTTTGAGTGTGGAAAAGTTGGTCATTATGCTGCTAAATGTCCTTATAGAGAAAAGCATGGTAAAGGGAAACAATTTGAAAAGAGAAAGAGTTATTATGCAAAAGAAGATGATGATGAAGGGTCCAGTGAAGATGAAGAAGATTCTGACCAAGATCTAAAAGTGCTCATGGCTAAGAAGCAAAAGAAGAAGGTTACTCGAGGAAAGGAGATACCTCAAAAATCATGTATAGCAAAAATTGAAGAAGATGAAACGGATTCTGACGAAGATCTACAAGCACTCATGGCAAAGAAGAAAAAGGAGAAGGGAACTTGTAATACTCTTCTTTGTGCAAACAATAGTAAAGATAGTGAAAGTAAAGTTGTGGATCTAGAAGAAGCTCTCAAGATTAAAGAAGAAGAACTACAAAGTTCATACAATAAGCAAGAAACTATCTATAAAGAGATGATCTCACAAATGAAAGATCAAATAGAAATGCTAAATGAACAAGTGGACAAGTATCAAAGGTTTCATACTTATGCATCCAATCGAATTAAAGATCTAGAAGCAGATCTGGAAAAATCAAGCAAGAAGAATGAAGGACTTGAAGCTGCTATCATATTTCTGCAAGCAGAGCTAGAAGCATCAAGTAAGGAGAATAAGGAACCTCTACAATCCTTTGAAAAGGAAGGCCTTGAAGCAGAAATTATCTCTCTCAAAGAAGATCTGAAAAAATCAAACAAGAAGAATGAAGAGCTGCAACAAACTTGTGAAGGAAATGAAGATTGGTTGAAAGAAGAGATTCTAAATCTGAAGGATCAAGTTGAAGATGGAAGAAGAAAAGAAGAAAGCATGACAAAGCAATGTCAAGCCTTGGAGGTTGAGGTAAATATTCTCAAAGGTAAATTAGAAGAAAAGGTTAAACTTTTGAGGTTTCATGATAGCACTAACATTTTGGACAATATTCTGAGTAATCAAAGGTCTCCTGCTATCAAACATGGTCTTGGTTTCCATGAAACTGTTAAAGGAGAATCTAGCTCACAAGGAAGTGCCAAAAATTCAGAGGATGTCAATGCAAAACCTGAAGTGTTGAAAGAGACAAAAGCTCAACCAACAATCATGAGTTCTCAAAGGAATTCATTCAAGAATGTTGAATGTTTTAAATGTCATAATTATGGACATGTTGCAGCAAATTGCAGGAGCAGATCATTTCAGCCTCAAACAAACAATTCCTACATAGAAAGGTACTCTGGTTTCTTCAAGGGATATTGTTTTTCATGTAACAAGTATGGACACAAAGCAGCTGATTGTAAAAGGAGGAAGAATAGAAATACTCATTATGATTCTTATGCTTATTTTTCCGGACACATGAGATGTTATTCTTGTAACAAGTATGGACATATAAGAAAGGAATGCAGGTCGAACAGATATGAGAAATTTCAGCACACAAATAGAAAACAAATCTAGAAGAAGATGGAGGGATGGAATAAGAAACAATCTAGAGAAGAAAAGGATGTTTTTGTTGATGCTCTAGAAGACAATGATTTTCTTGAAGAAAACACTCAATTCAAGATGAAGGGCCGATCAGAAACGTAGGGAATTATGACCCTACTGCAGTCATCCGCTTCTGAAGCTGACTTTTCTTGTTGACTGCAGGAATGATGTGAGATACATTATGAGATCTAGCAATGTATCGTCACAAGAGGAGCAATGCATGATGACTCTCATGGTTGATTTGATTATACTGGTTATGTTTACTTCTGACAGCGCATCTGATGTGGAAAGGACCGGTACAGGAGGTACAAGCTCTGGAAGAAATGAAGGAAGATGGAAATTTTCTATGCTTCACTTTCCATACGCAGGTTCCATTAACTAAAGTCGCGTATACACGCGAGTTCCAGAAGACGCAGTCGCATATGCATTGATGATAAGAAAATTTATCTGATAGCTGAAGATCTGAAGCAGAGGTCCAGGGGGAGCATCAGTCTGACTGCTGATGATTGCACTGTTAGCATCATTCTAGTTATACTCATGTTAATGAAATGATGCATGGGTTCTTGTGTTGAATATTATGGATGAAGCCTGGTTGCTTTATGATGAAGAGCATTCATTGTTGAGATGAAAGTCTTATAGTTCAGAGATGAGGCCAGATCATGCAGAGATTGTTATTGATGACTTGCTGTTGAAGGTATCTCAGATTGCAGAAGTTAAGGAAGAAGCACTGGTTTAGGGGGAGTAGCAGGTTGAATTCTAATGGTCGCATTGTTGGAAATATGACTGCTTATTCTTTGGTCTTGGTGATACTCATGCTCAAATGATGATGATTTGGTACATGGATTATTATGATAAGATTTTGAGCCCTAGTTGCTGATAAGTATCTTTGTGTGGATGAGTTGGATATCATTTGTTTCAGATCATATAGAGTTTGGTGGCTATGGTTGAGATCTTTTGCCTACATATGTTACTTCATGTTACCTCTTGAAGATCATGGTGATTTTGGACCACATGGATGATTGCTTGACACATATCTGAAGATGCTGTTCTGAGATGATAATCTCTTTTGGAAAGAATGTATTGATGCTGCAAAGGATCCGAAGGCTTAGTTACTAATGGGCTTATGCTACAACCAATGGATGACGCTTGAAGACACAACTACACTATTCTGCTATATCTGTAGTCCAGGGAAGCAGTCAAATATCTCAGAAAGAAGCTGAACACTGTCTTTGCCTTACAAAGAATCAGATCTGGTTGAAATTTAGAAGGTGTCTTAGGATACGCGGGTTTCCTGAAACACAGTCGCGTATGTACGCGAGTTCCTGCACATAAAACCGCGTATGGTTGGTTGCTGAAAATTCTTGGTTGGTTCAGCTCTCTTCAGCACAGCTGCAGTGCTGTTTGGTATCTCTGGTGGTGTTCCAGTTCTCATAAATCTGTTTCTAATGTTTTGATGAAGATGCCTTGATGATTTGTTGGTGAAAATGTTCAGGTTGCACAAACTAAGGGGGAGCCTTAGTCATATGAAAAGGATGCATGGTTGCACAGATTCAAGGGGAGCATTAGCTTTGCTGACTATAATGCAGTGTTGGCATTATTATGGTTCTGAAATATGTTCTCTTTCTTGAGGACTTTCTGGTGTTGGTCATAAATGGTCATATTTATATTTTGGTGAAAAGGTCTTGTTGAGACCCATGATGTAAAAAATTGTAATATTCAGTCATGTAAGGACTTGTCATTTTTGTAAACCCACTTGGTTGGGTAGCTGAGTCAAATTTTGTAAACCCACTTGGTTGGGTAGCTGAGTCAAATTTTGTAAACCCACTTGGTTGGGTACTTGAGTCTTATATGTAAATCCACTTGTTTGGATATTTGATGTAAGTATGAGTCTTTGGTGATAGGAAGTTCATAGAGTCATGTACTTCATTGAAAAATATGTTTGAAGTTTCAGCATGAACTCAGGGGGAGCTTGGCCACTTCAGCACATATCAGATCTGCAGAATGTTTCTTCCACATGAGGAGAAAAGGGGGAGAATGTTGGTTTTTGATCCGCCCTTTGCCCTTGATGTCAAAGGGGGAGAGTGACATGGTGTTTGAATAAAGAGAAGGTAATGATGTGACATATTTGGGAGAGTGACATGGTATCTATCTGCTGTGGTAACTAAACACCATCGTGGTTGCCATCAAGTCCAAAGGGGGAGATTGTTGGAAATATGATGCAGAGTGTTGTCCTTGATGGCAACCCACTGAATGAAGATGAAGACGTGCGACTGTTGACATGTAGTGTCCTTGATGGCACTCCACCTGATGAAGTTATGCTTGACTTGATGGACTTGTTAAATGATGTAAATCTGAAGTGATATGATGATTGTTGATGATATGATGTTGAGTGTTGCACTTGAAAGGAAACCCACTTGATGAAGATGATGACAACTTACTTGATGAAGTTGTGTTTGATAGAATATGTCCTTGATGAAGGAAATCTGATGTATCTACAGTATTTACAGTAGGCAATGAAGAAAGGATTTCAGAATGTACTCAGAGAATGATGAAAAGAGCATGTCTCTTGGTATACGCGGATTGGCCTAGGGGAAGTCGCGTATGCACGCGGAAAGGAACGTTACAAGTCGCGTATGGGCTAAAGCGCTCAAAAAGTGCAAATCCAAGGGTAACCACCATGGTATTGACCCATAGTATTGGGTAATGATCCGCCTAATTGACCCCGTCTAGGTATTTTTTGGGCTTATGGTATTGCTTTGGCCCATGGTATTGAAAAAGGATAATCATATAAAAGGAGAAGAAATTCATTGTGCACAACATGAGTGTGAGTGCAAGATGTCTGAGCTTGAATGAATACTTCTCTCTGAAGTAGATCTGAATGAAAGGGTTACACTTGAAGATAAATCTGATTGGATGATGCACCAATGATGAAGAAAGGGATCTAGATCTGAAATGTATCTACTAGATTTGCTTATGGAAGGCTTAGATCTATGATGAGGCGAACATCTAGGCGAACATCTGTTGGAAGTGAAAGGGTAAATCTGAACTGAATATCTGATCTGAAGAAGTATCCTGCTCTATAATAATTGAAGATCTATACGCTACTTAAACGCGGAGGAAGCGCGTATATACGCAGCTTCAGCGAAGAGAAAGCGCGTATGCGCAATAAAATATACACTGAGTTATACGCTGGTTTGTATGGACGGAAGCGCGTATACACGCGACATCAGTGAAGGGAAAGCGCGTATGCAAACTAGGGCTTGCTCAAGCAAGGGGTATGAAATATCTGATCTGTTCTGCTGTGTTTCTGCTATCTGATCTGTGTTGATATGAATCTGTTGATGATGTATGGTTGTGCTTAAAAGTATGGAAAGGGTTCGGTCTGGAAATATGATGAATTGTGGCCTACAAGTTGTGTTCTATTAAAGTGGTTGGATCCAGTGTGAAAATTGCGGGTTGTAGCCTTCGATCGGGGGTCGTAACTCCCTTCCGGGAGGTACATTAGCGAGATCGAGTGCATTAGCTCCCAGGAAGGCGAGAGTAACGAGAGTCGGGGTTGGAGCTCCCTTCCGGGAGAGAGACATTGGCTCTAACGGGGGTTGAAGCTCCCTTCCAGGAGAGGCTGGTAAATGAGCGCAGGTGGGTGCCTGCGTGCTGGTCAAGTCTGCGCCAGCACATATGTTTTCTCTATAATAAAATATTGAAGGCTGAGCAACTGCAGCGGTGGTTTTCTCCCGATTTGGGTTTCCACCTAAAAATCCTGGTGTTCATGTGTGATGCTGTGTGTGATGGTTTATTCTGTTCTTACTGCACCTGTTTACTGTTTATTGAACATCTGATGAATGAATGATGGAATAATATAAGTGAAGATTTAATGACAGATCTAGATCTCTGTGTATACGCTAGTTTCATTAAGGGGATCTGCGTATATACGCTAGTTTACTGAAGGAAAGTAGCGTATGGGTTTTAAGGAATGAAAAAGTAAAAAGATTTGATTATGCAGTAAATACTGATTCACCCCCCCCCTCTCAGTATTTTTCCCAACAGGAACAAACTGATTACCTATCTTTTCAATAGCCCTTCAGGTGTTGCAGTGAGACAAGTTGGTTTACATGTTGAGACACGTCAACAAAAGGAAAAAACTACTATGATCTCTGGCAGGAAAAGAGCTAGAATCAAAACTCGTCCTAGTGCTGCAAAACTCACTGGCATCCCATAATGGCTATGCATTCTAGGAAAACATTTTCAAGTGGATGCTTTTCGTTATCTAAGAGGTGATTTCTCTTATTGGTTTTTGTCTCATTTCACACATATCATTATCAAGGACTTACCAGAGGTTTTCATCATGGTAAAGTGTACTACTCATTAATCATTGCATGCCTTGTCAATATGAGAATTAGACTTTGCATGTTTTACCTTTAATTGAGAGAGTTGATATAGATGAATTAAATGTAACTGCTATAGATGCCAATCACTTCCCTGGATCAGTTATCCTTATTTTTGAACCACCTAATGGTAAGCCTCTTCTTCACACAGGGGAATTCATATTCTTTCAAGAAATGATTACCAATCCAATTCTTGATTCTTGTAATATTCATACACTTATCCTCGATAAAACATACTATAATCCCCAGTATGACTTTCCAAATTAGGAAACAATTATTCAATTTGTTTTCAGGAATCCATTTAGGCATAATTTTTCAACCCAAGAACTCTCTTTGTGACTGGTACTTATACCATTGGGAAAGAGAGAATATTATTGGAAGTTGCAAGGATTTTTGTAAGAAGTTTTATGTTGGTGGAGCTAAACTTCGATTGTTGGAATTTTTAGGACTACCTAAAGAGGATATCCAATGAGCAAGAAATTTATATTCATGTTGTGCCTTTGTGGACCATAGCAAGCTTCAAGAGGATTACTTTCATATCAAAAATTTTCCATGGTTGTTACAATTCTAGAGTTGCATTCTCTCTAATTGGATGGACATTTAGGAAAGGAAAGAAAAATATTGCAGGAGAAATATGGCAATAGGGAATCGTTCTCCGGTACGAGGTTCCATATAGTGAACACTGCAGCTTTACAGAGTTAAAAGAATTTGTGAACAATGCCGCTTTACAGAGTTAAAATATTTTTTCAAATATATTTCACCATAAAACATCATACCAAGTGTAAATAATGATATTGCCCAGGCTGCTGACAACATGGTTGCACTTCTCCTCAATGAAGACTCCTGAATGAATTCACTCCATCAAATTGGGGAGTGAGATGCGGTAACTTCCATTATATGGGTTTGACTCTGTTCTTTTGTAAAATGTGTATAAAATTAGAAACTTTTGACATCCATATTCAAAATACTTGAATGCATGGCAAAGCCAATTGGCATGCTATATTTGTCCACAAAGAAATACACTTGTGTCCTGCCATGTCGGTTTGAGTTTAAGTTAATGAAAAATTTAAAATCTTAGGAGATTCAAAAAAATGCAATATGATATCCTCATCAATCTTAAAATAGCTTTAGAAATTCTTTAGATAATGAGTACCCATACAAGGTTTTATAAAGTTTGAGCAACTATTATTCAATATGAATAGTGAACATTATCTTGGAAAACAGTAATGGGGATATCGAGGTTCTAGAAAGACTAATGCAGTGGATAACGAAGAAAAGTTGTATTGCCTTTAAAGTGGAGATCATTGAAATAATTCTCCTTTTTTGTATTATTGATTAGCTACATTGATCAATCTATTGAACTGATTGCACGGGAGTGTGAGAAGTGATTATGGCATGGACATAAAAGTAAGGTTAAGCTAGCTTCTCACTATGGTAGCAATGAATTTGTTCCTTTCGCTCCTTCTCCAAGTCATTGAGTACATATTTTGTATGGGCTATTACTCTATTGCTTTCATTGACCCAGACAATCTGTCCAACTATGCATAGATTTTTTTTCTATCAAGGTGTGATCTTTCTTCAAATGCCAAAAGTATACACTTGTTTATTGACCTCAACCCAACTGCATCTAGGGGTTTTCGTAACTTTTTTGTCTTTCATCATTTTCAACACCTTATCAATGTCACTGCACCTACCATCTTTAGCATAAATATTTGACAGTAGCACATAAGGTGCATAACATTTTGTATCAAATGAAAAAATGCGCTTTGCGACACGTTCTCCTAGTGATACATTGCCATGAATTCTACAGGCACCAAGAAAACACCTCAAAATAGTAGCATCAGGTTGAAATGGCATTTTGTTGATCAAATATTTAGCCTCATCCAGACAACCCACATGCCCAAGAAGATCAACGATGTAACCATAGTTCTCCAATGTTGGAGCAAGGTGATAATATTGAGTTATATTATCAAACTATTGTCACCCCTTCTCCACTAGGTCTATGTGGCATTCATCGTATTTTGTAAAATAGATCCAAGGCTTCATCCATGAACCCATGTTGGAAATACACTGAAATCATCACAGTCCATGAAACCACGTCTCGTTCAGCCATTTTATCAAACACTTTGCATGAATCTTCTACAATCCCACATTTTGCATACATAGTAACAAGAATATTGCTTAAAATGACATCTTCGCATTGGAATCTTGTCTGAATGATGTGGGCATGGATCAATTTTCCTTCTATCACCAAATTCTTTCTCATTTATTCCTGCAATAGAGGATCGTAAGTTGAGGAACCCTAATGTCGGTACATGACTGTCAAAACCCGCATTGCCTCTTTCAGTCTACACTGCTTCCATCAAAATGATCAAGGTACCTGTAATTAATGGCCTATGATTTATGAAATTTATTTTTTTTCTTTTATGTTTTCTTCTATATCTCTAGAATAATTGTTCATCATCAATTATTTTCCCAATAGAAAGAGATTTTATTGATCTTATTCCAAGAGTGTTGATGGCTACCACGCATAAGAAGTTCATTTACACTACAATCATTTCCTTTCAAAGTGAAACACAAACAAATAGTAAATGGCCATAAGTTAGCTTCAAAAAATTCCCACATAAATACCATCTATCAATCCAACAAATTTAGGGGAAGAGGTAGGTTTCTCACGCATTATACATCACTCGGTCGAATACTTTTATTGATGAAGCTTAGAAAGAGCATGCTTCCATTTTTAAATTGTGCTGGAGCTATATATTGGTCAACCATCTATTTTTTTCTTCTCTCCAAACACGTGGAGAGCACGAGCATAGACTCCATTTGTGACCCACGTCCAATGAAGCTCTAAAGCTCTCCATTTGACACCATTGAAGACTGGGATAATGGTGGATCTTGACTTCGACTTAGTCTCCACCATCAGTGTGAGCTTGTCCAAACAACATAACCAGGGGAGAAAATTTCTATATGAAGAGAGGATGTTCGAATGATGCTTTAAATTTGTGGAGTTATGTGCTATGCCTCTTGAAATTCCTGTTGGTCTAGAAATACTCAAGTAAATTTGTGGAGTTATGTGCTCTGCCTCTTGAAATTCCTGGCTGTCTAGAAGTCATGCTTTGCAAGGCACTTGTAGAGACTGTTTGCCTGCCATTACCTAGTTTCCAAGCTACCAAATTCCCAAACCACCAGATCCACTATGTATGTATAATGTCTCTATGTAAATCGTTGCCTGCATTCTAAATTTCTGGAAATGGATGGATGCATCGAAAACCAAAATACACGACTGATCCAGCAGCCCATTTATGCAACTTACGAAAGGTTCAGGATGAGGGGTAACAGGAACTAGAGCTAGAGCAGGAGCAGGTGGAGGAGATGGAGCAGGAGCGAGCCTAGGAAGGCCAACACAATTTTTACCCAATATTCTTTCGGCACATGGCAACATAAAATTAGCTAGATGGGCGATGAGGGACCTTTCTAATTGGGTGGGGTGAATAGTGTTTTCCCACCCAATGTCATAAAGAAAACACATCTAATGTAATTATATAAAACATTTTTTTTAATCCTTATTATTAGCACATTTTCTTGTTGTATTGTTCAAAATTAAGGAGATGTGGAATTATTTTTATTGCAAACAAGGAGACATAGATATATAATGAACCAGTGTAGATCAATATTAAGCTTGGATTTATGAAGAACCAACATAGATACATCTTAAGTCCAAATCTAGCAAGGGTAGAGATGGATCAAAGCTCTCGAGGTGCAAACCTTTTTCAAGTTTTGGACTTTAAGAAAGGTTTACACCTCAAAATATTTGATCCCTCTTGGCACTTGATAAATTTAGGCTTAAGATGGATATATGTTGGTCTCTACTGTTAGTATGAATCTTTTGTCGAAGCGTACGAAAAAACACCACTTTAGCTATGCATAACTTATAGCCCTAACATCAAGTATGGCTGCCAATATCTTCAGATC